>CAHIKZ030005444.1:1697500-1812500 GCA_903632075.3 Acanthosepion pharaonis | reverse complement strand
AGTAGGTCGCCTTGAGTATTTAAATGAGACTTAATTGTGCCATGGCCAGGAAGATACAGCATCACTCTTCTTGCCAAAAATGTTGTATTGTGGCTTATATAATGATTTACGAATTTTGATTGATCAGGAATGCAATTCCTTAATAAACATTTAAATTGGTAAATAATATTTTGTCTATTATTTTTTTTCTAAGAGGTGAATTATTATTTTTCACAATATGTTTGGCGGTTTTAAATTTTTGTAAAAAAATTTAGTCTAATCTTTTTGCTATTGTATACTGGTGTTGTGCAATTTTTGATCATGTTCTTAATTCCAGTTTAATCTTGTTTGTAATCTTTTTATCAAACAAAATTCGTAAACACCAAATTTCGTAAACTCCAAATTGTTTAAATTGTGTTCCATTGTCTGAAGGCATCGCCACCTTTCCTCCAATTAGTTTCGTCTGTCCATAATACTAATTCCCAATACGATTTTTCATTATCCTTATGTTCACGAAAGTATTTCAGTTTGATATCTCTGTGTCGTTTCAACAGCAGTGGATTTTTCCGAGAGAAACGTGAATTTACATTGTTACTATGGATTTCACAGCTTATTGTCAGTTTAATGAAACTGATTCCTGATGAAAGCAAATCATCTTGCAACTCGAGTTAAGTAGACATTGGATTGACACATTTGACGCTTTAATTTATTCAAAGATCTTGAGGATATGTTCCGTGGAGCATCTGTTCCTCTTTGGTTTTCAACAGTTTTGAGGTTTTTTTTATACCTTGCAATGAATGACTTAATGGTAGTAAATTGAATATCCAGGTCGTCTGAAATTTTCCTTAAACTTTCACCATCTTTCCAGAGTATAACAATCAGTTCCTTTTGCGAATTTTCAATTATTTACCTCTTGCTATGATGATAACCTTATTGCAAGAATATTAATTACAGAAAGTTCTGGTTTTTTTTTATAATTGTAGGCTAAAAATAAGTACTGATACCATCATTGGAACATTCTAGAATATTCCATTGGAATATTCTACAGTATTAAAACAATTTAAAAGTTTTATAATCAGAAATTTGCATTGTACGAATAACCTTTTCACCCATTAAAATGGATAAATGGGATTTATTTCTATTAAAACATTTTTCTGTTTTTATGCATATTTAGTTATTATGCATCTGTGTACATTTAATTATATGAAAATTCTTTTTATTCGTTCGTTGGAAATACAATAATTTAAAAATTTGTTTGTGTACAAATATTTGTTTACCCCCACTGTACATATAGCGTTTAATAAATAAACCTATCGTCTACTCAAATCTGGTTGCACAACGTTAAGAATAACGTTTATATATATATATATATATATATATATATATATATATATATATATATATATATATATATATGCCTTCAGAGAATAAGCCTTCGCCTAGCGTGTCTTTCATAAAATGCCTGATATATTTACCCAAAGATAATAACTTTATTTTATTTCCTTGCTATTATCCTGATTGAACACATAATCATGAATCAACATTTTATATGGCTGATATGACCGCAACTTTTTGTGTTAGTCTGTACACAACACCAGGAGATGTTCGTAGCCGCTGAATATTTTATCGGTTTCTTTGATTCTCATTTCTTTCTAGATCCCAACAAACACATAAATATTTTAATAGCTAAATCTTGGTAGGTTTTGAGCTGATCTTGTAGTAACATACTTTTATATTTCTTTAAGGCATAGGGTGACATTTATCTCTTCAATGAATCTGTCAGAACCTTTGTCAATGAAATCCAGGGACTAAACCAAAATTGGTATCATTATTCACTTCATGTGTCGCATCCTTTAAATGTCTAATTCAAAATCATTGTATTGTGATGTTTTATAAAATTCTTTAAAGCTACTATCCGGCTTGCCCTACTTAACTCAGTTAGCTAACTCTTCTTTCTCTACGTTTTCCCTTCGTCTAAATACTGTTGCATGCGAGATAGTACCATCCGCTTGCAAACATATTCTTGTTCGATGAATTTAATGACCACTATACCAGGTGGCTTAAACACTCTCTCACTGATCTCGCTGAAAACCAAACCCCTTAACTTCTTAATCCTTTAATTTCTCACGTGATTGACTTCCCCACACGTTTTCCCAGTAATCATGCCGTACTAGGCAGCTCTGCTCTTTTGACAACTCTGATCACGCATTTGTACTTGTAAACATCTTCTTCCGCTACCCCACCAGCCAAAAACCGCCAACAGAATATATTTCCTTTGTCAACAAACAGATTGAGACTTGTTCGGTGATTTCTTTCGTGACATCCTTTGGAATAAAGGTTTTAATAATCCTGCTCAAATATGACGTCTGATGTCTCCTCCTGGGTGAAAACCGGCATGGATGCTTTTATTTCAGCAAGGAAATTCCAGTTAAAACCGCGATCAAATCATCGGTTCTCACCTGCATGCCCCACCGCTATATCCCATAGGAAGCACTTCTTACTTTTGTACGAAAGAGGCATGTCTGATTGTAATAGGCTTATATTTCTATCTGCTCGTAATGACTGCAAGCGTATCCTCAAAGAAGCGAATTTACTGTTTCCTGATAAAATGAAACGACGTATAGCATCTCAAAAATTCCTGTTCTCGAGGTTATTGGCGGGTATGCGAGTATGTACTGAACAACAGCAAATCCTCGATCAGTCTTCTATTCAATCAATTTCAGGTACTGACTTTTGGATGCTTTGCGCGGAAATTCTCTTCCAACTCACCGCTCGACTCATTTGGAGTACAGATATGATTTCCCCTATAGGACAGAGATTCTACTGAGTGATACGCGCATAAGCCCATCTTTGTTTGAATTGCTCCTCTGTAGTTCCTGTTTTCAAGAACTCTGGAGAACCTTCTGACTATCGACCTATTACTCTCAAGCTCTTGTTAATAAAGGTGAAGCTCTAAAAAATTTGGAAGGCGTTTGACAGCGTCAGGTACGTTGGTCTTCTACGTAAGCTCCATTGTTACGGAATTACTGGAAGACGGATTTAATACAATCGTCCCTATCAAATCGCGAAATGAATGTCATTTTGAACGTGCTACCTTCCTAATACTTTCACACGGACGCGTGTGTCTTCGAAAGCTTTCTCTCGGGTCCTACGCCGTTTCTGATCTTTATCAATGACATGAATTTCCCAGCAGGCATTTACACTAATGACACTACCATTTACTCATGTCTCAATAACTGTTGTGGATTCCGGAATGAAATCCGGCACCAATAAATAACAAACGCCAGGAATGAATATATGAAAATAATGTATTAACGTAATAATACAAACTGGTAATGCAGGTTAGTAGTTCCAGGAATACGGGTTAATAACAATATATATATACAGTCTTTGGTATTGAAATATCGCTGTATGACTTCTTACTGAGACTACGTGCACGCTCACTGTGACTCTTGCATAACGGCAATTTTCTCTTTGGAGTCTCCGAGAAATGCAAATTCTTGTCGCCCAAGCTGTTGTGGTGAGAAGAGAGACATTTTTTTTTTCCGTGTAGGTCCCAATTCCTCGTTACCAAGTTCTGATCGGCAAGGGATAATTTTTCTTTGTTCTCTTCCTGTGTGAGTTCGAATTTCCTCGTCGCCAAGTTGTCGAGGGAACATTTTGTCTTTTTTTTTATTCTTCCCGTGTGGGTTTGGTATCCTCGTCGCCAAGTCGTTGTGGTCGACAAGAGAAAGAAAAAAATTTCTTCCGTGTGAGTTCGATATCCTCGTCGCCAAGTTGTTGTGGATTCCGAGATGAAATTCGGTAACAATAAATAACAAACGCCAAGAATGAATATAGGAAAATTAATGAAGTAACGTAATAATACAAACTGGTAAAGCAGGTTAGTAGTTCCAGGAATACGGGTTAGTAGCAAAATATATATACAGTCTTTGGTATTGAAGTATCGCTGTATGACTTCTTACTGAGTCTACGTGCTCGCTCACTGTGACTGTTGCTCGCTACGTTCCTTCTGTCTGTCTGTCTATCTGTTACCTTCACCCTCTGTTTCTCCCGTCTCTCGGGTTTTCACGTAACAGTAGTATATATATATATATATATATATATATATATATATATATATATATATATATATATATATATATATACTGGGTGAGTCTATTTGTGTAAAAGGAGAGAACCCTCAACAATAACAAATCCGCAAGAGTAGACAATGTTAACCTGGCCGGGTCTCTTGAAAAAGAACTCCAAAGTGGGGCAGGAAATGGATCCTAAATTTTAATACATCTAAAACGAAACTGCTCTCATTCATCCACCTTAGAGAATCTTTCCCTTACCTGCCATCAGTAAGGCTGATGTTAGACTCATAGAGACTAACACACAGTGGCTTCTTCGCATCTCGTCTTCAAATGTTTTGAAGTGGAGCGACTGCATCAAATCCTGCTACACATCTCGAAGTTCTTGACATTATCTAAACGAGGATCTTCAATGGAATCGAACATGACTTGACACATCTACTTCAGTCTCTTTCTCACCGACGTGACGTTGCTTCCCTCTGTCGCTTATACAAATATTTTTATGGCAAATGCTTTGACAAGCTTTTTTACACAGTGACTGGTTTAGGTGAGTTTAAGTGTGCTACTAGATCGGCATCTAGGTCCTACCCTTTAACTCTTTTAATTAGTTAAATGGAACCATAACTTCTATTCCAGCGGTTTCTTTTCTTGCACTTCTCTCCTTTGCAACTCACATCCTTTTTCTTTGCTTCCATGATAACAACAAACTTCAGAAATTTAAACGTGATATCAATCTTCTTGAACTCCGTTCAGCTCTTATTATTTATTTGTTATTTACTAGATTCCTCTTATACCTAGTCTTTTCTTCCACCATTACTCTCTGTAATACCCTTACATACCAGTGGCATTCCCACTTTGCTTGGGGTGAAATAATTTTTAAAAAATGAATATTAGCCTAGACAAAAAACAACATCAATTTTTTTTTTCTTCTTGAGCTCTATTCCGATTTTGCCTTTCCCCAACCCTTCTCATTTTCAGTCATCTTATTCTCTTTCAATTTTATTCCATGTTCTGTAGGCCGCTATGTTCTAGTTGAATTATCGCATTGTTTGATGCGAAACGATATATATATATATATATATATATATATATATATATATATATATATATATATATACCTCTAAATGGATAAACTGTCGTCTAAATTAGGTAAAAGTGAAAAATAACTCTGATATCTTATTTAAACATATATATTTAGCAAAATTACACAAACATATTTTGAAATACATAAGATAAAACTTGCATCCTACAAATCTTCTGGGCTGTCTCTTTGATGAAGTTGATAAATACTGACATAATCCATGCACTTGATTACATCTTTGGTTTTAGAAAGTGCTTTGTTGGTTAATCGCTTAAGTGTTACTAGATATTAGGGTCTAATTGTAGCCACCCTATTGCCCCAGGCCAGAACTATGTCTTCAAGACACATGATGTACTCCTCCGTGTTGAGTCTGTGGCGCTCACTAACAAATTCGAGAATTCATTTCTTATCAGAACTATCAGAGTGATTTTTCTGTGTTGTTGTATCATCGATAGACTCATCCTCAGATTGACACCCAAACAATGTGAAATGTTGGTATTGAAGATTCCGGTGCGTATCCCAAGCTCTGCAACAGACCGTTTCCTTTTTTCTGGCGGAAGGAGTTGCTTCATTTTGAGTAATTCCGATTCCGAATTATACACTTAAGTAAAATTGTTTCAATTATTTCATTCGAAATGCGGAATCACTCATTTATGATGAAGAATAACGATTTTAGTGATTTTCATGAAAGTCAGGCTATCGCTCCGAGACGAATATCTGAACACAGATTGTGAAACTCAAATGTCAAGCTGGGATTATCACGCATTTGCTGGGATCCATCGCAGGAATAATCACGAACAATCGACAAAATATCGGGCATCCATGATTTTCGTTCAAAACTTGAACGTAGATTTTTCGACAGGTAGGTGTCAAAATATTAAAGCATTGCTTCAAAATAAATTCTCCTCTGGTATTTGTGAGTTCAATCTAAAAAGTCACGTATTCGGATTTTGTGGAAGTAACAGAAACGTAAAACAACCAATGAATTTACTTTTATATGAAATCTTTCCTACACATGGAAAGTAAACCGACACAACCTGTATCTTGGATTAAAGAACAGTTTGCTTTCCAATTTCAAGAAGTTTACAGAATGCAACAGGTAAATGAAGAGGTCAAGGAAGGTAAAACGGTGGGAACGATGTTAGTGTAGCAACATAGATGAGCACTGTGTTCTGCGTAGTAAAATAGAAATGACAAACAGCTATAATCGAGAAGGAAGAAATGCGTCTTAACATACTTATTCATTTGTGATAATTTGACGTTTAGATTACATTGTTCCTTGTGGTTCTTCTTCAATAGATAAGAAAACTTCGGATGTTGTCTCATACAGTTAAAGGCACCGGCTCTAATGAGTCTGGCTATCTTCTCGGAAAAGTTTAAAACAAAGAACTTGTATTTCGTGACATTAAGATGCATTGAGGGAAAATTAGCCGGCGGCGTGGATGTTGTAATGTGGACAACAACCTACTGGGCAACTATGTGCAATCTCATTTATGCGTAGTGTATATGTCATCTAGCACCCTACTCAATATAATTGAAGAAGTTTCCAATGCAAAAATTTCCTACTGTGGCATATTTAAACACATTGCATGAAACATGTCCCTTTACGCCTTTCACAGGAAACGTCCCTAAAATGGAAAGAAGCTTTCAATTTGCGGCCTGACTAGGAAATTCACCTTGTCACAATCTGTGTGATGAAAAGGCTGGTTGTGCCAACAAATCTACTTGTAAATTCTTGTCATCAAGTGTTGCATTTAGTTTAAGAATATCTTAAGAGAAATTGCATTATAGGCAATTGTAATATTTATATGGCAGGAGATCAATAAATTTAATCCATTAGTATATATATATATATATATATATATATATATATATATATATATATATATATATATCACAATTTTGTCAAATCTAGTGTGTGAATTCTATTTTGCTCTTGTTTTAATAATTTCGCCTCATGCAAGGTCGTGAATCCATTAATATACAAGAAAGCATGAAGCCGGAAAGGTAATGCACAAGCGAGAAATACGAGAAAATGGCTGTTAGTATAGAACTTACGGTTACATCAAGACAATTAATAGGTAAATTGATTAGACCCTCTTGCTAATCTAATACAGCAGTTTAATTCATAAAGTCTAGTTAACATAGGGTATATCAAATTCATCAGATCAATTATCATGAAAGCATTTAAAGGCGCAGGAAAACAATTTTACAGCTGGGGGAAAGTAACTGAAGCTGACACGATATGTTTGGATAAATAATATTTCTGATTATTCTTTGGATTTTATCAAGAATCTCTAAATATATATTAGGATCACCGCGACATATTTGGCAGCAATATTCAAAGTATAGATATGTAAGACAGAATCTGGATAAAAAAAATGTATCCCATGACATAGTGAACTAAACGTTTTACCTGCTGGCCTAGCAATGGATTCAATATAGTTTTTCTACTTCATGCATGTAGAGAATGTCAGCCCGAGAAGGCCTGACGAGTCACCGTTATAGAGCTTAGTATCAGCCAGAAAAGTGTTTTTCGTGTGATTAATGGAGAGGTGTTAGAATTAACAAGCCATTACTTGTTCCATTTAACAAAGGATTGTAGGTCATTTTTGAGATCAGCTGCCAGTTTGATTTATTGATCTCGTCAGTAGTAAATGGTTGTGCCATCATCATATATATCAAGCTGAGGATTGGTGTCATCAGGAAAGTTGTTGATGAAAATTAAGAACAAAGCAGGTTGTAAGATAGAGCCCTTTGTGTACATTCATTAGTATAACAGGATATAGAAGAGTGACCGTTCAAAATAACTTTCATTTCGCGATTTCATAGAAAGATTGAATCAGTTCAAAATTTCGCCCGGAAATTCCATAGCCTTTGAACTTATGAAGAAGAACTGTATGCCAACACCTGTCAACCTTTTTCAAAATGCCCAAATCGACAGCCCAAGTTTCGTCAGTCATATCTAAATATTGAAATTTTTTTTTTTCATCAATAATCGTTTGTACGTCAGCAGATAACTTAGGAAAACGAAAGCCATATAGCTCGTCTCTAAGAACGCCCTGCTATATGGCTTTAAAAATTGTAAATATTACTGAACATTAAACAACTATAGCACTGTATACTTTATCTGCCGATGAAAATTACCGCCATTTTAATTTGCTATTTAATTCATATCTGGGGAAGACAAGTGCGATTTATGCCCTTTTCAAAGAATTTCATTTCTACGAAAGTGAGTTCAACAGTCTAACCAGCATTTTAAACTCAACTCGCCATTAAACATTCTGTGATGATATACATTACATCACACATGCATCCCATCCGTGGATCATTTGGCTTGATGATCTGTCATAATTTAATGATATATCGTAAGGCATAATTTCGCGGCTTTACAATGAGATCTGTTTATAAAGGCTGAAGTGGCAATATCAGTATTGATGAGGCTTACTTCATTTGTTAAGAAATCTAATTATTTAGGGAATGACTTCAGAAGCATTTCTTCCTTTATCTCTCCATCATTCCTTGCGTGTTTTCCTGCAAAGATAAATGTTATTCATTAAAATAATTCATAGGTAACTACTATTTACGTTATAATAATATTGTATATAAGTGAAAATTCTGGGGCGTTATGTGCAGATATGTCTGAATTTTCTCAAACATTAAGACAAGAAATTGGTAGAGAATACACTATAATTATTGGTAGAGATTACAATATTAACATGAAATGACTATAGCATCTACCAAGGGGCACAACACAAAATACACATTATATTTTCCAGAATAAGCCATATAAAATAACCCTATATTGTATGAGCATGGATACGCAACATAAAAGACACTGAGCTTATTCCTGTGTATCACATAAAATAACCATAGCACTGGCAGCATAGGGTATATTAAACATACAAACAACCTTCCAAAAATACAATATTATTTACAAGGTTATACAAAACAAAATAACTGTTCCATCTTCCAGTTTATACAAAATAAAATAACAAAAACACTTAAAATGACCGGCTATATTTATCCAGAATATTATTTACGAGGGTATGCCAAATACATTAGCCATTGCATCACCCAGAATATTCAAAATAAAATAATCAAAATCTCTACGATCTTTAGTCTTATTAAATGAGAATAAAATCTACAAGGATATGCAAAGTAAATACTCATTGTGTCATACAGAATATTGCACATAAAATAACCATAACATCTAATAATATTTTTTATGTTCAATAAAATTGTATTTATATGTATATGCAAACTGCAATATGCATTAAATCTTCTAGTGTACGCAATATAGAATGAGAAAACACCTACTAGGATATTCCACATCATGTTATCATTTCATTTTGTTTTTCACGCTACGTAAAATTGTATCCAAATTGCGTCTTCCAGATTATCACACATAAATAACAATAGCGCCTCCTAGTCTATGCGACATAATCTAAAAACCTAACATTATATGCAACGTAATATATACATATATATATATATATATATATATTAAGAAATGGACAAAGTCCGACAATTTATTTATTAAAGACAATTTTATGTTTAACGTTCTTTTTTATAGATACAAGTATTTAAGTAAATGCTCTGTTTATAATAAACAGTATTAAATAACATTTACCGGCCTGAATGTCCGAGAAATTTTCATAGAAAATATTCGTCCTTTGACAGGATTCGAACAATCATCCAATACGGAACCGTCATTTACGCTGACGTGCCTAACCTCTCGGCCACAAAGGAGCGTTCGGTAGGCAAGGTCGAATTTACTGCTTATAAACATCAATCTTCCATGAATCTCGTACATTCATAACTGCTCTGGTGTATCAAATGTAAATGTTATCTAATACTGTTTATTATAAGCAGTAAATTCGACCTTGCCTACCGAACGCTCCTTTGTGGCCGTGAGGGTAGGCAATGTCAGCGTAAATGACGGTTCCGTATAGGATGCAGGTTCGAATCTGTCAAAGGACGAATATTTTCTATGAAAAATTCTCGACATTCAGGCCGGTAAATGTTATTTAATACTGTTTATTATAAACAGAGCATTTACTTAAATACTTGTATCTATAAAAAGAACGTTAAACATAAAAATGTCTTTAATAAATATATATGTATATATCTATATGTATGCATGTATAATGATATGACTCGGAAAGGGATATATTTGAGCGAAGTGTGTTTGGCTACTATAACCAAGTAGTACACGGTAGCAGTAATTGACTGTTACTCGTCGCAGGTAATAAGTGTAGACCAATAGAATAGCCAATGGCGTTGTCCAATGGGCGTCGTCATAGACTTAAAATCTGTCGTACCTACACGTCCATCTGTATTTATGACGGACACCAGCCAATCATATTCCAGTGAGGGGGAACCCAGGTGTGTGAATATTCCATTATATCAATATATATATATATATATATCGCATATAACACAGAAAATGACCTTAGCACCTTACATGTTAGCCAAAATATCATAAGCATACACCTATCAGTTTATACTACTGAATAAAACAAATATCTGTCTGGATATTCTACATTATGTAACCATCCTACAGACCATGTTATGCCAAATAAAATATTTATGAAATCTAGCATGATATGGCACATAACCTATCCATAGTATCTACTCGTATATGCCATATCAAATGGCTATATCATTTACCAGGTTATGCTTTTATCAATGCATGTTACTTCCACAAACAAGAAAACAGAAAATATTAAGGACCGTAAAAATAATATGGTAAATTTGAAGACAGAAAATTGGATGAAATCACGAATAACAATTATTTGTTATTATAGTTTCCTCGTGAGTTTCTATATTTCGCCTGAACTTTGAATCAATGAACTTAAAATCAATCATTTTAAAATAACATTGCTGCTTTTGAGTAAATGTTAACATTTCTACACGTGTTTTTTTCTTATGATCAGACTCAATTTCCCTATTAATATCAGCGCACAGATGAAGAATTAATTGTCATCAACGGTTAAGACTTGATCGCATACATTACAAAATAAACTTTTTGGAGATGGCAGATTATTGAGCTGAAACACTATTTAATAACTTATATTAAAAGTAAATATCATGTACCTTTCTCTCATATCTCAATATATTCATTTTCTTTATTATCACTAATTATCAGTAGTTTCATGATAAAGAGTATGTAGTGACATCCCGGCATCATGTAATCGATTTAAAATTCAGAAATTTCTTTCCTAATCCAAAGCAAGGAACGATATTCTATACTGGTATATGTTGACCCATGCCTTTCCTAAAGGCGTAAATTTAAATGTGAACACCACAGACTCATCTTTTCACGCTGATGACATTTGTAATGCGTGCAGATCTCGGCAACGTTTACTTAGTGTATAATATGATCCTTCATTCCGCATATGAAATGCATTATTTTCGTATAGAAAAATGTTTTAAATACTGTATATCATGATATATATTGAGAATCAAAAACAATATCCTTTTTTTTTTGTATCTCATATATAATAACGTCTTCCTTGTTACATTTCTATTTCGATTCATTGCAATGTATGAGAGTTTATTATTTAGTGTATCATTTAGGAAGCAACATAATATACAAGTAACACTTAACGTGTTTATTACTGTACCGTGTTTCACCTTCGCTAAAAATGTTTACAATTTCTGAAATTAATAAAATTTAAAATTAATTATCAGTTAAATCAGTTATACTAGAAAGAATTGTTACCCATCAACTCACACGTTCCCCTCCATGTTAAAAACAGATAATATACATTTACCAAACACATGGGTTATATGATGATACTTAGTGGTTATCGTAATATTAATCGTTATTTTGAAAGTATAATGAATAGAGTAAATGTAAATTTAAACTATAAAGAACATTAAATACATTTACACAAATTAGTAAAAGGAAGCAAGAAGAAAGAACTACTCATTAAACTTAACAGGGCAGACTTGACTATATTAACAAAAACTAGAATCCACTATAGGATCTAAGTACTAGATGCGTGAAATCAAGCAGGCTCATATATTTAATTATCTTGCCACTATGTTAACAAACTAGACATATATTTCACAGAAAACGTACAGGTAGAACAAAATTTAAGATAAAAAAATCAGGGTATTATGACATAAAAATCTCGTTAAAAACAACACTATGTACTTAAGGGCGACGTAATATGAAACCAACTCTATGGTAGAGGAAACTGGAATATCTCCAACTGATGAAGAATATACAGGAGGAAAGACGCGGATCTCCCTACAGTGGCTTACATGCCATTGATTGAACATGTGAGAAAAGAAAAGAAAATATGACAGTAAAAACAAAAAGGTTACTTAATATTTAAAATCTGAAACAGACAGATGAAATTTCTGGAAGATACAATAAAGAAAAGAAGCCTAGAATATTTAATATCGGCAGGACATTGAAAGTGGGAGAAACAGGTAGAAACAGTAAGCAGGTTACCTATCGAATATTTATGGCTGGATGGAAGAACAAGGAAAATGTGCGATTCTAAAGAACCCAACGTAACAAAGAGTACCAAAAAGCAGGAAAGTGCAGAGAACAAGGATCATCCATTCCCTGAAAGAACAAAATAAGTCTTATTGCAAAACGAAACAAGAAGAAGATTATTGGAAAGCTTGTATGAAAATTGTTAGAAATAGTTTAATATGTAATAACGTATATAATGTTGATACAAAGATTGGAATGTTTCTAATGAAACATTTCTGGCTCCTTCTTTCTCATCTTGCAAAAATTAAAGGAAATTCAGCTGATGATGTATACCCAGTATTCTTTGCGCTTCTTCTTAAATTACACTCATGCATAACAAGGAATTATCGTAGTATGATGGAGAATGGATTGCTAGAAGAACTTTTTTAATCAATTACACAAAGATTTTCTTATGCTTTTAGTGGAAAAGAACGAAAACCGTTTTTATTTCAAAACCCAAGTTCCAAATTTTGTTATGAGTTGCGTGTCACCTTGAGTACTACCTTTTGAATTCCTTTGGTTAAAGACATTATTTTACAATTAATCAAATTCCTAATGCTCTAACAAAAAAGTAAAATTGAAATCCTCCGATGAATGAATTTGAGTTGTGCTCACAATATGAATGCTAGAAAAATTTTTCAAAGATTTCTATCATAGTCCAAATTATAAAATATCATTCAAGTATACCTTCCGCCACTGAACATCAGCTTCATTGAATATGTTCTGATTTTGAGGAAAAATCGGAAATAGATATTTGTTTAAATACTTGTACTTCCGAAAAACAATATCTAAATTTCAGTAATCCCTTTCCACAATAAATTAATATAAAACATCAGGAGGAAACTGGAGTTCATTTTGGACAAGTCAAAATTGAAAGCAATACGCATAGAATCCGGCAGTCAGAAGATGCAAACGATTTAGACATTACTAGAAATTTACAGCACATTTACGAATCGATTTATTCGTAAGCTGAGCAGAAACACGTTGAAGTATGTTTAACACGTTAAGTTAACATTTCATGTTATTGCTTTTTATCCATAAGTTACATCATTAAACTTATTTGGTTATTTATAAGATCATAACATTTTCATTTGTTTAAACCAGAGAATATTTCGAGAAAGTCACTAAAATAAACATCCAATCTCATGAATAACAACATCAACAATAACAACAAAATAATAATTTAATGTGCCTGGTATATCCTTATCATATTGGGTGCAATGGTACACACACACACACATATATATATATATATATATATATATATATATATATATATATATATATATATATATATATATATATATGCTTCGTATATTTTGGTCTTGACGTTTCACATTTCGGTGTCCTGTTCTCTCAGCAATCGTTTTCTTTCGTGCAGTAAACATTCGGTGTTCATTGACTTAATGCTAAGTGTTACTATCGTTTAAAACTGATTAAATAATTTTCTTCAAACTGCTAATCAGGCAGTTAACATTCTCAATTCAACTCACTGTTAAACTTCTTTCTAATATTAATGTGACATTCCTTCCAAATCTATTCTCTTTGATTTTGTGAAACTTTGATAATATCACTATATTCTATAACACCTAGAGAAGTATTAGAAAACTTAATTATAAGACTTGAGCAAATATATATTCCGTTGGTATAAATGAGAATAAAATTTGACTCACTTCAATTCATATTTTTCTTGTTGAACGTTGCAAAAAATTCTGTTTTTGAAAACATCCTCGGATTTTAAATGTAGACAATATATTGAGAATACGTTTTGGAGGCTAATATACTAAGTAAACAATAAAGTAAAGAAATGACAAAGCAAAGAATGAAATCTCATCGCATTTGTCACGGATATCATGAAATTGCATGATATAGATATGCTTAAATGGAGAACATGTTTGCCAAAGAAAGCCAAACAATGAATTCTCTAATTTCCAAACTCTGCTTATGTACTCTTGTGATATCACTGATGGATAATATCGGTGGCGCGAGAATGAGACATCCTGCCCGATGAAATGTCAAACACCGATAAAGGGATCCTAACTAGGTGGTTCCCAGGAGAGAATAATCCATAAGTATCTCACTTTGCAAGCAATGAATTGCTGTACACCCACCAACTGAATTATAAAAAGCAAAATCTCACCTGTCCTCATATACATGCCCTCCTGCGATTGATAGATGTCAAATAAACAACATACAAATATTCTGAACCATGTTCTATCTCATTCACTATTACTTGTGATATGCAGCTGTAAATAGCAGTTACACATTTTTATTATTATTATTATTACTTTCCTACACATTACTTTCCTCATCATTGGGTTGACTGTATTTTTCTAGAGTGGAAGAGGTTAGTGTTTTGACTGATGTTATTCTAGACAATATTATTAAAACTTGACTTAACACAATTTTCGCAAATTTAATTTACCAAGAGATGGAATACATCCGAAATAAGCTAAGTAAATACCAATATTAGACAAAGACTTATATGAGGGTTGGGGGGCATAACGGAAAATGCGACAGAATCAAATAAAGAACAACGACCCCGAAGCTTAAAACAATGACTATAGCTCTTTCGTCCACGAATCATTCACGAAAAATATTATGTTGAATATTTAGATTTATTAGCCATAGTTATTGACAGCTGAAATCCAAGTGAACTTGTTAAAATACGTCTTCTTCTATGTGCTGTTTCAATTCAGGATGTTGGCGACCGTGACTCACAACTATGACCTGTCCTCTGCATCTCAATAAATTGTCTTCCTGTTAATTCTCATAAACCTTTCTCACCCTCCAGTTACTCAACGTCATCATATGGTTTATACGTTGTTTTTCTCCGTCCCTCTGATCATCATACTGTTTTGTGAGTATCAAATTTTCCAAACCATCTTTCCTCCTTATGCATGTAGAGGGAAAGTGTGTGAAAAGTGAGGCAATGAAATAACCTTCAAACACAGCTCTACAAAATTAAATAAATTTATTACTGAGTATAAAACATTATTTGTTTTCTTTTTAGTTAGACGAAACAATTTCTGAAGTTCTTCAAAAACAAAGTTTATACGAAATATGCTTCGTGTCTCTTTTCACAACACAAAAGAAATGAAATGTATGTGTGGAATCATCAAGGTAAAAAAAAATACGATTTATTTTCTATTATGTCTTTTTGCATGATAATTCCAACAGCAGACAATTAAATACTGTACTATTACTACTACTTCTACAATTACGCTTTTTTTATGTATCGCTTGCATATTTTCGTAATGTAAACTGTGGTAAATAGTTTATGAAATTAATGTAACCGCGTGGAATAATTTTGAAAAACGAACATAGTATTCAATAAGATATTTTGAGTATGTGAAATATCGAGTATTCAGTATTGTTTACAGTGCCATTGTCGAAAATTATACTGAAGAGATATTTATTAATTTACGTTATGCTATTTATAAAGAAAAATGTGATCATAAGAAGTTAAAAGTTAGACCTTTATTGTTTAGTTAATATATTTTCCAATTTTTAATACCGATATTTAGGAGGGAAAATATTCTTAATAATTTTCGGGATATTAGTCTCTAATATTTTCCTCATACAAGAAATTATTGTCTGCTTTTTCGAAGGTTGAATGACGTTAGAGACAACGTCGCTAATTTTCTAGTACATGCTAATCTGGGAATTTGACTTTGAACTTCATGTGATCCGATTTTTGCACAGCATTAAGGTGATGTCTGTGTGACCCGAATTTTGCAGAGAATTGAGATTTTAATTATACTATTGAATGTTATATTTTCCCTACAAATTTCAACGGTCTCTATCTGATGGTAAACATAAGGCTCCTTCGATAGCTTCGATGTTTCTCACATATCCAGTATACGCTCTTGTCAGTGCCCTTCTGTAGAACCACATTTCAGTTACATTTCTGTTACTTCAAGTCTCTTCATTATCTGTAAACAGACTGCCCAGTATTCAGAACCACATAGGAGGACTGATATTATATAATATTTTAATACATTTTTCTTGTTTCTAACGAAAATTTTCTGTTTCTTAATATGCTGCTTATCTTTTGGAAGACAGTTATTGCTATCCTAATGTGCATTATGATTTCAGTGTCACACTTTCTATCTTCTGTTAAAATAATGTGCATTTATTGAAATTGTAGTAATTGTTTTATGTTGGTAGCTTCAATTTATAATTTTCAATTTTCGCAGTTTCATCTTACAATTCATATGAATTCCTTTCGTCTCGATTTCCTTGTCTAACTTCTGTAGGAGTTATTGTACTTTCTTTTATTATCAGCAGTGTATCAGCTGCATATCTTAAGTTGTTAATACTGTGCCCGACAATAATAAATCTTCATTGGTCTTCTAATTCTCTCAGAATTGCCACATTGTATATATTGAATTTGTCCATTGAGAAGCCCCTCCTTTTCTTACTTTCCTTCCTATTTTGTATATTTACTGAACTTCTTTTCTATTTCTATACAGAAAGGCTTTTGCCAGTGTATGTTTTAAATTATTCTACTATCCTTCAGAAATATATCATATTGCCTAACTACTTCAACAGTTCTTTGTGTCGTACTTTATAAATTGATTTTGGGTAATCCTTGAAAGATAGGCACACGTCGTTCTATAACTCTTTCATATATCCTTTTTAGCAGAAATATCTCATTTCTTCATCCAATGTGTTTAAAGTACCAGCAATGTTCCTATTTTGGTTCTGAGTGATCGCATGTGCTATTGGAATTTTGATTGTCTCATTTTCAGTAACGCAATCGCCTTGACGTTTCTATTGACGTCCCATCGCTAATCAGATTTTCAGATGTGAATCAAAACACCATTTGGTCTTTTTAGGCAATCTGTAATCAGATCCCCGATTCTGAAAGTGGATTTTTTCGTCAGTGATATCCCTAATCACTGCTTACATTGTTCAGTGTTTCCGAGACACTTCTTAGATTGATATTATTACACTTTCTCTTGACAATTGTGCCACATAGTTTTCTTCTTGGCTTAAAGCCGGTATTGATGCTTTTGTATGTTCTCATAAATAGCAGGTGAAACTAAAAACCTCCCATAATTTCACGCTAGCCTGTTCAGCTATAGCCCAGAGGTATCACTTTTTCCGGGTGTACTAGCATAAATCCGATCACAATAGACGCCTATTTGTGACTCCTCAAAATAATTTGATCTTCAAATGTTTAAATGCAATGTTAATCGTTACCTTCTGTCATTTTAATTCTTATATTTTTATTATCATCTCTCCGTAATAATCTCATATTTTCTAACACTCAGTAATTCATTGTATCGTAGTGGTTTTATTGCCTTACTTGGGTGAAATGATTTGCTTTAAAAATCTCAGTAGTGAGCAGGTGCTACGCTGCTGAACTTCGGTATTTGAGGGCTGGCACTTTCTCCGTAATTTACCAGCTCTTTGGTAAACAGTCATATTTTGGCAATACCGTACAGCCTTAAGCGATAGTAGCTATTTCTATACTAACACTTTCTACGACATAGCAGATAATTGCTAGATAATAACTGCGATAGCTGTAGACATTGTTGTGTTATTTTCGCTTCATTTTCAATTTCTCAGCTGATACTATACCATTAATCATCATTCCATAATTACTGTTCACTTGATTTACTCCGATTATTGGATAGGATGAATGGTTCACAGTCAGAATCATCTAGACCCACTTGCTTTAGAATAGAAAATTTGCCCACGTACCCAATGATTTTGCATGCATGAGCAACTTTACACGTAGGAACCAAAATAATTGTATTGATGAGGTTTAAGCACAATGCTCTCTGGGGCCGCTCGTTTTCAATGATGACTTTCTTGGGGAACAGTGTTGCGTCATGGAGATTTGCAAAGTTGAGTGTGGGTGAGGAACTTGAAATACTCTAAACTTGATAGACTTGCAGACGATACTTGTTTTTCATCGATGAAGAATAAATAAAAAATGACAAGGAAAAAGTGAAATAAATAATTGGCGTTATATAGCGAAAAGTGACATATGGCGAAAAACTAATAATGGCTAGATGTAACTGTAAGTTCTATGTTAGTTTCTATTCTTGCATTTCATGTGGAAATTCATAATCTTGCCAATATCATTATTTTTAATTGCATGCGTCATCAAGTTTGTTGTTGCTTCTGATCGATGCTTTCAAGTTCATTACTTTTGTTATTTGATAAATTTCTTTCTAATTTTGTAGCTGCAGTAATATAATCAGATGAAAAACTGTATTCTTTAATATCTTGTGGATAAACCACAAGATATTTTATATCTTTAGCTGACAAAATATTTGCTCATGGCTGATAGCATCGCCATATCTGAACGAGTTGGAGGCTATGCATGATATCCATATGGACGTTTAAATTTAAGAATAGTACAAACATTCGTATGATATTATTTAATTTTTTAACATCACACGATTTTGAAAGAAACTAATCCTATTGAAGCCTATCGATGTTCAATTTAATTATCTCTTATACTAAATAATTTATAAGTGGTCCATTCCCTGAGGCATTTCAACTGTTTAGAATTTTTATTTCCACATTCTGAACATTTTCAATAAATTTCCTTCCATAGTTTTTATTTTGGAAAGTTTATATTAAAATCCTACGCAGGGAGCCATATCACAGCTCTGAACACCATCGGTAGTAATGAGAGCCTCTACTAGATATCACAGACGAGAGTTTATGGCTGACAAAGTTAGGAGTTGAATATAATGTAATATTAAATTTAAGAGATGAAGCATTGTGTTAACTTTAACAAGCAGGATAACGAGTTATTTACAATAAAGCTTTTTGTATAAGCCATTCGGCATCAATTGTCATAAAAAAAATTCTATATTTTAAAGCAATTTACATAATTTTAATAAAACTGTATTTATATACTTATTTTGCAATTGAAAATTAGAATTTAATTGTGAAAACACAATCAGCATTTATACTAAAATCTTCAGATTCAATTTCCTCCCCAGTATTTTCAACAGTTGTTTTTCATCGACTGATTCATCTTTTTTTCCTATTTAGAATTACGTTTCCGGTTCAGTCTAAAGTCTATTTCAGCTCTATATTTCTAACATCTCCGCCTAAACTCTACTCCTATTTACTGTTGAATTACTTTTTCCTACCGTTTGTTTTGCACTCTTCCCCATTTGTTTGAATACTAGTAGATATTCTTCCATTATTTCCTTTTTATGGTTTAGATTCGACATTCCCTTTTAGCCTATTCGTTATGAATCTCCCTCCATTGAGTTGTTCTTCGGCAATGTACAGTGTCAATATCAAGGTAATTTATAAAATTTAAGAATTAGCTTCAATTGGTAGAAGGGGCCACAAAGATCCTTTTTTTAATAAAAAGAAATTAAAAATCGTACCTATATTCTAACTACTGATCGGAATAATATTACGAACAAGCATTTGAAATTTTCTGGATTGCCAGACTATTTTAGCTGATGGACAGAGGTAGCGAGAAATTGGCCCATATTATCAGGAACACTACTTGGAAATATTAACACGTACATGATATATTAAAGGAAGAAACAGTGATAAACGAAATCAGTGGCTCTTGCTGAATATATGCTAGATAAAACTTTGAGTTAAATCTGCATACTTCAGTAACTGAAGGAAGATATAGGTAGCCGTGGTCACACAGGATTTGAGGGGAAACAGCCATCAGATCGTTCAATGAAACGGTAGATACTAGACATGACAAATCGGGAAATTATAGTTATATTTTTGTACGTAAATGTTGGTTCGACAAAATGGATAATCATGCATGATTTTGCTAACATTTGTACTGGATTCAGTGGTATATCAGCATTAACAGGTAATAGAATATAAATAATAACAAGAAATAACGTAAACTAAATGAAAGAAAACTAAAGAAAGGGAAAGAAAAATGCCGGATAACAATAAAGAATACAAGCAAAAAATCATTAAAACGACTCTATAATTCCGACAACCTAGAGCAGTATTTATTTATTTTACCGATATTTACCCAATGAAATGATCAAGAATCCCTCATGGCAAATGGTTACTGACTGATATATATATGCTCTGATTGTAAGAGGAGAGAGAATGCAGTGAAATGTCTGAAGATAAGGAAGAAAGAATAATATTTGACTTTTGAATTTGAGTTGAAAGACAGTATCGTTGAAGGTAACATCAGTCAGAATTTGTTTCAAAATATAAGTTCTCTGAAAAATTATTTCGGAAACGATCGTCTTCCTTAAAATTGGAACAGAGATGGAATTAAAATCCGTGGAAGTGGCACGACAAGATTATCTTTTTACTATCCCTTGGAATCCCGGTTCTAACGACCATTTACACAACCACGTTAGATCTCTTATGTGCTGCTTTCTTCTGTATCTCTTAAATTTAATATTTTTGGTGGTTGTGAAATTGTCTTAGTCATCCTTCTTCGTTTTGTGTCATAGAAATTTCAAATATCTCTTTCTAAATTGATGCATAAGAGAAATTTTTCCATTATCCCTAAATATTTGCTCCAATATTCGGTCCACAATATTTTTCCGCATTTTTTAATAGAACTATATTTCAGTTGCGTCAAGTAGCTTTTTTGTCTGTGAAGAGATTTTCCCGCATTCATTTCTATATAGGGAAACGATAATACATAAGTACTCATTGTTTATAACGAAATTTTCCTGCATCTTAATACTTTGAAATAATATTGTGAATACATTTAGTAAGGCCTCTTTCACTAGCCCAGTGCATCTTCCTATTTCAGTGTCTCATTTTCTTAATTTGTGGTAATTGCAGCATGTAGTTTAAAAATAATATTTTTTCACGAAAAAGTAAAAAATTAATCTTCGTAATCTGTGTTAAACATTTATTTTAACGACAAAAATGTATGCACCTAAACATAATTTATTAATATACAGACCCACTTATTGTATATATTCCTATTCTTATTTTATGTGCAGTGTCCCTTCATGACGTGGACAATGATGGCACTCCTTTGTATCACTTATTAAGATGCCTGTATTTTTATCCTTCCCAATCCCTGATCTACCAACAATTTGTACAAGCACCTTTCCACTGTCATTCTTGCCTTATTTCATATGAATGTCAAATTCCGATTATAACTGTAAGCTGCTTTTTTTCCATTTTCCTTAAAACTTTAACGTTGTTCAAATACGTAGCTCACGAGATTCTCAGTATTCTACAGTAAAAGAACCAAATTTCTTTTACCTTCGCTGTCTTCTTCAGCTGTGAGGAGATTGTCCAGCATTCATTACCAAGTAAGAAGACCGATATTGCATAACAACATATTACTATATTCTTTGTTTCTAAAGAAATATTATTTTTTCCTAATGCTTTGCTTAGCTTTTGAGCAATATCTTGGAATTGTTATGAAGAAGTTAATATTAAATAATGCCAAGGGGAGCACTGATATGCATATATGAACTTAATGCTAACTATATATGATTAACAGATGATTAGGGGACTTTATATCTTAATAAGATTTTGGAAGTTTACAAGAGAGAAATTAACGAAGATTTGTTGTCAGGCGTATTCGGTGATAACGAGTCAATATCCGTAGGGCCTTAGTTAATGTCATTATTTCAGCACTAAGTTTTAAAAGGCCAGTATGTATTGTTTATAGATATATTTCTCTTGTGGCTCTTGATACTTGGCTTGGGTTGTTTAATCGATTATACTTCCCTATCACTGTTGGCCAAGATATTTGAAATGAGTTCTATTGCAGCTATTATTGCAGCGTTATATACATTATGATATTAATCCAATTTGGCGTTCGACTTCTGAAATTGCAGCCAAATTCCAGCAGCCGTAATAGACGAACATAAATGAGACACGAAGAGTTTGAGGTAGATATTAACACGGACTCTTCTAAATCGTATGAATGAAGGACAGAGTTTGATGCAAATTCGTTGATTAAATATTTAGTGAGAACTAGGTTTGATCTAAAGAATAGGTTTGATCTCCAATATATATATATATATATATATATATATATATATATATGCAACGCAATTTGGGATATTGTGCATTTTTAAATTAAACTCTAAAAAATGTTAATACATAACAGTTACGCTGCAACTTTTATTTCTAGATGTTTGAGTTTGTATATCAGAAGAAAACGCCATACTACAAAATACACCACAGGCATCCAACACCATATACAGGTTTCTTTAATTTTAGGACGATAAAATATTATTATAAATATTCAGAGCTCTATCTATTAAAATAGGAACGCAATATGTATTTTAATTTCCATCCTTACGTTACAAAATTCATTTGAACCAAACAATCATAATTACCAACTAAGTGTAACGGCAGCCGTTTATTTTAAACTTGAAACTTGCAAGAAAACCCTTCATACACTGACTTTTTTTGAAGTTTTAATCTCCATTTTTAAACAGGAATTTACTGTGATCGGAAAGGGCTCCCGGGAGTGAAACATAGGAAAATACTTTAAAGGAAACCTGAATCTCAGTCCTAATCTTGATAATGCTGATGGAAGTCGAAAGTACGTGAACAAAAATAACACAATATGAACGTTATCTACAGTATATATGATGAATGCATGCCACTGCATACAAGAACATTCTCATGAGCTAGCATTATCATTCTTTGACGTTATCCCACGTGTAGGATAGACATATTCATTCAGGTCAGTAATTTCTACTAAAACTTACAGAATCACATACAGTAAATGATATTGCTTTTTGTTTGGACAGAAAAATAAGAATTGGTATAAATGCTCTAACACGATGTATAAATAAAACTGCATATAAATATATATATGAGGGCGACGTCATATCAACTGTTAGTGAATGACAGCAGCCATATCTGTGTACACAAGCAGATATTTACATGAATATATATAAACTTATTTATGAATAATTTTCAAGATTTTATATGCATGTATGAGGTTTTGAGAAAGGAAGAAAACAATTCTTTCTCAGGTGATTGCGAGGAATCTTTCAATATTTGCCATAATTTCAAAGATTCACGAAAAGAACTTAAAGGATTGATGAAATAAGTGAGAAATTGTGCCAAGCCATTAAAAGAAAATTGATTGACGTAACATTAAATGATTGCTCTTAAAATATAGAGAGTATATTAGAGTAAGTAATTCTCGAAACCGGGAATATAATTCTAAATAGAAAGAAAAAGAATAAATAAGGAATATATTTCCCATATGTTGTTTGTAAATAGTTAATTCAGCCAGGAGAACTGTTAAGTCTCAAAACTTCGGTTTTATGCCAATCTGTACATGGTGTGAGTGATATTTTAATCCTTCTTCCACTAGTTCTTTTGAAAGCCGTTTAGCCTTTAAATTAACGCAATCAATTATAATGATTCTGAAATGGTTCATATGAGACCGCATTGGACCAATGATTTAAAGGTTAAATCTAAGCATTCAAAGTCTTATCGATTAGCAGTGTATTCTACTGATGACTTGAAACGTAGTTACGTTAGAAAATCGTTCTTCATTCTCACTAAACGAGATAAACAATAATGATATATATATGTGTGTGTGTATATATATGTGTGTGTGTGTTTGTATATATATATATATATGTGTGTGTGTGTGTGTGTGTGTGTGTGTGTGTTTATATATATATATATATATATATATATATATATATATATATATATATATATATATATATATATATATATTTTAACCCATGAAAATGGATAAATGGGATTTATTCCTATTATTTTTCTTTCTGTTTTCTGTACATATTTAGTTATTATGAATGTAACCTAGTCTTCATAGCAACCATCTTGTTTTTTTTATTCTTAACACCCTAAGCAATGCAGTAAAACAACTAAGATTTTTTGTCCTTGTTTTGATATGTGGATCCTGCCCCAAAAATTTCTAAAATATTTTGATACACCTCATATATATATATATATATATATATATATATATATATATATATATATATATATATATATGTCGAGTAGGCCTGGGTACCCTACTTCTGTAATTTATCCCAAGAATCTTCTTCTCATAACAGGAAGAAGCCGGCTCAATCCGCCCAGGGTGAATGCCGCATCAGTACAGTACAGTACAGTATATATATATATATATATGTATATATATATATATATATATATATATATATATATATATATATATATATATATATATATATATATATATATATATATATATATGAGGTGTATCAAAATATTTTTAGAAATTATATCTTGCAGGATTCTAATGTTGGCGCTACGAAAACAACAACAAAGACAAAAGATGAACTACAATTACAACACCAATAACAACAGATGTTTTCTGAATTATTTAGGAAAGACGTCAGATTAATTCACTCCAGATGGTGTCGCTAATTCAATTTGTTTACAATCTTGACGAAGGGATAAATTATCCAGCTTATTACAGAAAATACGAATGAATCTTCAAAAGAGATTGTTCTAATTGGAATGATTAAAAGAAAGGGCGTTTATTATTAAGGAAACTGAACATGAAAAATATGTGAATTATATCCCCCCAGCACCCCCGCCAAATAAAAAGGAAATACATGGCATACATTTTGATGAAACTCTTGTAATACTATCAAAAATTTTGGTGATAGATACACATTATTTAATACACGATGGCAATGTCTTCACTTAGTAAAGTCCGACGATGAAGACTTTGTCATTTATGCAAGAGTCATGAACCAAGAATGTGAGAAGTTCAAGTAAAATTAATTAACTCCAGATTTATTTAAATGCCTAATATTTGTACAGGCTTTAACTTCTAATAAGGATGCGGCAATAAGATCAAGGATACTTGCTAAATTTGAAATTCATCCCAAATTAGCTCTCTAGAAAATAGCGGAAAATGTCAACGTATTGTAAATCTAAAACTTGATACCGCAAAGGTTGAGGAAACAGACACATTTCACAAGTACATAGCGTCAGAGCAGCTATGAGAAAAGACTATAGGCGTTTTTCAAATCCTAACAGAACAGTAACAAAAAAGAAGATAAACCCCACTCAATACCTAGTACTTTCCACGGTTGTGAAGGCGATCATTTTAAAACTGTTTTTTCAAGAACAAAAATGCTACGAATGTGGGAGGGTGGAACACAATAGTAATTGTTTCAGATACTCAAAATGGTGGAAAACTAAAACTTATTTGAACATGATAAATACATGGGGTAACGATAAAAAGTATAAAAGTAAAATTAACAAGATTACGAACGTTTCTTTAACTGAGAAACATCTCAAAAGAAGAAATTTGTTTTTGTGGAAATTAATGATGTAAAAGTAAAATTACAAATGGATATATGATCTCATAACTATAATAAATGAACAGACATGCACGAAAATTTATTGACTTTTAATGAAATTTCGAATAGAATTGTAGGAAAGAGATTGAATGTTTGGGTGAATGCAACTGTAACATTTCTTTTGTTGGAAAAACCAAGAAAACCGTGGTGTTTTATTAAAGAATACCGCCAATTTCTTTATAACAGACTAGATTACTACATTTGGGACCTTCCAATTAAATTTTTCTCTAACAAAATAAATACTGTTACCCCCGATGCTAATACGGCAACTGAAAAATTAATGAATGAATTGAAAAGGTTTTCATAAGTTTTCACAGGGGGTTTAGTTTTATGGTTAAAAACTAAAAGCTAAATTTGAAATAAAAGAGAATGTAATGCTTATATTTAAGCCAAAACGGAGTGAAACTTTTGCAGCCTCAGATCGCCTTATTAAGGAATTAGATAAATTAGAAAAATTATGTTTGATCTCCAAAACCGATTATTCCAAATGGATCAATAAAGAAAAATACGAATTGTTTTTTTACAGACTTAAATATTTAGGACAAATTATCAATGAAAACCGTAGACGACCGAATATTTCAAGTGTGAGCGCAATAAGAGACATGTCCGTTCCAACAAATGTAACAAATTCAAATGCATTTTTAGGGTTTGCCAATTGCTATCACACACACACACACACACACACACACACACACACACACACACACACACACACACACACACACACACATATATATATATATATATATATATATATATATATATATATATATATATCAAGCATGCACGAATTATGAGCACCCTTAAAGAAAGATGTGAAATGCAATTGGTCAAATAAATGTCAAAGTGCTTTCGAAGAGATCAAGAAAAACTCAACGTCGGAATTGTCATTAGCCATTTTGACACTAAATTAAAAATTGTGGTTGCATTAGATGCATGTGATTCGGGTATTGGAGCGGTGATGCTACACCAATATGAGGACAGAAAAACTAACCAATAGCTCATGCTTCAAGGTCATTAATTTGAGCTTAAAAAGGTTACAGCCAGATAGAAAAGGAAGCATTGCCCATCATATTTCCTATGAAAATTTTCATAAATTAATACATATTAGAGAAATCATACTACAGACACACCATCGTCCATTATCGTCCATATATGGATCAAAAAAGGGTGTTCCCACACATACAGCAAATAGACTGCAGCTATGGGGAACTGTCCTATTGAACTATAATTATAAAATGGATTTTCTACCATACAAAAAATTATGTCATGCAAACGGATTGTCTAGACTAAAACCAAAATTCTGCGAACCACTTGAAGACAAAATAATTTCGGCGTAGGGAACGAAAATAAAATTAATTATGTATTTTACAATTTTTGGGAAGAGAACTGCCCATGTCAGTGGAGAAAATAGTAATTAAGCTGGAAATAAAAAACGACTTTATAATGAAAATGAACAGGAAATTGTGATTTAAAGGAGAAGATTATTATTGGATATAATGCATTTTTATTAAGTAATAATGTACTTTTGTACGCAGAAATAATTGTGATACCAGCATCGTCTCATCTGTCATTCTTTTTGTTATGGGTCCACCCCTTTTTCATACAACAAGTGGACTCGACCAGTATGTACTTGGACTGCTGCCATTAAATGCCCAGAATCAGTAAGAGGAGAGACAGTGATTGTGATTGAGTTGAAGGTAGAGTAATAGTGTGAGGTAACCGATTGTAGAAGTCACAGTTACAAGCGTGTAGACTCTAAGGGAGTCCTACTTCGAGACTGCATTTACCAGACTGTATATATATATATATATATATATATATATATATATATATATATATATATATATTTATTATTATTATTATTATTATTATTGCTACTAACCACGTTTCTGGATTTACTAACCGTATTACCAATTGTATTATTGTGTAAATACATTTATTTGCTATATTTCATTCCTGCGTTTGTCATTCATTGGAGACGGGATTTCATCTCGGAATCCACAACAGATTGGCGACGAAGATTCGAACTCACACGGAAAAGAAAAATCAACGAAAGAAAAATCTTCTCTCGTCGTCCAAGAAGCAAATTGGCACACACACACGTGAAGAAAAAACAACAAATTCGCGTCGAGCGATTCGAACTCGCACGAAAAGAAGAAATAGAAAAATCCTCACCTCGTCCACCAAAAATTAGCGACAAACAGTTACGAGTAGTAAAAATTAGTTATCATGGAAGATTTTTTAAATATTTTGGTAGAACTGATAAAACACCAAAATGATCAACAATTACAACTACAACAACGAATGGAAGGAAAATGGCAAAAGCAATTAGAAAGACAAATAGAGCTTCAGGAACTATTATTCAAAGTAGCTGGCAACAAGCAATTAGATATTGAAAAAGAAGCAACTTTTTCGCAAGACGCAGTGTGGAATACCATAGAGATTTTCAAATATTCTCTTCATGAGGACAAAACCTTTGGAGATTACTTCAGAAGACATGAAGATATCGTTAACATCGACAGTCAAAATTGGACAGAAGCAAGAAAGCTTCGTCTATTGCTTAGAAAATTAGAAACTGAAGAATATACAAAGTTCGTGGATTATATCTTGCCAAAAAAGACGAACGAATTAACATTTGAAGAAGCAGGGACATGACTTAAAGGACTCTTCAGCCCGAAAACATCACTCTTCTACAGGAGGTGGAAATGCCTTAACCTGGTAAAGGGCGATCATGAGGATTATTCCACGTTTATCGCAATCGTAAATAAACATTTTGACGACTTCAAACGAGCGGAATTAACGCCGGTCAATTTCAAATGTCTCATCTTTGTTCAAGGGTTAGTTTCAACAAAAGATAGCGAAATGTGCAGAAGAATGCTTGCAAAATTACAAAATGAACCGGGTCTAACATTACAGGAATTATCGAGAGATTGCCAGAGATGTCTAAGAATAAAGAAAGACGCAAATGACGTTGAGGTATCAGCTGTTTCTGATATACGTAATTTAAACAAAAGTCTACGTTCTTCACCCTCCCCGGAAAGAAAACTAAAATTTTACGACAGTGAAAAAAGATTCTCACCCTCCTCGGAAAGAAAAAGAAAATTTTATAATAAGAGAAAAAGTACAACATACAGAACTATTATGACGAATATCGAAGCAAATATAAGCCCCCTCCATCAGCATGTTATCGATGTGAAGGACTACAGTGGAACAAGGGTTGAATGTGGAAAAAAAGGCCACAAAGTATCCCAATGTAGAAATAGATACTAATAAAATAAGATCTACAAGGATGCATAGCGATGAAAACACCAACGTAAGGAAGTATGTGGAACTGGAAATATTAAATAAAAAGATTAAGTTTTAACTGGATTCGGGTTCCGACCTAACGATAATCGACTTAAAGACATGGAGAAAACTCAACAGACCTATCATGTTACACACACAAAAAATTGCCAAGTCGGTTACAGGCAAACGAATAAAATTTGAAGGAGAAATAATCTTGAATGTTAAATCTAGTAGGTATCGACTGGATGCAGAAGTTCAACGTTTGTGACCTACATATAAACTGTTTTTGCAAAAAGTTAGTGGTTGAACCATCAGATACTATAAAATCGAAGGAAGAATTATAACAATTATAGTAACGGCGATGCAAAAGAAATCTGTAGAAAAGGATCAGACAATTTCAAATAAGGTAAGCTTGCTAAATGTTTTACCTCATTATTTATTTTAGCTGCTTTAATTTTCTTCTTTATGTGCTATGTCTCTTCAAAACCTTGTTTACCTGTTCCTTTACCTTTTACGAAATTTTGTCTTTTCCATATATATATATATATATATATATATATATATATATATATATATATATATACTGATGTCCCAGGGAGAGTAATTTACTCTTTTCTGCTCAACCCTGTTCATTATAAAGCAGTTTGACAAAAAATATATTACTACATGAAATTTGTCGGATTACTCCACTTTGTTTGCACATATGTTGTCATATGGTACTGTTAAACCGCTATCAAAACAGGACACTTCCTGTTTATCCCTCTTCTCGGTTCTTTCTTTTCAAAATACGGTCATAGCAACACGAAGACGAGACCTACTCCTGGTTGGGGGATAATATCTTCCTCCGGGTGAATGAAAACATTTTTTTCTTTTAAATCAATGCACTCCAAGGAAGGTGATAATTCCACTAAGGCACAAGGAGTAACAGAGAATAAGACTTTAGAAGGAACCGAAAATCTGATCCTAAAGAGAATCCAAGGAATAAATGTCTACTCCTATTCGAAAGAACGGGTTGGTTTGTGAATCGAACAATTTATGTATTTTATTGATAAATGTATACCAAACATACTGGGGAACGTGGATAGTTTGAAACAGAATTTATTAACTGCAGAAAATTGAAATAAATTATCTGTCATACATTTCACCACTGCAATAAGATTCGACCCCCCGCAAAAAAAAAACATTAATACATTTCACTGGGAGGTTCAATTAAATACGTAAATTCATTAAAGCTATAGGGCTGCTTATTCCATGAATAAAATGACTTCAAGCCTTACATAAGATAACTATCATATCTAAAGATTACCCTCTATAAGTATTTATAAATAAAGATTACCCTCTATAAGTATTTATAAATTAAAGAATGTATCCTGAAAAATAATTAGCCCGTGGCTTAATAGACATTATGAGTATAAAATACACTGTAGAAACTACTTGGTGACTCATACATTGAAGTTACGATATACGTTGTGATGTGTGCAATAACAAGAAGCATCGGTGCACGTATATAACTGTATATTATTGAGGTTTAAGCATACATCTAATTAATAAGGTTTATTTATGATTTCAAAAGGAAATTGGCTTAATATGTGTTTATGAAAATATAGTTTTGATTTTTTTTCTTCATAAAATAAAGTATAATATATGACGTTGTAAAGGTCCAATGTAAATCAAAGTTACTTGAATATTATTTTGGTTTGTGTTTTCTATGAAAATACTGTTTATCGATTAAATTTACATAAAATTTAGAGTATAATATTAAGAAAGTAATTCCACATATATTTTAATACCTCCCGATAAATTCATGAAATGTTGAAATTTAATGTACACAGATACACTGAATAAGTCGTTTTAGGAGTGTAGATAGATATGTATTGAATTAAATGCAGGTGGAAAGTATATTAAAATAATCCAGAACTTATACTGGCATAAGACCGTTTGCATATAGACAAAAAAAGAGTTCAGTAAATATAAAGAAAGAGATAAACGTAATTAAAACAAGGCTGAATCGTCTTACCGGATTTATTCTATCTATATAGTGAGGTGATTTTGAGAAAATTAAAAGAGCTACCGGGATTAATTATTTGCGGCCACAATCTTAACAATACAAGATATGCATATGGCACGGTACTGATGACAAACACAAAAAGACGATTACAAGTATTTCTACAAAAGTTAGTGAAGATATATGGTTTTCAGCAAATGACGTAGCCGAATATGAAATTTGCGAATTCGTGATACCAAAATGTATCAATGTAAGTATCTGAGAAGTGTTTTATATCCGCAGGCCCATTAGAATAGCGAAAGGTAAGTTTCAAAAGCTAAGCACAGTATTAAGAAACAGTATAATTCAATTAGAAAAAAAAAAGAAAAGTGTACTAAACTCTTATGTAACATTTGTTTCCCTCTATTGCAGTAAAAAGTGGACAAGCTCATCACAGATGAAGGAGAGGCATGAAGTAAGAGAAATGTGATTTAACAGAAGGATACTAAAAATAGTATGGACCGAACATATAAATAACAACGAAGTTTTAGAGAAAATGGAAATTAACACTTAACATCAGTTAGAGAGAATTGACGTTTCCAAATGAGGAAAGCGGTTCCGGAATATTTGGTACTCACAGGACAGTTTGAAATCAAGGTTTACAGAGAAAAACAACGGATAAACAACCTAACGAGTTTAAGTTAATAGAAAGTGGTAGATATAATAAAATAACAAAATTTAATAAATTTCATGATATCTATCTATCTATCTTTCTTTCTCTCTCTCTCTCTCTCTCTCTCTCTCTCTTTCTCTCGTGTATGTGTGTGTGCGTCCGTGTGTGGATATGTGTGAGTGTCTGTGTGCAATTTATTTTGTAAATATTTTAATATTTCATATTCTCGTTCATATTCACCTGATCTGATAGATTCTTTGCTATACGCAAAACATGGTACTTTATTTCTACATTAAAAAAAAAAAAACTTTGGAAATTTACTTAGTATGTTTATCCTTTTTATGTAAGGAAATAATATTTCTTAAAGAAGATATTATTTAACGCCATCTTAATTTCAAATATATTACTGTACACAGTCAATATTTCTTGTATTACAAAGTAAGGTTACATACCTAGAATATTTATTAAAATATATAGAACATTCTGATCGACACACAACTTACAGATTTCAAATGTAAGACTTGATTAATAGTTTCTTGTTTCATGGCATTTATCGAGTTTTCCAATCATGCACTACATTTCATCGCTGTTATTCGATTTGTCTAATATTACAAAGATGTGCCTTTTATGTTTGCTGCTTTTTGCATGTTCCTTTGTATTCTACTAATCGTTACGTTTACAGTTTTCTTTTTTGTAAGATTTAATAACATATATTACAGGCGAAATATCTGGGATTTTTCAAAATATGTAATATAGCAATAATTTGTGCTTAGAAATGTGGGTGTTCGGAATTGTTAAAATTCACTGTGAAATATTTTGGAATCCTATTCGTTTTCATATTTTTATTGATATCCCCAACGTATGGCACCAATGCCATTTGTTTCTGTCATTAGAATAACATTGTATCAACCTGGTGCTGTAAGCTTGGATTTCCGGATAATCGTTCGGAATTGTACAATTCCAGATGTGTATATTCACTTGCGCGATAATACTCTTGGGAAAGATATAAATATATGTTTTACTCCACTTGCTATGGGTTATTTAGCAGACGTTGTATCACAAAATCATTATTATCCCCCAAAAATATAAACACAATCTAAAAATAGTTTTGGGGTTTAAATAATCTGCAAAACGTTGATAGAACCGTAGAAAATCAAATCCTGCCTCATTCATCCTGCTAATAAATATGATTTTTATAATATAGGATTGCACCCTCTTTTCACTAGAACGCTCACTTCATAGATCACTGCGTAACAGCATACACGTATATATGTCTTTATCTCGGACATAACCTTGCATGATCCTTTAGTGGTGTGTCATTCGAACTATACATATTTCGATGATACCTATTGAAATATATATTTGTGTAATATGGAATAACTTTTCAAACTACTAGACACTTTGTATACTCAACCAAATATAGAGCTGTTATATTTTGGCGGTCGTGGTCAAACAAAAAATCCTTGCAAGTTAATTGATTTCTTCTTGACACATGCAAGTTGATGTGGTTATGGAAACAGTTCTACAGAGCAAAAAGCTTATTTTGGAAGAGATATCTTTGCATTAACAATGCAGCAGTTCACGGCTGTTTTACACGCAAACCATTCCCTGAATATAAACTAGAACTAATAAAAGACCAAAGAAATATGATAAGTAGCTCTAACAATAGCAAATTTCTCTGAGTGTCGGTTTCACAAAAATATGCTAGATGATCGTTTAACTTGTAGAAGGATTAATCTATTCTTTCATATATCGTGTTTTTAAACTTAAAGGTCGTCTAACAACCCTCCTCACCGAACAAATCTCTGTGTCATTGCAGCTCATACTAAACGCAAATTTCTTTCGCAGGATGCAGAATCTTCTAATCGAACGCTTGTATTTTAATACAAGGAGCATAAACATTTCGTCGAATCATTACCCAAGAAAAAAAACAAGTGGCAAATATTTAGCGGTCGTCAAATTTTATTCACTTTCAACGTACACGTAAGGACCGGCTATAAGCGAATGAGGAAAACTGATGCATATGGAAGTGGGTAACTATGTAACTGGTGTTTGACATTCGTTCGTATGGCGGACAAGCGCTTCTCTGTTTTAGACTATTAGGAAACATTGTCTTGTTCTCTGTCCTGTCAACTTTCGTCTAATAAAGTCATACATGAAGAACCAGAAGTCATTAAACCGGTTCTAAATTAATTCTACCCTGTTGACCTTCTTTGTAAGTTTGGTTGATATGATTCGTGGGGGAGGGGCTCAACTAAGCTCTCCTTTACTAAATGTTGAAACTTGACTAATGCATGCAATAATAATGCAACACAAAATGGACTTAGAACAAAATGTATTGAAACAAGAAAGGTACACAATATTTACATATAGTCTTTTGTATATTCTTGGGAAGACCGTTCCTGGAGAATGTGTTGACTGAGTCGCAGTCGGGCAGAGTCTCTGGTTGAATCTCTTGATTCCTCCCTCTCTTCCTGGTACCAACCATATTTATATAGTCGGTACTCCACTATGCAAATTAGGTGGATCCTACCACAACTATGAAGGCGATAATTGTGATTCTGCAAATTGGTCCTTAACAAGATATCAACTGGAAACTTATATCGCTACATCCGTCCATTTCTTAAAGAAACAAACATACATACATATATATATATATATATATATATATATATATATATATATTTAGCAAATCCCTCTCTAACAATAGCAATATTTAGGGTTCATAACGTACAGAAAAGAATCAAAAAATAAATCAAACGAAGAATTCTAACAATACAAATAAAGAAATATAAGTTCAGTGAATGCCCTTGGAAAAAGGAAAAGCGTTCTTTTGTTGACGAAACAATAATTGTGAATATGATTGTATCATTATAAGGATCGGCCATAAGCACGGTTTTACTTTGCTATCGTTACAATGTAATGCATCATTACCTATGATAGAGTCAGGTGCTCAAGAACAAAACCTACTCCCTCTATATATAATATATATTTCTGTATATACTGTTGTGGACTGTGGACAGAATTATTCCCCCTGCTTTCATAATTATTTAAATATTTTGTAACAATTTGTGACGTTTGTTTCCAGCGATTGCCATGTTGTAACGTCCAGTAACGCACCAATGACAGCTTTCATGAACTTTATTTTGTATTAATTTTAAGGAGAGCCAAATACTGCTCTTTATCCATGTTACCCTGTGCTCCCACTATTTCTCCTGGCCCCAAAATATCGGAATATCAAGTGGAGCAAAATTTCCCACCATCGTGCATAATTGTAGGAGGGTATTCTTTTCGTTTGTGAGCTTCATTCACTTTCCTTCACAGATAAGGGGAGTGCATGTTGCAAAATAATTATAATTTGGGTCCATCGGACCATAAAACAGAGTTACAATATTTATTCCAATGTTCTCGATGGCTTGTAGCATAAGCTAGTCTGCATTTAGGTGCTTAACCATAACCTAGGGAATTTTCCTTTGGCGAAAAGCTCGAAGTCCTACGCGATGTAGGAAGTAAGTCAGTATTTTTCGTGGATTCATCATTGAATGTATTTACATAATTGAGGATTTCCTTTGCGAAAGTGAGGATTTTTCAAGAAAACTCGAATAATTTTCTTTCCATTCTCTCAGAAATTAACTGCTTTCTGCCAGACATAAATTTATTCTCAATATAATGAGTCTCGTTGTACTTCCTGAGAATGCCACCAGTTGTTGATCTAAGAATATTTAAACGTCTGGAAAGTCTTGCATGCCCATCACCTTCTTTGTACGCATCAACTATTTTCGTTCAGAACTAATTGACAAGTTCAGCGGTCTTCGCCATGTTTGGAAAACGAATGAGTTATCACGGTATGTGGAACTCACATATTGTCGACTTCATTATATTTTAGAATATTATAGAATCAGGTAATATCTATTTTATTTTCAAAGGTTGTTTATATTGAATATCATATTAAGGAAAAATCATTACCATTGTCATAGAGCAATATTATTTTCTAATTTCCATAAGTAGGGTTCCAATAATTTTGGATTGTGCCAATTTTTAGAAAAATCTATACCTGTGAATATAATAGATCGAAACTCCTAATCATTTGAGAAATTAGAAAATATGTGTATATCAATTGGGGGCAAACAATTCTGTACACAAGTGTATGTACGCATGTAAGAAAACCTGCATCAATCTTGCCGAACCAACCCTCATACATGAAACTCATCGAGAATCGTTATCAGAATTGACAAAACAGGACACGCTCTGAGGAAAACAACACAGTTTGCCACATCTGCAATAAGCATTGCTGGCTCACGAGAACCTAAAATTTTAACCACATTTGTAAGCGATTATTATACTAAATAAAGGACTAAGCTTTTAGCCTAGTGCAAAGTTTGATAAGGAAATCTTGACAAGGGACCTAAAATCTTTCTTTAGCAGGATAAAGCAAAAACAACACTACGAGGACAATAACCGCAGACCATCCAAAAATGACACATAAAGAGGACCTAATCATTTCATAGACTGACAAAGGCAGTGCTACAATGATCTAGAGTATAAAAGAATACATTAAAGAGACCTCAAATTCGCTTTTGGAAATACTACATCTCAAACCAGGCCTAAAAACTTTTTATGGTGATTCCGGTCTTTTAGCCGACAAGAACTACAGAAGCGTACCTACAGACACACTTACTGAATATAAAAAGACATAACAAGCTCGTTATATATGTTTCTTCAAAATAAACTAATTGACATGCGTAACACTTACAGTTACAAACACGTGGACGCGTCTATCTCTTTCCAAAAATACACAAAAACTACAATCCATGAAAATCCGTCATATCATGATTTACTGTCACACGACTAAAATATTCAAATACGTAGAAAATTACATACAACCTCTAGCTAAGGAAGTAAAATCCTACAGCAGAGGCAGAAGAAACCTACTAAACAGATTTAAACATATAAATCGTGCCAGGAAATGGAAATCAAGTAACCATGGTTGTCAGAACTCTTTATTCAAATATCAAACACCAACACAGAAGTAATCATAAAACTTATGGAAAGTATTCTTACATTGAATACATTTAATTTCAATGGAAAACACTACATACAAGTCAGATGATGTGTCATGGACACGGTTACAGTTCTATCATTTGCCACAATCTTCATGGTCAAATTTGCCGTGACCCATATTTATCCTTTCATCAGTAATGTTTTCATATTCTATGCAAGATATATTGTTGATATATTCTTCATACACCAGGGTAGTGAGGAGAAAACTACTGAATTCCTTATGACCCTAAACACGGTACACGGCTCCATCAAGTTCGACCCAAAAGAATCAACACAATCAATAACATTTCTAGACACATCCGCACTAAATCGATAAGAATAGAAAACTACAAACGACACTGCACACTGAAATCACCGACATTCACAACTATCTACAATTTATGTTTTCACACTCAAAACGCATCAAGGAAAACCTTCTCTATTCAAAAGCACAAAGACTGAGAAGGATTTGTTCTAACAATGAAGAACTAAGTAAATACACTAAAAATCTCGATCATCAATTCACAACAGGTGGCTTTAAACAACGTCTAATTATGGAACAAATAAATAAAGTAATTGGCCCACGTAGAGAAGACATCCTAAACTATAAATTCAAAAATACATTCCAACGCATTCCCCTAGTAAACAATTTCAACACTACTCTTCTTCCACTATCTCAGATAATCAAATTGGCTAGGAAATATTACATCTCGAACCAGGCCTAAAAAATGAGTGAGGAGCCCTGTCTTTTAGCATAGTGTAGACCTAAAAAAACACCTTAAAGAAATTGTAGGTAGTAACCTAATTCGAGACGAGAAAGGTAACACGTAACAGACCAAGAATAAACACAACAGTATATTCCGAACCAAGTAACAATAAAAGGAGCCTATGTTGTAACCACATTAAGCATACAAATTCTCAAATCTACCACAACTTGTAGAAGTCATAATATAATTATTAGAATGCTCACTATGCCAGAAACAATGTGGGAAAATGTGAATGGCGCTTCACTAGAGATTTAATAATTATCAGAATCGGATCCAGTCGGCTCTGCACGAAAGATTATTACCTGTAGAACAACATTTCCGCCTAGAAAAACATGATTTTAAAAGCCATGCAAAATTCACTATAATTGAAAAAATAGAAATAAAAACGAAAGATAACCTGAAAATAAAACGAGAGGAACATAAAGAAAAGATTGATTTTGCGCCTCAAAACATTTTGTCCCGTCGGACTTAACCACAAACCCATAGATCAACCCCGCCAAGATTTCTCAAGCATAATAGACAGACATGCTTGCAGAGGTGTTGAGATCTCCAATATATACACACTCACACAAATATATACACATACACACATTACCCCCACAAAAAACTAAAAGACAACATACAGTTAACAAGGACACGCCCTTCCCAGCAACCAATAAACCTGTCAGAATTGGAGGGGTTGCCATGATTCACTAACCTCCCAGCCTCTACTTAAAAAAAAAAACAAAATTGAAAGAGGCTGATTGACCTACACAAGTGATGACCAAAATTAACGACAAAAAACAAATAAAAACTACATATAAAGTTCACTTTCTTCATAAAGAGTCATTCCCTCCTGCTACTAACAAGCAAGGCTTTTTTTTTCTTTTCATGATTGCCATGCTGACTGAAACTAATCGAGGAAACTCATTTAAATAATAATAAACAAAAAATATTAATATACAACCCAGTGTTACTGAAATTATTTTTAATTATATTTATTTTTCAAAACACACAAAATACACACACACACACACACACACACACACACACACATATATATATATATATATATATATATATATATATATATGTATGTATATGTACGTACTGTTCATTCATGAAAATTGCTTAAGATTAATTTATTTTAATTTTGAAACAATTTATACATATATAAATTTTAGTATTACAGATTGATAGAAAAAGTTTGACAGAGGTTTACATAAATACAATGCTAAAAAAGAATTAAACACATTTTTAAATATTTCATATGACATTTGTTTACCACGAAATGCAACTTAACCTTGATAACAGATAATTTACGCGTTTTCCTTCAGGATTCCATTCTAACGAATTGGTATAGTAGAAAAATTCATTCAATAAATCTGGAATAAAAATTCCGTTTTCTCGAAATATTGTTCAGATCAAACATTTCTTTTTAAATTTACCTAAAACCACAATCCATGGATTCTCCAATTTGCATTTGTTAAATGCTTCATCTTTCCAAATATATGAAATATTCTTCGTAGAAAGAATTATCATTTTTTTGAGTTCTTTAAATCTGTTCATTATCATGCGAATCTTCAAGGTTTTCCGGTTCATCACCTGAAAAATATGTCATCATGGTTTCAAATTGATGATTTATCTACCTTTATCTACATACCTTAGTCATATATCTATTTATTGCTAGCGGATACAAAAAAATTGATTTTGTCCCTAAGCAAGATATTCTAACATGCGTTTACCTGTGTCTAAATCAGATGAAGTGTGATAAATTACAACCTATTTTTGCAAAGGACATTGGAACACGGCCTCTGCCAATTTCTCTACAAATAATCTTGTATCGAGAAATTTGTCGGTATCAGTCTTGCTATATGGGAGCGAAGCAACAGTAATCTGGCTCAACCAAAGGAAGTTGAGAATACCATAGATTGGAAATGTGAGAAAGGTCAAAGTTTCAGAGAAAATGGAAAAAAAAGGCACTTATACTTAACATCCGAAAGAGGTAGTCGATGTTAATAGCACATATAATGAGAAGAGATATCTTGGAAAATTCTCATCACACATGAAAAATTGATGGCAATAGAGAGAGAGGAAAACAACACTACCTAACGAACTTGAGTAAAACGAACAGAGTTTAGGAGCGATAAAAAAAAAATATTAATAAGATCTATAAATGGTAAGGAACTTCAGAGAACCATGAACGCTGACATCCTGAGTAGACGCGGCACTTAGAAGAAGACGAATCTGGACGTTGTCTTATTAATGGTTATATTCCGCTCTTATTTTTGCCGATCATGTGCAACGTCACTTTTCGGTGATTGACTTGAGCCTGAGATAACTTGATGGATCCATATAATAATAAATCATTTAAGTTAGTGAAGAGTTAAAGGAAGATAACTGTGCCAATTCATTATAGATAAGTTTAAAATGGATTTTTAAAAAAGGAAAAAAAAAACTTTCTTCAAAGTCTGTCTATATTTCCCCGTGCCATTGTTGAGCATGGGTTTAAGACATCCGTATACCGTAAACCGACATTCACCGGTCACTACCTCAATTTCAACTACCACCATCCATACAGCGCAAAGAAAGGATTGTCCTTTGCTTACAACACCGAGCAAAAATCATAAGTGGCGACCCAGAGACGTTAGATAAAGAATTGGTCAGTATAAGTAGTACAATACAACGTAACAACTACCCTGGGTACATGGAAGAAGCCCCAAAAAAACTGAAGAGAAGGAGGACAACAACACTCAGAAAACAGACTGCCTGCTTTATGTGAAGGGGTTATCAGAGAAAATACAAAGGATCTGCAGTCCATATAACATCAGGACAACCTTCAAAAGCTTGACGATACTTCGCAAATATCTCTCCCGAGTAAGACCCCCCATAGAGGAGAACGTGACTAAAGACTGTGTGTACGCTATCCCGTGCAGCTGCGGAAAGGAATATAAAGGGGAGACAAGCCGCCCCTTAAGGTAAGGCTTCAAGAACATCAGAAAGCTGTAACACGAGGGGAAGTGGAAAAATCAGGTGTGGCTGACCATATATGGAGAGAGAAGGGAGATCACCGCCCTCTGTGGGATCATGTTGAAATCATAGACAATGAACACCATTGTAAAATTCGTAAACTTAAGAAAACAGCACATATGCTAGGCCACAAAAATCTCCTGAGCCGACCAAGCATAGAAATAAATAAAATATGGGAACCAATAATAAGGAGTGCCAGAGAAAAGCAATGATAACAACAAAGTTGCAATATGAGCTCTGGTAAAAACATGTAATGATATCAGCAAAAATTGCAATATGAGCACTGGTAAAAATGGTTGCTGAAGACATTAGATTTATAATTACCAGAAATTCATACCCAGATGAATCAAGGACACATGGCAGAGTGGATAAAGGCGTTGGTTAGATCCAGAGACTGAACCCAAAGCGTGTGAGTTCAATACCCGGTTAAGGCAGTGGAAAACTGTCAGAGGGAAATTAGCATTATTAACTGACATCAAACATGGCACGTGGAACTAGAACAGTCTATCCCAGTGAGCGAAATAAATGGTTCATTTCGAAATTCCAACCACCTGAAGAAGGCCGGAGCGTACAACGGCCGAAATGATGTGGTAAATATGGCGACGAAGATGAGAACAATAGTCCGAATAATGTAAATAATGAACATTCATTTAAAGCTAAAGGATTACTATTTAATATTCCCAGTAAGCAACATATTTTGTCGTGTATTTAAAACAGGAATTATATTGATCGAAATAGATCTTTCTTCAGTTATATCGATAAAATTATTTCACAGTTTTAAAAATCTTTTAAAATTTAAATATATGTTTATAAGAAAGTTACTTGAAGAAAATGTACAAATTTAAATTTACATTATTCTGATTTAAACTTATATTACTTATATCATAAAATGTTGTACAGAAATATTTCTGACCACTGGGTCTTGATTTTCTGACGTGTTGAGCGATTTTTGACCGCCTAACGTGTTATCGGTTAAGTATGGAAAGGAAGAATCGCTAGCAGACGATAAATTTTATATGAGATATTTTTCTGCAAAGGGGTACCCCTCTTAAAATACGTGGCATTTTATTGATAATATCATCTATGAACAAGCATGCTTAGAAAACATAGGACGTTTAAACACAAAAAGTCGAAATAATCTTTAAAAATATTCGGGGTTATCAGATTGTAATAGGCTTTACAATATGATTAGAAAATATAGGTTTACTTAATAACAATATTTCCTAAGAGTTACACCAGTGAAGCTGAATTTTATATGATTTAAAAACTTTAGAAGTTATTCAATTTAAAACTGTAAAAAAAATGAAAACAAATCTTGTAAAATTCATTTTTCATCGACAATTCTTTTTCTTCAGAACATATTGTCCTTAATATATATTATTCATAAAATCAATTAAAAGTTTCTCTAATTCAATAATGTCTTAGTTTTGTTGCTTTTTTAATTTTTCGTTTCAAATCAGATTTTCGCTAAGACCGCGTCCGATTTTTCAAAAAAATCAAAAAAAATCGGTGATTTAAATTCTTCAGAGTATTTTAATTTTAATTAATGTAATCACTAAAAAGTATCACGTTGAATTTATTGTTTCACAAATTTAAGCAAGGGGTTAAATCCATGTAAAAATATGTTTACAAACATTTTCTAATTAAAGACGTCTCAAAAATAATTTCATTCATTTGTTAATATGTCATTGTTAAAATATTATTAAAATCTGAGAATTTATTGAATTTTACAAGACTTTTAAAATTAAATTTGATTTTACAAGAATTTTCAAAAGGAGGCTAAACTTTGCTATACTAAAAGTTAGTATTTCCGCTGACGTAAGAAATTTTTTTTTTTTGTAAAAACAATTCGAATTTTCAAAAAGTATTAAAAAATATTCGAAAATTACTTTGATTCTTTTTCTTAATAACATAATGATTTTGATAAATCTATTTTTTCATTACCTTTGGAACATGTTTACCCCACAGTATGCTGCCTTTTTAGCGATTTCGTTGAGGTATCACTTTAAAGGAAAATCACATGTTGGTAGGAGACATATGGAAAGAAGTGTAGACGCAATATTACTCATTATTTTATACGTAATACTGAGAACCATTTACTAAAACGCGAAAGATGTTTAATATTTTAATACTGTTGTTCAGACCAGAGAAACAATCTATGTAGTGGGCTGCTTAATGAATTAGTTGTCTGGCTCTAACAGTAGGAAGAGTATGAAAACAGGAAAGATAGATAACGATTATCCCTAGTCTTGAAAGATCAAGCTTGTAGTGTCCACGGGATCATCCTTTCGACAAGTAAATAATTATGTATAAGAAATTGCCTGAGTGGAAATTCTACCTAATCAACCGAATACAAAAGTAATGAGGAGTTTACCCTGTATAATTGGCAAGAAGTATTTGTCAAAGAGTGAACTAGTGACACTAAGTAATTTAGATAGTCTGAACATTTGCCATGAACATAGCAATATAATAATTGGAAGCTAGCAATGTTTAGTTTGTGAGAAAGAGTTTACAATGTAGAAAATGCGTCATGATCCACAGACCTTTGATCATTTGAGCTCTTTCAAAGCCGAATAGTGTGAACCAAGATGTTCTGGCTCAGATCTGTCTTTAAAAAATCATGTTTAATCTGATTTGTATCTCATGAATATTGTGTATCACAGAAGTAGTCAACTACTTCTTGTGGTGGTAAAAAGAACTGAACATTTTTCCAGAAATTTAAGTGAATATACGAATTCCACTCGTGATGAGCTTTAGCGTCAATAGACGTTAGAAAGAACGATATTTCTTTTTCAATAATAAAAATCTCCATTAGAATTAGAGTCTATTTAATGTCTATATCGTGGTGGTGAGTCGTTAGAATCGTGGATTTGGCGGTATTCAATGATAAAAGCCAGCCTCCCCCCATTGAGCCCTGAGAACTACGTTAGACCAGAGATCAATTACGATACTTTGGTCATCTAAACCGTGTTATCCTCTCCACATATATTTTCTAATTTTCTGGGAATTATTCTGAGACAGAGGGAATTAGGACAAAGGAGAGAACTTTGGCGCCGCTAGCATTGAACATATGTAGTTAATAAGACTTGCGCTTAACGAACGCGTTCTTGATAGCAGAAACTTGAAAATTATAGAAGATTATTCCAGGGATTCCATGTTTAGAGAATTTATGATGCGACACGCTCTCCTACACATTCTCAATGGCTGTTGAAACGTCTAATTCGATGGTCTTTGCATTGTATTTATTTGTATGAGCTTTACGTAATTCTATACGCAACCTCAGCAATGAGCCTAGAAGATCGATAACCATATTGTTTGTCGCTCAGAAGATTCTTTGAGGGTATCAAAAAATTTCTTGTTCGTAATAGACTCAAAGAGTTTGCTGATCGCTCGAAGAAGGTGATATTGTGATGAGGATGTGTGGTCATCCGCGTACAGAGTATATAAATGATATCTTACATGAAATTCGGAAACATTTCTCCCTCATTCCGCCGTCAATCAACTTTGCCAAAATTGGAGATGAAACTAACTTAAGTTTCCTTTGACCAACCACAGGGATTTTATCCAGACCTGTAGATTTCGTAGAGTCAAGGCACTTGATAAGTGTAAACTTCCTGTGTCGAGAAAAATTATAAAGTTTGTACTCAATGAGAGAAGGAAGTCGGTTATATGATGGCCCTTGTCGTCTAGAGTGGAGGTTAAATGCGAAGAGCTCTTCTGATCATATGAAGATGAGAAAGACTCACGACCATATGAAATAGAAAGTATTTGAGAACCGGTTTGCAATTTTACAGAACGCGGGGAACATAATTTTTCTTTTTTTCAACTTTGGCTTAGACTGCTTGCATATAATTACTGCTTACATTTTTATTGAAGCGATTCATTATGAATGAGTAGAGACTCTTGCTTCACCATCCTGAGATAGGAAAATATAAACTCGTCGTGTTTAAATACATTTGTATATATATATTCGGATATTTTATATAGATAGTTTTTTTCTCATATATATATATATATATATATATATATATATCTCAGAAGTAGCGCATTTCGTCAGGAGATTGCATATCTTAAGAATGTTGTAGGTTTTGTCGATAATTAGTTTAAAATGTATATTCTGGGGTGAGATACAACAAATGGCGGCGATGAAAATGTGAAATGTAAAGTGATAACGCTTAAAGTGAAAATTATTTCCAGCGTGAATCTAGAATTTTAAATTAAATGATCAACTAAAATCTTTATTTACCTGAAGGAATTCATTCTTGGAAGCACCTCGTCTCTTTGGAATTTTTCAAATTTCCCATCTAATTATCGACAATTAACTGATTTTGTTTATATATATATATATATATATATATATATATATATATATATATATATATATATGTTGGGGGGAATGTATGACAAAGTGGTAAAAGTTTTTCTTGTGGCCCGTTTCGTCCTTTAGCACTTTATCTGACTTAATTTAGTCCGATGAATTCCTCAAGGTCAAATCGTGCCACATTAAAACTGTTACCACTTTGTCATCTGTTTTCCCCCAATATCGTGTCTGATATATAAAAATATATATCGTTATCTCATAATCGTTATCTTATATCTCAGTGAGTATGTGTGTGTGTGCGTGTGTATGTGTGCGTGTGTAAGTGTGCGTGTGTATGTGTGCGTGTGTACCTGATGTGAACGTGTGTGTATTTCATTAAATGTGACGAACGAGCAAACATTTAAAATTTTTATTCTTGTTTGCGTGTGTTATTCATTTTTTTCTTCTACGAGGACTATCAGCAAGCGACAACGCCCGATATACAAACACGAATTGGACTATCGAAAGAAGCATTCCAAATGCTAAGCAAGGAGCTGACAAACGAAAAATTATAAAATCATTTCGTTAGAAACCATGAAATGAGTCCTGGATTGCTATGTAATAACCACACACTTATGAATGCTGTACACGAATGGAGAAAAAATTGATTGTAGCAAATATGTGGTTCTACAGCATGATACTGAAAATTGCATGGACGCAGAGAGTAAACAAAATGGAAGTCTAAACGAAAATAACTATCGGAAGAAAACTCGGAATCAGAATCAGTAAAAGACAGCTGAAATTCATTGGACACATAATGAGGAAGAAGGATTTGGAACGCTAAACCCTCGTAGGCTATTGTGAGGGAAAGAATGTTAGAGAATGCGAACCAAATACCTGACATTCTTGTTCAAAAGGATGGCGGAACGGTGGGTTGGAAATGGAGAAAAAATATATGGAAAGCCATCATCGCCTATATTGCGAATTGACACGGCTGGTACAAAACAAGAAGAGTGTGTAAAGACTGTTCATATTGTTTATTCTTCAAAGCGCATTCGAGCAATTTATTACCCATATTCAAGGTGTTTTTGTAATATATTTTTCTTTGTATTCTTGAGTTGTATAGAAATAGGAGTAATTCTAAGACATTTTCTTCCCAAGAATGACTCCTTTTTGGCACACATGCTATGTGGATATTTCCCGAACACTACAATCTTCTTAAATATATGCTCAATCATGATTTATCCGTCAAAATATTCACTCCATTCTTCCATCTCTTATCTTCATATTACATTCAGTAACATTAACTTGAGTGACTATTAGATTTTTTTGTGGATAGAAAAATCAAAAAGGAAAAGCGCAGAATGGATATTTAACAGAATATTTTGGAACTAAAGTCAATATATTTTTTCATAAATACTAATGTAGAAAAACTAAGAAAGACGAGAAATTCAGACGGAAAGGAATATCTCTTTAATTAAACAAATTCTCTGGGGTATGTTTTTTTCCTCATTGCTTTGTTGTTTAATGAGGTTCGTTTATCTTAGAGGTTTCACTGAATGAAAAAACATAAACCAAAACAAGCAAGCAAACAAACAAATCATTTCGTATTTTCATTGCTGCCAGTGCTTGTTATTATAATGAAAATGGGAAGTTGTTGAGGTGTGAGTTATTCAAACGAGCTTCATCATTTTGTGAATTTCTCCTTCGCTTTCTTTTTAAGAACAGCACAAATAAATCATTCTAGTATTAATAGAGTTTTTTTTTTTCCCAAGATTGTCCTGCATAATATAGATCACAAGAATTGTTATCGTTCCATTATGGAAACTCAGAAATAGAAATGGAGAATTATATTTCACTCAAGATTACACACTATTACAGAACAGTGTTATTTTCCTCAGAGCTGCACACTTCATGGATTTTTCATTATACATATCTAATACTCCATGTTAAATTTGAGGCTGATAGTTCGATGTTCAGTCTGCAGCATTTGCAACTAAAATTTAAAAATGTATGTATGTTGTGTTGGCACAGTTTAATGTTCATATTCAGTTTTGTTCAGTAACTAACTTGTTCTATTTTTTATTAGGTTAACTGATCATTTTGATATTGAGTTGACTACTGTATTCACGGCGACAGCCTCAGATCATACATTGTTTGCCTCTGCATGTGATCTTCTAGTGTACAAACTTCCCTCAAAAGGCGAGATGTTAAAGAACTTCTGGCGCTATAAATGTGATGAAGAAATATTTTCAGATGTCTCAATGTTTATCAAAATGACCGTCCATAATGTTTCAGAAATATGGGAAAAAACAATAGACACATTTTTCCTGTTCTTAGCCAGAAGACTATTGAGGAAATAGTGAGAAAATTATACAGTAGATAAATTGAAGTTAATAAGAACAAGACTGTGTGCAAAAAGCTGCATTTCAGGAAGAAATGAGGGCGTCGTTTGATATCTGTAGCTATTACTGCTCCCACCTGTCTCCGATCAGTATGTGAAGTGCAAGGTTACGAACTATTACGGATATCAGATGGCCTGTTATTGTGATATAAATGTTCCCAAGTGTGAAGGGCAGTTCCTCCTTGACCAAGACATGATAGAAAAATGAAAATTGCAAGGACTGACATGAAAGTGACGATGATGTGCGACAGAGTAACATTAAGTGAGAAGCATCATGAATACAGACCCAGCAGACAGCTTTATTCAAGACATAAAATGTGGTGGGATGAGATATTCCTTATATTGAGTACAATTCGGATGATTCAAGAGATATCCCTCCTCTCAATACTGATGCTGATTTCGTCCCCGATCCAAAAGTTCTGACAGACACCAGTTTACTGAACAGGACAAGACTCCCCACACTGACTGCCGTTTGTCACCCATACTTGATTAGCGATTATGCTGGAGCTACCATTGATACTGCTGCCTTAACTGACTGAGGTGGCAGTACTTAACAAGGATTGTAACTTCGCCACAACCATCAAGCAAGTATTGAATTCACAACTCTTTGAGTCAAATCACTGGATCCAACCAAGGCATTTATCCACTGAGCCAAGTGTATGAATTTTGAGAACTTATAATTTTAATGTTTGATGTAATGAAACATTAATTATTTTTTTGCAATTTTTTTTAACAAAGCTCATATTGCAATTTTGTAGTTATTATTACTTTTCTCTAGCACTCTGTATTACTGGTTTACATATTCTATTTATTTCTATGCTTGGCCGGCTTAGTTGATTTTTTGTGGTCTAGCATATGCGCTGATTTCTTAAGGTTTCGTATTTTCCAGTGCGGTTCTCTGTCTATTATTTCAGCCACATCCCACGGGGGGGGGAGGCGATGTCACTTTTCATCCTTATGTGGTCAGCTACGCCTGATTTTTCTATTTCCCCTCGTGTTACGGCTTTACGACGTTCTTGCAGTTATCTTAAGAGGGTGTCTTGTTTATCCTTCATATTTCTTGCATAGGATGACGTACATAGAGTCCTTAATCATATTCTCCTCTATGGGAGGTCTTAATCGGAAGAGATGTCTACGAATTGTCTATCCACTTTTGAAAGCTTTCCTGATGCTATATGGACCACATATCTTTTATATTTTCTCCGATAATACTTTAACATAGAGTAGGCAGACCAAAGCTGCTTTTTGTGTGTTGTTATCCTCTTATACCCTTCTATCACAGTTTGTGGCAGTTGCTGCCATGTACCCAGGGTAGTTGTTGTAGGATATTGCATATATTATCCATTTCTTGATCATATGTCTGTGTGTCGCCATTTATGACTTTTAAATCGAAATCGCAATCACTTGAAATGTCGTGAATATGGCAATAAAGATGAGGACAAAAGTTCAAACTGTGTAAGTAATGTTAATAGCCTTGCTGTGTCAAATTCTTTTAGGAATGTCTGTTGCTTTCCCTGTTAGCCCTTCGCAGCTCCAATTTGTGCCGTTACTAACAATGTCGGAGATATAGTTTTAGTAGTCGATAATAAAGTCTCTCTAGCCTCTACAAATGGATATTTTTGTATTTGCTCGCATGGATTGTGGAGTGCGTTCGTTTTTACTATCTGAACATGCAGTAGAAGAAAGGCATCTCACCGGAAGCGCATCTCACCGGAACCCCATCTTACCGGAAGCGCACAGAAAATAATGTGGGGTTGCGTTCTAAGTGTCCTCTATTCACTAAGGTCTTTCTTCTGTCTTCGAATAGCAGGAGAAAGAAATATAGCCTTGAGAGAAACACGGATATACTGCATTCTTTATATTTTTTTTTTTAGAAAACATCGTTTTGGTAAAATACTACTTCTATTGCCTTGCTAACATTCGACCACATTTGGGCTAAATACTAGAGACTCTGAATTGCTTAAAGATCTCACCTTGCAATGTCAGATAAGCAATATGGCTTTCGGTTTTATAGGTCAACTGCTGATGTCTTAACTGTTATTACTGAAAGAGGCTATCAGGCTTTAGGTTAAGCATAGTTAAGTTCGGGCTATTGCATTGTACCGGGTCCGATGGATAAATTGTCGTCGAAATTACGCAAAACTGAAAATGATACTGACATCTCATTTCAACAGATATATTTACCAAAATTATTCAAAATATCTTGAAAAACTAAAGTGTTAATGTTGAGTGGTCCACCCCTTTTTATACAAATGGACTCACCCAGTGTATACTTATACTACTGCCAGTGAATACCCGAAGAGAGCAAGACCGAAGAGTCCAGTCCAGAATGACCGAGTAAAAGGTTGTAGGTAACCGGAAGAGTGAGGGGTGAGGTAACAGCGTTGTAGGAGTCACAGTGAGTGAGCACGTAGACTCAGTAAGAAGTCATACAGCGATACTTCAATACCAAAGATTGTATATATATATAGTGCTACTAACCCGTATTCATGGAACTACTAACCTGCATTACCAGTTTGTATTATTAGGTTAATACATTATTTTCATATATTCATTCTTGGCGTTTCTTATTTATTGGTACCGGATTTCAATCCGGAATCCATAACAGTTAATTCGTCCAATAAAATGAAGATTGGCTTCAACTACGGCCTCCAAACAACAGCGGATTATCCTGGAACACTTCTGGACCGTCTATTTGTTTACTGTTGTGGTAGGATCCACCTAATTTGCATAGTGGAGTACCGACCATATAAATATGGTTGGTACCGGGAAGACGAGGAGAGGAATTCAAGAGTTTAAATCCAGAGACTCTGCCCGACTGCGACTAAGTCAACACATTCTGCAGGAACGGTCTTCCCAAGAATATACAAAAGACTATATGTAAATATTGTGTACACTTTCTTGTTTCAATACATTTTGTTCTAAGTACATTTTGTGTTGCATTATTATTCCATGCATTAGTCAAGTTTCAACATTTACATTTGTGAATACTGTCATATCACTTGCCTTCAGTTCATCTTTTGGTGTTACAAGCAATTTTGCTGATCTTTCGCTCAACTGCACCGCAAAAATAATAAAGCAACGAGTTACAGGAGTTAGGAATTAGGAGGCCAGATGTAAGGGATGATGCAGTCGCAGAAATTGCCTGATGGCCATGACTGATCGCTTCTGCTTTTATGGTATAAATCCAGGGCCCTGTTGCCAGATATAGCCTCTTCCAGTACTCACCCTCTTGACCCATAGCCGCACTTCTGCCTCAAGGCACTTGATGTAGGTCTCCGTGCTGAGTCTTAGGCCCTATGGGCGATGAATGAATGCATAACACCGGCATCATTAGTGATCAAACCAAGCTGCAAGATGTCGACTGGATATTTGTTTCTCATCGCTCTCGGTACATATTTTGGGGACACAGCAAGTCAACATTTGTTTTGTGTGTTCACCATCTTATACTAGTAGAAACTTTCTGAGAAAAACGTAAGGATGTTCGGATGGACGGGATGTTTGTGTTTGTACACAAGATATATAGCACTATATTTCCTCTTGTCCTACATAGCTTGGTATAAAAATTGTCCTTTTCACATATTTTATGAGAAATGCAGAATATCTTCATGCACTACTTGCCGGATAAGAAAATCAGACACTCCTGTGTCCCTGGATAGGGACCTTATTGACTTGGAGCCATCGTTATCAATTATGGCCTGGATCTCACGAACAAATTCTACACTTTTTATCAGAACAGTCAGAGTGAGTATTCCGAGCTTCCGTAGCATCCTAATTACTATTATACTCATCCAACACTTTCACAATCCTCTTTACTGTCCTCCAATTGACAAACAAACACCCTGAAATTTTCGTATTAGAGCGTCCGGCGCCAATGCCAAGCAGTACGCTATGCTATTTGAACATTTTCTGGCGAAGTGGATTACGCTATGGTGCTCTTTCGCTCACAGACGGTGCCCAACTGACCCTATCATAGCGTACAGTCGACAAATTCAAAAACAACGCGCATGCGCGAAATTAAAAATGTAAAATGTCATATGACAATGTTTAGCACTCTTGTTTTATTAACATGTTGAAAGGTTACAGTATTTCTGGACGGATTAAACCAAGCATAAAGCACTTCAAATGATATTATTTCAACAATCTAAGAAAGATAAGTATTTCAAACTATCTTTCTTTGTCTACTTTTGAATATATGCAACTCTATATTCCTTCTGTGAGAAAAGAACTCTCTTACATTTGTTTTAATAATTTTAATATTATTTTATGTTAAATAATTTAATCGGTTATATGAACATTTATTTTACATGGCGATACGTTAGAACTACGCACTTTAAACATTTCTGATTTATTTTCCTGAAACGAGCTACTGAAACAACTTCAACCGTGTAAATTCGTAGATGAATGCCTCATATTTTCTTTGTTAAAATTACCGTAAGATAAACATAAGCGATTCTCACTAAGGAAGATCATATGTGTAAACATTTTTCGATTTAGAAATAGTAAACGTTTATAATATCTGGAGAAAAAAAATATATTTTAATCGACTTTTAAAACATATCACACGCAGCAATATGTTCAAACCATACCATCAGTAAAAATATAACAAGACTTCCAATTTTTACTAATGGAATTTCTTTCTCTAAATATAAATCAACTTTTCCCCAATTTTAAGGCAATTGATGGTCTTCTGTAGTGAAAATGTGAGTCACGATCAAGGAAAATTTAACTTGAGTTATGTGGATAATGCATTTTCTAGAAGAAATACAACACTGCATTAAAAACGGCAGGAATTTAACATGAAACCACATAACTGTCTTTCCCAAGAGAGTGTGGACATTGATATATCAAAATTAAAACATGAGCAGCGACATGATAGAATACGTCCATATGATCTTTAAAAAATAAATTAAATATTAGCAAACGTTTGGTCACTTATTATATCTATATGAGAGTTATCTCTTCACCAGGAATGATGTATTTTTGGTTTGATTTGCTATTACTAAATTCATATACGGCCATTACACCTTTAAAATGTATTTTCATGAGTGTCATTTTGAATCAATATGAAAGAATAAATAGTATATCATGATCATCATTTCTTGTCGTTCCTATGTTTTCCTAGTCTAGATTCCACTTGTTTTCTTTCTCTAATTCTGTCGCTTTTTGGAATCTTATAATTTCCTTTCTCTTAAGCCTTACTGATTTCGACGGAAAAGCTTCAATTTCCTTTTAAAATTGATCTATAGATATAGATTGCATTTAATGTAGTTTGGCATGATTATATTCAACTTGCTCGCTCTGATAGTTGATCCAACATTTCTACGTTATTTCCAGTACCATTATTGGAGAACAATCATAACACAGTTATCTAGTTATTCAGTTTTCCTTTATAATAATATAGTCAGCTACTTATTTTAAGATGAACAAGAGACTCTCCTTTCATTTATGTCTTGCTAAAATCTATCACATGACAGGTGTCGTTCAGTTCTAATATCATTTGTTTTCAGCTATTCTTTGAAGATTAAAAGCGTACATCTTCCTGGCCTTGGTTTTCTTTAATGTCTAAATCTTTGATATGGGTAATCACTGTCTGTTCAACAGCAGTAGCATGCTGCCCGTAGGCACAGGAAGCCGCGAAATCTGCTAGAGATTTGGCTTTCAAAGTTGATCACACCTACATCTTGACTAACCGAAGTAGAATACAATGTGTTGTAAAGGACGGTAGATCTCTTATATTAGCTGGAATTAGATTATTCATATCGGACCCATTATCAAAAGTGTGTAACAAGCAAATCAAAATAAGCAAGCAAATGAACTATGAGTTAGTTGAGCTTGAATTCTAATAGATTGACCTTCATAGTATTAATACGGGCATCACCTGGCAACACACACTTCACCTACAAGCAAGATACGAAAGAGAGTACCAGGATACCTGACCCCAGTAGCATAAATTAATCTCTGGTCTGAGATCAATTTCTGCGAAATATGTATCCTAGATTGGCTGCGACACTAAATATATAACGCATAGACAACGATGTTATTTAGCGGTAAATATGCGTAGAAAATACTTTAGTGTTCATTTTCCAACATTTGTAGGAATATGAACGTTGCAGACACGTGAAGTTTCTTAATTTGACTCGATGAGTTCATTTTCGTGTTGAAAACTCTGCCGCTATCGAAGACAGGGTTGTTCAATTAGACACTACATCAGTTCTCTACTTGTTATCTCTCCTGATGAAGCATCTGTTTACTGCTGTCTCGATAGTAAGACTGATCACTTCGATACTTCCAAATTAGCAGCTGATCTCAAAAATTACCTACAATCTGTAGAATAGCTTGTTAATTTTAACGCCTCTATAACAAAGCATCTCTTTTTTTCAATCACTTGAAATAATCCTTCTTGTTTCCCATCAACTTGGTTGATACTAACACATTATAGGTTCTCGGGCTTCATTTCTCGGTCGGCATGAAGTGGAAAGATTATATTGAATGTAATGCTATATCTACCATTACGGAAGTTAATCCACTGTGTAGAGCCATACATTTTTTCCCTTCTGAATCTATTTTATATATTTATAAACCGACCATCCTTGTTTAGAATAATTCAGCCACATATGGTCTGGGGATATTGTTGTATATTTAGACATTCTTGATAAAATTCAACAAGAATCAGCAATAATATTGGTACTGATCTAGCGTCTTGATTTCAGTTAAGACAAAATACTCTGGAAATGATGTCATGTGTATCCTTTGCCTTTTGGCCAGGGAAATGTTCATTGCTGATCTCCATCCACTTGGGGTTGTAAGAGAAGGTAATGAAGAGATCAATCCCGTCGTTTTGCCGGGCATATGTTATCGCGGCCTGCGTGCCCACGTGCATCTAACGGCAGGATATATATATTAGCTATGCAGTCACAAAAGCACTGTATAAAATATTTTTTTTTTATATTAATGCATACAAGCACAGGTCAAAGGTGTATTTGCAGTCATCCCCTTATTACCAGACAATGCGCAAAATGTATTAAGGACTATGGTGGTTAAAAACGGCGCATTATGATCGTGGGCGATAATACGGAAGAGAGGGGAAGTTAGTAAACACGAAGACGTGGTTAAAAGTGTATTTTGCAACAAAGGGGAGGGGGAATTGATGGTGTTCACTTCCATGTGTCAAAGGTCATGTGCGCAGTTCACCTCGTGTTATCACACCATGGGCGGAGAAAAATTTAATCAGTTTAATCAGAAGTTTAATCGGTTTAATCAAATAAATCGCAAATTTAAAACGAATTAATAAAAAAAATATTTCCAAACATTCCATGAAGCATAAGTAATCGTTTTGACACTGCACAACTTAATGCCAAGAATAAACGAATTTAACGCAGTCATTTGCAGATTTTTGGCGATTAACATGAATCACCTTAAAAATTCAACCAAAAACATTATTGTGTCATGAGTAATGATCATGTCAAATTTGGAGAAAATCGCTTGAAAAATCATGCAGTTATGGGCAAAAAACCTTATAGGCAGGGCCTGGGATATGGAAAAAATAACGTTGATCTTGAAAGCCTTTAACGCATATCATATCAAAGGGTCAAGTTTGACCGAAATCGGTTGAAAAATGTGGAAATATATAATGGAAATACACATACAGAGAGATATTTTCTGTTTTATGTATATATATATATATATATATATATATATATATATATATATATATATATATATATATATATATATATATATATAGCATGTCGAAAATCTTTTCATAAATAATTCTCATATATCACACAGTAACTTTGTGATATGAAAGATCGTCTTTGTTTTTTGCTAAAAAAAAAAAGATTCTCCGAAATTGTATGCGATTCAGCGAGTTGCTGTAGATGTGACGTTCTTATAAAATACAATATGCAAATATCTGAAAACCTAACGTCAGAAAATTTGCAAATAGGCAAAATCTTTATCAAAGAAATAAAAAATAAATGATTTTTCTTTTGTTTTGTGAGCTCTGTTTTACAAAGAAAGAAACAAAAGACGATATGTTTGGGACATTTAAGTGTCTTTAAATTCGAGCCTGAATTAAGAAATTATCAATTAATGACTGACTGAATTAGTTTGTAGTGAGTACCTTTCAAAAAAATTAAAATGAAATAGGAAAATAAGATATATAACAAAAATAAAAAATAATTTAAAATAAAGCATTATCTTTCGAGTAAAACAATTCTCTCTCCCCATCTCTCTCCCCATCTCTCTCTCTCCATCTCTCTCTCTCTGTCTGTCTCTCTCTCTCTCATAACTAACGGCAAGCCAACCCTCAAATAAAAAGAAAAAGGAGCAGAATAAACCCGATATTGTCCTCATCGACATTCCAAACACCTGAAGAAGGCCGGAGCGTACAACGGCCGAAACGTTGTAATAAATATGGCGACAAAGATGAGGACAATAGTCCGAATAATGTACATAATGTACATAAAACCTCATCTCAGAAATATAGACAGAGACTAATTTTTTTTAAGCATTACGGCCCGAGCAAGGCGTGAAGCCACTAGGATACAGGCGGTTGTAGAAGATTTGGAGCAAGAGCAGATAGGAGAGATAGAAGAAAGGATGAGGAGAAGGATAATGGGTAGATCAAGGTAACTGGAGATGTCGATTTACATTACATTTGTATAGTTGGAGATTATAGCCCTCAGGGAAACAGTAATTGAGAAGGGTGTTCCACAGGTGAGAGGTGCGAGGTATGAAGCTATTGGAGTAGAAGAGAGGGCTACATTTAAAAGTTTCTACAGTGTAAGGGTGGGAGCGGGATGCCAGCTTCGTAGGGCGCTTGAATTCATGGAGTCTGGGAACCAGTGAAAGCAGCTCATCGGAGCTATTACCATGAAAGTATTTGTAGAAAAGACAGAGAGAGGCGACGGCGCGTCTGTGAGAGAGTGACTATAGACGAGATGCCAGATCAGAGCCAATTATATTACATATCCGTCTCTGGATCTTGTCAAGAACTCCGAGGTAAACAGAAGGTGCCCCAGACCATATATGGCAGCAATACTCCATGCAAGGGCGAATGGTTGATTTGTATATTTGAAGTATCGATTCCGTGGAGAAAAATTTCCTGGCGCGGCACAGAGAGCCAACTTTCCTTGCGGTGGATGAAGCAATTAACTCAATGTATTTGTTCCATCTCAGGTCAGCAATCAAATCCGGCCGAAAAAAAGTCCGTTGGACCAGAGTATACATTTTTAGGACTACCACGAATAACTTACCATATATGAAAAAAAAAAATCAAAATAGAAAATAATTTTGTCCAATCGAAGACATTAAAAAGAGAGATTTTTGATGTTAAAATAAACCAAGGTCTGCACTAAAGTCTGGGTACCGTGTCAAAAGAATATACGCTCTGAGCTAGATGAATAGAAGAGACACCAAGATAAACCACGAAACAAGAGACGTGACTACCAGAGAAATCAGCAATGCATGACGCGTGTAGTAATTAAGAAATCATTTGCTAATGTTATTTCCTGTCCTTATTAAGACCGAGAAAATACTATTACTATAACTATCTTGTTATAAATTCTCGACTGCTGATACTACCCACTACCGATATGAAAAGGATATTCTCCGGACTGATCTGTATCAAACGAATCACTCTAATCATAATCAAATAAATAAATATATATTATTTGTTTATGCTTCATACTTTTGAATTGATTTTGTTTAATTCCATAGTTTCCGATAAATACACATCAAGAATATTTGGCAAACATTACTACAAACTTTATTAATTAGTAAAATATTTTATTATGTACATTAATATTCGAAGATCCGGGGAGTTATTATAACTTTAATGTAGTCTCTTTAATAGAGACATTCGAATGCTAAGTCCTTAATCAATTCATTTATTAATTAATTGTCATATTGTTTAAACAATTATCTCTACTTTGATTAAAATAATTAAAATATATTTTTAATTCCTAGTCTTCTATATAAATAAATTCGAATGTCAGTTTGTCAGTGTCACACCTTTCAATTTTACACCCTAGAAGTCATAGCCTAACATATCATACCATTATCGAATCAGACGGAGTACGCGAGAAAATTAAAAACAATCCGCGCCTAATCCGAACCGTTAATCCTGAAAATTTGAATTCTCAATTATCATTAATGTGATTGTTTTCAGCAATATGTTTACGTAATGTTGTTGGGACGAAGGTTTTTTTACGATAGCAATTTTTATAACTTGGAAATAAATTTGGGAATAATTGCAATTATTGCGAAATCCAGTGAAAGTAAGGAAATTGTCCTCAAGTTTAATGGCGACAGAAGAATTATCGTTGAACTTTTAAAAGGTAAGCTTAAATATTAATGCCACACTTAAATGCAGCGATCAACTTTAAAGTCTTCTATAGTTTATTGTTGCCTATCGCATACAGCAGCAGTATGCATCGAAAAAAAAATCTCAGCCAACGGAGGACCAGGTTGCATTCAAAAGAGCCAATGCTGCAGGAAGGAAAAGAAAGTCCTGTGCAAATGAAAGCGCAGATCAAACGGCAGCCAGGTAACTTTGCAATGCTGGGGAAATGCAAAAACTTAGGGACACTCAAACTCAAGAACAAACCGAAGGCACAATCAAGAGCCCTCCACATGTCCTCGCTTAAATGCCGTCCGATAAGGCATCTTTTAAGCTAGTATGTGATTAACTGAATGGTACAATTTACATTCTGGCATTGCTGATTTATACGTCGCAATGGATTTTTGAAATGATTTTAATCTAGTATTATATTTTTTGTTATAATTGCTATAACAATAAAATGTTGTGGTATAATTGCTTTACAAGATGTTATTGTCTTAAACAGTGAAAGTAATTCTCGATCTTGGGCGGTTGTGGTCACTTTCACTGTTTAAGGACATAAATATTTGAGAGAAAATAAGACACGTTTACCTATTAAAATTGTCTGTTATAGTGATAAGAAATATCTATGTCTAAATGCATTTGTTTCTATATACCAACCTGCAAGAGACCTTTCGCGTTGTATGCCTTCAGTATATTACCTATGTGGGGAAAATGATTAAAACATTTCTGGAATTTCCCCTGCTTCACTATAGACAATATAAATAGCTATTTATTGCACTTTTAATTTTTTTTAATCGTTTCACCCCTAACAAGGCGAGAAGCCGCTAGCACGCAAGGGGTTATAGAGGATTTGGTGCGGGAGCAGGTATGAATGATAGAGGAAAAGATGAGGAGAAGGATAGTGGATAGATCAAGGCAACTGGAGATGTCGATTGACATTACATTTGAATAGATAGAGATTATACCTATCAGGGAAACAGGAATAGGGAAGGGAGTTCCACAGGCGAGAGGTGCGAGATATGAAGCTATTGGAGTAGAAGAGGCGGCTACATTTAACAGTTTCAACAGTGAAAGGGTGAGAATGGGACGCCAGCCTAGCAGGAGGCTTGAATTCGCGAAGTCTGGGAACCAGCGAAAGCAGATCATTGGAGCAATTACCATGAAAGAATTTGTAAAAAATACAGAGGGAGGCGACGGCGCGTCTGTGAGAGAGCGACTGCAGACGAGATGCCAGATCGGAGCCAATTATATTGCATATCCGTCTCTGGATCATATCAAGAACCCCGAGGCAAACATTAGGAACTCCAGACCATATATGGCAGCAATACTCCCTGCTAGGGTGAATGGTTGATTTGTAGATTTGAAGGATCGATTCCGGGGAGAAAAATTAATTGCTTCCGCTACTGCAAGGAATATTCGATCACTCTGCCTGCCAGCGAATTTTTCTCGTCGGAATTCATATTGCACATTTATAAATCTACTTTGCCTCAGTGTATTGAATATTGCTGCAATATATGCGCTGTTGCTTCAACTATATATATCGAGATTCTTCACAAAATTAAAAAAATGGTCTGTTATGTCCTGACTTAACATCTCGACATCACAGTTTTTCACCACTTTGACGAGACATCCCTTTGTCTTTTCCACAGATATTGTAGTGGATATTGTTTTGATAAGCTTTCCTCCTTGGTTCCTCGATAGCATGAGATTAAGATTGCGAAATACGTCTCACCATTTCAATTTTGAATTAGCTAGATGAAACCATCTGTCTTATTCTAATTGTTTCTTTTGTAGCACTTAATACCTGCGGAACTCTCTTCTTATTCGTTACTTCCCTTACACTTATAATTTTCAAATATTTAATTGAAACGCCAGGCGTCATCAACTCTCTTCCCAGGGAATGTTATTTTATAGTAACCCTTTGTGTCTTAGTGGCATTACTGTCTTTCTTCGGTTTAAATGATTAGAAAAATATGTTAGATGAAATTCACTAATGTGAAAAATTCTTCAACATTTTAAAAATTCAGACTTTTGGACTTCACGTTGAAGAGTATAAATGATTTTAAAATTCGAATTCATTTTATTCAGTTGTCCAACATTCTATCGATTTCATATGGATGCTAAAAAATAGTTATCCATAACCTAAATTATCACCATTCGAGTATATACTCAGAGAGATGTTTACATTTCCAGTCTGAGTTAATTCTGATATCAGAAAATCTGAGTTTGTCTGTTGCATTTTGGTAACAACTACACATTCTATCTTTTACTGTTGACGGTTAGGACCTATCTTCTCGATTTCATTAAATAAATTGTTTAAGAGTTTGTAAGTTTTATTTTTTGTCTGCCATCAACAAAATGTCGTCGTTGTATATTTTGTAGAAATATACAGAAGGTGAAATATAACACAAAACCAATGTATGCATTGGAAGAGCCAAATTTTCTCCTGAAAGGTAAAGTATAATATTATGAATGGGAAAGGATTCGTGAGAAACAAAGAATATAATGGTGAACCGCTACATAAGCTAAATCCTTCCCCTATAATAGGGAATGTAGGACAATCTTCTCAAAACTGAAGAGAACAATTGGGGCCTGAGAGCTGTGGTTATATAGAAGGACGCTGAGTATGCGGTGGTCAGAACCTGTGACTAATGAAGTAATTTTAAGAAATATGAGAACAAATAGAAAATACTTAGAATGAGAAAGAAAAGCTCAATTTCAGGAACATATGAAAAAAATGGTCTCAAGAAATTTAGCACCCCCGGAATATACTGAAGCAGCAGGGACAGAAAATAATAATGACCCTTCTTGGTTCTTCGTCAGAGCTTTCAAAATATCCAAAATGTGCAATGAAAAAGAAGGACTGATTACACGGAGAGGTAAACATGTCAAGAATAACCAAAGCATCCTCAAAGACAAAACGCTACGACTGAAATATAAAAGTTTTACCAGAAATCAGTTTCTTATTATTTTAAGTGCCACATCTCTTCACGGCGTGGGTGTCCTTCACTGTTCTTTTACTTCTCAATGACTTTTGTTATTACTTTCTTTCAAATTCCATGATATATATATATATATATATATATATATATATATTGGCACTGGCTTATTATGCCAGTTACTCAGTTTCCATCGGTATTTTTCTTCCAGTTATATTTCCACGTCCATGGAACAGACATTTTCACAAACACGTCTCACATGACCGCAGGAAAGTTTCCCCGATGCACGCAGGCTCGTAGTCTTCTAGATTTAATCATTTACATCTTTCATTTTTTTCTACTAAACTCACAGGGTGAGTTTGCCTTTTGATTTTCTATCAAAGGATATATATATATATATATATATATATATATATATATATATAATAAAAAAGGCTGAAACACTAATATTCCATGGTCATAATTCATTCCATTGGAATCGAAAATACGATCCAATTCATCAGACCTACAAATTCAAAAAGAAAACAGAAAAATCAACTCCGGAATAAAAATAAAATTTAGTGAGAGTGTATGTATGAGAGTGTGGGACGAATGTTAGAGTAAATGAAAGCTATAGTAAGGGGTAACAGACGCGAGAAGAACAGAAAGGTCTAAAGATGAAGTGGGGATTAAAATTGAACAGAGAGAAGTTTTAAAGAGTTGAGTCAAAGACGGTTTAAGTGAGAAAAATATGAATGTTCTCGGATGTCTTATACATTAAAGATGTAACCGGAAAGGATACATTTTGTGACATACACACACAATAGACGATATAATCTTAAAGATCGGAAGGTGAGAGAGGGAGAGAAAAAGAAAAGAAAAGAAAAAGGGGTTGGGGAAAGAGATGGGGTGGGGGGAACTAAAACCGAAGGGCTCTGTAATTAAGAAAATTTAAGAAAATTAATATCGACTACAGGTTACAAATCAAATATAAACATATAAAAAAAGCAAATATAACGATTATCTAATGTAGCAAGGACGTATATTTATATGTTCAAAAACACATGCGTATACACACATACACGACAACATATTTATATTTACACGTACATACATACATAAAGGCGTGTACACACATACATATACATATACCCATGTATATATATACATATATATATATATATCAATATACATATATATACACATACATATACATACACACATATACATATATACATGCATATGTATACATAAACACACACATATACATACATATATACATATACACATACATACATACACATGCACTCCTACATATATATACATTTACACACATATATACATACGGACATACACATACGTGCACGTAAACATATATACATAAAACCTTGCATCTCCATACAATTACATACACCCATCTAAACAAATAAACAATGTATCCCTTTATCTACCCCTCTAACTATACATACATATGTACCCATATACAGATATATATGAATATATACATGCCAAAACACACACACACATATAAACACATCTACATACACATCTACCTACATATACATCCATCCATATACGCATACATATATATATATATATACATATATACACATACACATATATATATACATATCCATATATATATATATATATATATATATATATATATATATATATATATACATACTCCTACATATATAGACATATACACACATACACACACATGTACGCACATATATATATCTATATATAAATCAAAATGTAAAATTTAAAAAAAAAGTAAAATTTAAAAACATTTGTGGAAAAATATTTAAATACATAGCGCATCACATAAACGTACAAAATGATATATATAGATAAGCATAATAGTCATTCTATTAAAATGTCATGCCCGATGTTACTGAACCAAGATGGAACTGACATAAGTGATAACACGTTATAAAACGGTGTTTATGTTTTTGTTTTGAATCATTTCTTATGTCTATATTTAGAAAATATCTCACTACGAAGATTTAGCAACTCATCTTGATTCTTAACTTTAATAATAATTTTTTTTTTTCCGCCGTGCACAGAGTAGATATATGATTGCATATGTATGTGTACATTCACAACTAATATTACATATATATATATATATATATATATATATATATATATATATATATATATATATATATATATATATATATATATAAAGAAATATAGTCTTAAGGTGTGCTATATTTATGGGATAAAGTGCTCAATATCAGAGATAGAGCGTGTGTAAATATAAAAGTGAACATAGAAGTCAACACTTAGAGGCGACAGTCTGTTTCATGCTATATGCAATCGTCAGGCCACATATACTGTTATTTTTCTCGGCTATTTATATATATACGGGTTAGTGGTGCATTGTGGGTATTCTATTATGGCGGTTATTTTTACCGGAAGTCGCTTTGTTTATTTATTTGGGTCAAATTATATTGCTCGTTTATATATATATATATATATATATATATATATATATATATATATATATATATATATCACTATAAACTTTATTTCTAGTTGATACACATATTTGAGTAGGCGGATATTCATTATTAAACAGTATATTTATATATTTTCGTCTTTCGTCTAGCGGACAGAATATTTGATAAATCTTATCAAAGAAAGATATACGCTATCCGCCAGTTTCAAACCTGCGAGACTCTGGGCAGAGTGAAACCATCGTTAGATACGTGTGTATATGCGTGACTGTGTGTTTACGCGTGTGTGTGCCTGTATGTGTAGAGAAAGATTTGGAAAATTGGAAAAGCTGTTCAGACACCATTTCTGCTCCTCCATGGCAGATGTTTTAGGTTAGAACACAAACTAACTACTGGTGTAAAGAAAACTCAATTGCAATTTTAAGAAAATTTCAAACAACTTTATCAGAACATGAAAACGTTTTGTTTCGTATGGAAGCTGTTTGTGTTTTTTTTGTTTTTTTTTTATTTTAAATTATCCTACTCCAGATAGATCTCGGTCTTATTTTCTCTTTATATAGTTTACCTTATTACGCTATTATTGCTTGTGCGAACATTGTTAATATTGCATATGAACTTGGTTTTAGATTGATCGTAGAGAATTATGAAATCAGAGAAGTGAATTTACTTTTTCAATGACTTATTTTATCATATATGCGTTTATTAGTTTGAATTTTTAGATGTGTTACTAGTGCGTGTAATGTGTGATTACTGAATACTTCCCTACGATGATCATGTAGTATTTTTGTGAGTTTTTCTGGATCATTTAAGCACACATTAGTCAAATGAATTTATGCACAGCCAATACGCGCCGACAACATTACAGAATTAGTTGATTATTTCATCTGTGAGCAGTAGTGTGCATTTCATGACAGAGAAGATTCTAATTTGAAGCTCAGGATATTTTTATTTATTTCCTCTAACTTGTGCTTGTATCTAATAAAATGTTTAAAACTTCATACGTCCAAATTTCTTACTGGCGTTCTTTTGATTCTCTGTTATTTGTTTCTTTAAGTAATATTTACTTGCTCCTGTCTTCGTGTTATCTACAATTGTTTACCTACGCCAGGAACGTATCAGGTTTTTGTCTGTCAAAATTGCTCAGTATATTTTAATCACCATTTTATTTTTCGCGTTTCTTTCTTTTAATTTAGCTTTGTAAATACCAATTGTTTGCATATCCCTTTTTTTATATACTCTGCTGAAATGTCTTTTTTATCACATGTTCTTCGGGATTCGTTTATTTATTTGTTGTTTTCCTCTTTTCTTAAAAAAATTGGTTTCATCTTCAGCGCCACAGGTTTGGCTGTGTTTTACTTATTTAAATACAAATTGCTTATTTCCGTTCACCCGTAGGTGGTTTGTAGTTCGTGATAAAAGACTTCCGTTTCCTACACATCACTGTTTTAAGTAAATACTGCATGCTGTGTGCTGCAAAATGAAAGGATGTTTTGAAAATAGGTGAATAGAATTTTGATACTTCTCATACACGTAATGATTTTTTTTTCAATTTGGATTTAAATTTCATTAAATCGTTATTTTGATACTATTTATTGTCCTAACAAAAGTTATTCTTTAAATAAAAATGCTTTTTCTTTGTAATTTCATATAAGTTTAATGATATTCTTTACATTATTTTCAGTTTGAACGTATTATCACGATGGTTTAATTTAAGAGTGACACTAAGGTAACCGAAGAAGCCTAACGAAGTACCCAAGCTAGCGAACCTGAAAGAAAAATATAGGGAAAATGTTAAAAAGAATATACGAGGGACACAATGGAAACTCGAAATGAGAATCACTAAAAGACGCATAAGTGACATCAGCGAACGAGGTCACCACAAATGAGTGCAGACGAAAAAGAAAAAAATGAGGGGATGGTAGAGGAGATTCTCGACATGATGCAAAGGAGACAGGAATCTCTGCCACAACAGAGAATAGATTAGAGACAATTACACAAAGAAATAAGGATCACATGCAGAAAGGCTAAAGAAGAGCGGCTAAACAAACAATCTGCAGAAGTACAGATATTGAGTACCATCAACTAAGGAAATATCCACACGAAAATACGTCAATTAGAAGGAGAGAAGACATGCTCGTCATCAGGCTGCTTAAAATCAAAGGACGGAACACTCATATTAGAGAAGGAAAAAAATTCATCAGAGCTGGGGCGTGTATATTGGGGAACTCTTCCACGACGAAAGAGAACAACCAGCAATACACGGAACTACCGACGGGCCTGAAATTCTAAAAACCGAAGTAGAAGCTGCACTGGCAAAATTTAACAGAAACAAGGCGGCAGGGCCTGACGAAGTCGTAACGGAAATCCTGACAGCCTTAGATGAATTTGGCAAAGACAAGATAACAGAAATAATAAATGAAATCTACAACAGTGGGGAAGTACCGGAGGGTCTCAGCAGAATTATTTTCATAGCACTACCTAAGAAACCAGGCGCAAACGAATGAGAGCTCCACCGAACAATTAGCCTAATGAGCCACGTTGCAAAACTCATCATCCGTATTCTGATGAATAGAGCACGCAGCAGATATAGGACAAGAACAGTGCGGGTTCGTCAAAGACACCAGAACAAGGAAAACGATATTCATACTTAGAATATTATCGGAAAGAGAAATACAGATGCAGGACGTGTATCTATGTTATATAGAATACACAAAGGCATTCGCCAAAGTACGTCACAAGCACCTGCTACAACTGCTCAGCAAGCTTGACACATTTTGGAAATATATCAGAATAACTAAGAACCGATACTGGCATGAATTCGCATCGAGAATCAGCTCAGCGAATATACAAAAATAGAAAGAGGCGTAAGGCAACGATGTGTCTTCTCACCGGACTTATTCAACCTATACAGCGAGGCAATATTGAGGGAACTAAAAGATCCTACTAAGATTCATCATTGGTGGCCAGAACCTTACCAACATAAGATACGCAGACGACAAGGTACTGATAGCAGACACGGAAAATTACGACACACCCTCCTACAGGAGGTAGCGAGAAGAAAGGACAAACAATAAACTACAAGAAGACAGAATGCATGGTCATCATTAAAAAGATGAGCCCACATGCGATTTGCTGGTCGGGGACAAAATAAATAATAATAAAAACATGTGCGTAAGTTTAAGTAACTGGGAAGTGTTCTGACGGATTAAGGTAGGTGCGACGCTGAGATGAGATTGCCAAGGATGCATTTCAGAAGCTGGGCAGAGTACTGCTAAACAGGAGTATTTCTACGGTGACAAAGAAAAGAGTACTGAGCTGCTACGTGACATCTCTCATCCTACGCGGCAGCGAATGTTGGGCGGTATCCTCAAGGATGAAGAAGAGACACGAGGTGGCGGAGATGTGGTTCTACAGAAGGATTTTGAGGATACCATGGACTGGGCGTGTGAGCAATGATGAGGTCTTGAAGAGGATGCAAACAAGGAGGAACCTTATGTTTAACATAAAGAAGAGGCAGCTGAAATTTCTGGGCCACATGATGAGAAAGGAAGCCCTGGAGAATTTGATCCTCACGGGATGAACAGAGGGAAAAAGTGACAGAGAAAAGCATCGCCTGACATACGTGATCTTGGGTACGGGGATAGAGGAGCAGAAACACAAAAGCTCGTTGATATCCACAAGGAATAAGGGGAAATGGAGGGCCATAATTGCCTACGTCCTGAAAGGACACGGCATATAAAAAGAAAGACGACGTTCAAATTTACAGGAAGTTACGGGAAAAGGGTTAGGGGAATAATTTGTCAAAATGTTAACTAGGTATACGCTCGGTTATCTCCATACATAGAATTGTGTAATGGATAATAAGGCTTCTTCAAGAAACCGGTAAAAATATCTTCTCAAATGATGTTACGTTGAATGCAGTTAATGATATATTCCCCATTTATATGAAAGCCAATGCTAACGGATTATATATTTATCCTAACACTAATCACACTCTATTCATAATCACACATATACCATCATCTATAGAATGTAGCATAAGCAACAACTCATTTAAGAAAAATGTGTTTAATAAATACAGCAGTTTTTCCAATACTGTTTTAAAAATAATGGTTATAAGTACTAGGAAATCAACTATAGAAACATGATAATAGCGATTCAAAGGAAAAGAAATAGGAATAGAAAAATCATTTGATATACACTCCGTTTTAATCAAATGGTCAGTACTAAGTTAAGCTTGAAGTTACTCCATTATAATGATAAACATTACCCTAGAAATAATAATTTTTAAAATAATTTTTTTGCAGTGCAGCATTCATTTACTCTAGAAATAGGGGTAATGCAGAAAAAATCGAACTTTTTGTATTTTTGGAAGTCGGTAGAAAGCGTGTGTTCCCTATTATGAAAGTAATATTTCGGATTATGTTTCATTAATGAAACTGTTCTTTCTTATTTCAGAATTTATCTCATCAATTCTTTTACTGTGAGAATGGTTAGTATCGTTTATAATGATTCATAAAATCTTTTGGAACTTAAAAGATCTACCCAAGTCGAAATATAATTACGATTTCCCATGATAACAATGACGCCTCCGTGATTGTCAATTTGATGGCAATCTAATCATCACTGGCGAGACGTGATGTGCATCACGGTGCGAAGTGTTAAGCTTACTCCAGGCAATATTTACGCTCTTCCTTATACCAGTGTCAAAGATTTACATCAATTCTAGTGGATAACAGGTTCATGTTTAGTGTGCAGTATGTGGAAACTTCATTCTGCATTTAGAAAAAAAAAACAATTTTCTCCGCCTGTGGCAGAAAGCGCAACTCCCATGATAAGAATTTCAGTCACCACGAGGGCCCCAGACTTACTTGAGGAATGAGTGATTTTCTTCAAGTGATCACCTCTAGAATTATTGCCAACAAAGGTTATAGAATTCAGTCTGTCTTATTTAACACATAGACGGAGTTTTTAATAGATGGTTTCATACATTTCCCAATTCTAGTGACTGGTGACTGAAATTCTTCTGTCATGCGAGTTCCGCTTCTTGATAGAAGGATATTTGCGCGTAAATGTAGTGTAAGTAACAAACTCGGCTAGCATTCGATGTCTGGTCTCCGATTTCTCTTTCCTTGCTAGTATCCATTACAATACATGCATATCCAAAGACCTTCATACAATATTATAAGCGTTAGTTGCTCACGTAACTTACTGGAACGAAATACAAGAATATTTTATACCGATTATTACCCAAGCTAAAACGTTGCTTCAACAATTGCACCCAAATCTGGAGCACATTGCACACATTACGGTGGTTAACGATAATGTAATTAAATATACAGCCCGTCTGAAGGCATTATGCAAATCTCATAAACACGAAAAGTTTTGAACTAATATTTATAAAATTCACACTAGTCCATTTACACTTTTGAGAAAAACTATGAGTTTTAACCATATTTAAGGATTATATACAGGGATATTTGGAATTTAAAAAAATGAATGCTATGAAATGTAATAAAACTATTTTTGCATAACATATGTTTAAACACTGTTAATGGAACGGATATAAAAAAAAACTTAAATACAGAAAATAAAAGTTAGTAATTGAGAGCATGTCATAATTGACAATATCAAAGAAGATTTATAAATATTTTCAAACTAAAAAGAGGAATGTTGAAAATATAACTAAGTCGAGAACTACGACGATTGAAGAATCTCTCCTCATAGAGATCTTATACTAAAACGAGTTTTAGCAAAACAACAACTTTAAGTTCGCTCAGGTCTTTGAACAGACTGGAATGTAGGGAGTCAAGAAGAAAAATCCGAAAATTAGAATTGTCATGAACTCACCTCGGCAACATCTTCTCACTCAGTAAAACAAATATATTAAAGCGTAAATATCTGACCAAGATTATATTTACATTGATTTTTTCTGAATTAATTTTCACAGACGAATCTCCACTGGCACACGATGGATGTGATGGATAGGCCAAACGATGCATTCTTTCGATGCAGATTTCTCTACGGCTAAAAGAAAACCTCAAGCGTGCGGCAGTGTGATGATATGGGCTAAAATCGTCGACCACAAAATACTAGATCTTTCATATTCGATAAAGTAGTTAAACTGAATAATACTGACTACTGTGATTTTATGGAAAAGAATTAATTTGAATGGTACAAGTCACAGACTCGCAGTTTCATGGTGCAGTGTGTATTCATGCGTGAATAAATGCTCCTCATGTCTGAATCTGATTGGAAATCTATGGTCAATTTTGAATATAAAATTATATGAATGTAGCGAAGCAGACTTATGGGAAACTGTTAAAACCACCATATTGGAAAATGAACCTGCTGAAATAAAGCATTTAACAACATCAATGGATAATATATTGCTCGTTGTTATTGAGAATAAAGACCAGTAAAATAAGATGTAAATTCTTCAAAGACTTATCATTTACGTTTGTTATTTCTTCTATTATATATGTTGATGATTTTATTGTCGCTAAATTTAAGTAAAAATTTTATTTCTGATTTTTCACAATAACTTTTTTATAATCTAATAACTAAATAAATATGTCCAAGTATCTAAAAATAATCCAAGCGTTGTTTTGACGTTTGAATTAATCGTTGAAAACTTGAAGTAAATTCGAGCTATGTTTGTCTTTATGAATTTAAATTATTGCTCCTTTATTGCTCTTTCACTCTACTTCCTAATGTTTTATTTATTATTCTCTTATTTTTTCACAATCAGTTGCAACATGTGCCTTAGCTAATTTATTGGCTTGAATGAGGAAAAATGGTTTATAAAAAATATTTAAATATTGATAAATTCTTTAACAAGTTATTATAAAATTATATATACGTTATACATAAATGTAACCCTTAATTAGATTAATAATTTTCTCAGTTTTCTGTTTAAATCGGAAGTACTTCGCAATACATAAATCACCATAATTTTTGGAGAAGATTGGAGTGGATATTATTAATTTAATATTAAAATTTAAATTAATAGCAAAACAAAAAGAGAAAATCTTTACTTCATTTACATCCTTTTTAGCAAATATTAAATTAATCAATTTCGCTTCAATTAAATTTGTCTATGAAATAATAAGAATATGAAAAGGGATTTATACACTCTGTCTTCAAAATAAATTGTTCCTTATAAAGTATACTGCAAATCTAACTTGAATACTAAAATTGTGTAAATTTGTAAATTCAAATACGTAGGTTCCGTCATGTCTTTTCATAAATTAATAAAGTATTTTCCAATGATAAAATATTTTTTAAGCTTAAATTTTGGATATTTTCGTAAGAATAACAGTAGTATTTTCTTTATTATCTTTCATACATTGTGATTACATAATTAAAATATATATTTCCTTTTTAATGTTTTGCTTCCATTTTCTTTAGTAAACGGTTGCATTTCTTGAGTAAATAACATAAGTTGTGTAAAGACATAAGTAGAAATAGAATTAGAGAACTGTACAACTAAATAAAATGACTTCACACTTTTCTAAGGAAAATAATAATAAGTGTGTTAAAACATTTAAAAATAAAGTTGAAGAAAAACTTATTTTTGTTAAACTTGTCTTACCAAAAAATATATATATTTTTAAGTATACCTATGTGTTTGCCGTGTCGACAATATGCTTATAAAACATAAATATTTTGCGTTCAACGCATTCTGAAAACTTGCATAAGGATTAAAACAAAATTCATTTAAGAAAAGGCTATATGAATCTCTTGCTCTGGAGACTTTCTGAAAATATAGTAAGCGATTCCGTTAACTTCACTACAGAAAAGCTGAGAGAATATGCAAATAATTTTCGACATGAAATAAAGATATAAAGAAAAAATAGAGAATAAACATTAAAGTTTTTTTTTTTTTTTAAATCATCACTCATTTTCATTCTTTTCTCCCATCAACGACAGTTTAGCGTAAAAAGTACTAACGATTTAATATTTAAGCATACGCACAAATATAGGCAGACATATTTCTTTCTTTCGTTTTACGATCTGATGACGACTAGAAAGGCGAAACCCGGAATGAAACCTTTTTCAATGAAACGGTTTTCCACTTGCCACTTCTCTATTCTATTTACACAACCACACTCCCCACATGTATATATATATATATATATATATATATATATATATATATATATATATATGTGTGTGTGTGTGTGTGTGTGTGTGTGTGTGTGTCTGTGTCTGTGTGTGTGTATGTGTGTGCCTGTGTGTGTGTGCGTGTGTGTGTGTGCGTGTATTTGTGTGTGCATGTTAAAATAATTTGAACAATAAATACATTTGTACAATATTTTGAAAAACTGAAGTTTGTATTTATATTCTCATCACCTAATAAAATAAGTTATAAGATGAAATTCCAGTAATATGTTTAATATATTGGTACGAATATATACTGATATTTTTCGAACTTCATTTCGTTAATATTCATCTAATTACGAAGTAATTGACTGGCATAATAAATATTTGAATGCCTCATTGTTATGGGATCTTACCCATAATAACATAATGGACTATTCCATACGTAATAAATACTGCGCCTCTAGAGGAAGCAGGGAGTTCAGCCTGAAGTCCGGCTGATCGGTTGAACTCTCTGCCTTCGGGCGGGGAGGAACCCGAACGAGGCTTGTGCAACATGATGCCCTCGTGGATGGGGTGACTAAATACTGTTCAGTCGGAAGTCTGGAGTGAGGTCCGTCAGGAGTCTGTCAGTCAGTCAAAGCAAGCGAGTCAGTCAGTCAGTTAGTCAGTCAGTCGGACAATTACTACTAAACCTGATTGTTCGTACTAATAAATTTCTACTTCTCTGTATATATTCCTGTTTGTAATATATATGTGTTATTCCGTATCCGTATTCGAGTTCTTGTTTATTGGTTCTACTTTGGACTATCACAGTGGTACAAGAAACCGGACCTTAACAGTGGCGACGAGCGATTCGAACTCAGTCGGTGGAAGAAAAAAAATCGTTTGCCACAACATAACAGCGGCGACGAACGATTTGAACTCATTCGGTGGGAAAGAAAAATTTTGTTTGCCACAGTATAACAGGGGCGACGAAAATTCGAACTCACACGTGAAGAACAAACAACAAAATCCTCTCTCGTCAATATAACAACTGACGATGAAGAAACCCCTAAAAAGAAAATACGAATACTATACACGGAGGATTTTTTTTCTTTATATACGTCACACATGACAAGTGGCGATCTAGAAAACCATCGTACGTAACAGTGGACGACGATTAAATTCTAAAAAAAAAAAAAAAAAAAAATTTTTTCTTGATATCAAATTTCACTGACGACAAAGGAAAGTTTTTTTAGGCGAGCACAGACTAGAGAATATCAGGTTCCACAAAAAAAATATGTTAACATGGAAGATTTTAAGTCAACCATTATGGAACTTATCAAAATCCAGTTTGAACAACACCAAAGGTAGGAACAAAAACATCTAGAAATGCAAGAATTATTGATACATGCAATGGCAAATAAGGAGCAAAAACCCGAGAACGAATCAGTTCTCTCTCAAGACGTTATTTCGAGTAATATCGAAGATTTCAAGTACGCATCCGACGAAGATAACACTTTTGAAAATTACTTCCGAATGTATGAAGATCTATATGACTTTGACTGCAAAGATTGGTCAGACGCACGTAAAGTACGCCTTTTTTAAGAAAATGAGGCACAGTCGAATATACCAAATTCGTTCATTATATCCTTCCCAGAAAAACAAGCGAGCTAACGTTCAAAGAATCTATAAAATTGCTAACTGAACTTTTCAGCCATAATACTTCACTATTTCATAAAAGATGGAAATGCATGAACCTTACAAAAAAGGATAGCGTAGATGACGTAATTTTCACATCCATTGTTAATAAAAATTGTGACGACTTCAGATTATCGGAACTCAGCGCTGACAACTTCAAATACTTAATTTACGTACAAGGTCTGGTTTCAACCAAAGATGCAGAAATGAAACATAGAATTCTTACTAAATTAGAAAATGAACAAGATCTGACAATATTAGCACCTACTGCCAGAATGTAAAAAACTTATCAACCGGAGCGTGTATATTACATAAAATGACAGATGGAACAATAAAACTTATCACACATGCTTCTCGAACCCTACTACCAGCGGAGAAAAAACTATTCACAAATTGAGAAGGAAGCTCTAGTAATTATCTTCACTGTAACAAGATTCCATAGGTACGTCTATGGTAGACACTTTACTCTGCAGACGGATAACAAACCGTTAATAAAAATTTTTGGTTAAAAAAAAAGTCCACCAGTGTACACGGCAAATAGGCTACTTAGATGGGGAACGATTCTTCAGAACTATAATTTCAGATTGGAATATTTACCAACGAAATGAATCGGGCACGCGGATGGTCTATCGAGACTTATACCAACAAAGACAGAGCAATTGGAAGATACGGTAATCGCAGCCCTAAGAAATGAAAAAGACATAAGAACAGTACTATGTTGTACAGTCAGAAACCTACCAGTCACATTGCAAGACATAAAGAATGAAGCCAAAAATGACGAATTTATTAATGAAACAAAAGCAAAAATAGCAGAAAAAAATGAGAAAATTTCGGACAGCTTTTCTCTATGCGATAATGTGCTACTTTACAACGAAAGGGTTGTAATCCCCAAAACTTTACAAAAACGGATCCTAAAGGATTTCCACAGGGGACACCCGGGTAAAAATAGAATGAAGTCGTTAATGCGAAGGTATGTATATTGGAAGAATATGGACCAGAATATTTCTCAAATGGTGGAAATGTGTAAGGGTTGTAATTTAGCAGCTAAACCACAGCCAATCATACACAAGACCTGGCCTGAATCTGATCGTCCATGGTGAAGAATACACGCAGATTATGCAGGACCAATTGACGGGTTCTACTATTTAATCATAGTTGATAGCTACAGTAAATGGCCGGAGGTGTTTCGGTGCAAAAATCCTACTACAGAAGCGACCATAAATTTCCTCCACGAGCTATTCGCTCGGTTTGGCGTAGTGGACTGTTTAGTAACAGATAACGGAACGCAATTCACCTCAGCAGATTTCCAAGAGGTTTGCGAAATCTTTCAAGTAAAACATATTAAATCTCCGCCTTACCATCCAAGATCAAATGGACAAGCGGAGAGATTCGTGGATACTCTCAAAAGAGCATTACGAAAAGCGTACGATGTGCCTACGGAGAAAGCATTACAGCAATTACTACAGATATATAGAATAACGCCAAATAATGCATTATCACCAGCAGATATCATGTTTGCTAGGAAAATCAGATCATCGTTCGATAAATTACTACCAAGTAAATCAAAACAATTAACACAGTCCTACACACCAAAAAGAAAATTCCTCCCAGGGAAAAAAAAAGTTTTTTTTAAGGCATACAAAAATAATACCTCTTGCTGGGAACAAGGGATAATTGAGAAAAGTATTGGCAATAGGATGTACATAGATCAAGGAATAAAATTCTCCCACAGAAGACACGTAAACCAAATAAGGAAGAGACCGTTACAGGATGCTAACGGTCCACCTCAAAGAGAGGTATTAGACACGATTTTCGACACATTCGATATAACAAGACCGCAGATAATGACAGAACCAAGAAAATCATCTAGAAAAAGAAAATTTACTGAAACTTTGGAAATAGATCCAAAGAAAAACATATTAAAAAACACCTGCTACGCAAAAGTTTCGAAAGGGGGGGGGGTGTTATGGGACCTTAACCATAATAACATAATGGACTATTCCATACGTAATAAATATTGCGCCTCAAGAGGAAGCAGGGGATTCAGACTGAAGTCTGGAGTGAGGTCCGTCAGATGTCTGTCTGTCTGTCTGTCAGAGCGAGCGAGTCAGTCGAGTCAGAGGCAATCCGAAACAGAGTCGCGTTCAGACAATTACTACTAAACCTGATTGTTCGTACTAACACTTTCTACTTCGCTGTATATATTCCTGTTTGTAATATATCTGTGTTATTCCATATCCGTATTCGAGTTCTTCTTTATTGGTTCTACCTTGGACTATCACCCGTGGTACAAGGAAACGGACCATAACACTCATTTATAAAATTCTGTTTAGTCTGGTATAAATGATACTGTGGTGGCAACCAGAAACCTCATTAAATATATAAATTCACATTCGAAGAAAATGAAACTCGGGGACTACACGAGAATGAATTGGAAGCATTGAGTTAAGTTAGACTTCAAAGCTTAATTTAATTAAAATAATTGTCTCAATTAAAATTCCTTAATAAATTGCTGCAAATACTTAGTTACTTCGTAAAACGTCACTGTTTAAGTTTTCAAATGTTAAACGCAAAAATATAAATTAATACATGCATTCATAATTATTTTCTTAGTTCCCAAATATATATATATATATAGAGAGAGAGAGAGAGAGAGATGTAAATTATTAAATAGTCAAAGTTCGAGAATTATTTAAGACATTTTTTTTTATGTTTATACATTCTTTTTATTGGTACAAATATTTAAGTAAATGCTCTGTTTATAATAAACAGTATTAACAATATTTACTGGCTTGAATTTCCGAGAAATGTTCATAGAAAATATGCGTCCTGCGACAGGAATCGAACCTGTATCCTATACGCAACAGTCATATAGCCTGACGTGCCTTAACCGATTGTGCCACAGAGGAGCATACGATTAGCATGGTTGATTTTACTGTTTTTAAACACATTTCTGCATGATTTTCTCTCATTCTTTCATATTTGCTCAATGGTTATCCAAATGTAAACAAATGACGTCATACATTAGGAAATGGACAAATTTCGACAATTATTTAAGACATGTTTTTATGTTTATACGTTGTTTTTATAGATAAAAATATTTAAGTAAATTCTCTGTTAAAAGAATGTATAAACATTAAAAAATGTCTTAAATAATTGTCGGAATTTGTCCATTTCATAATGTATGACGTCATTAGTGTATATATATATATTTTATATATATATATATATATATATATAAAAAATTCCAGTCGATATAATTATAATTACATCCAATAATAATGTACATGATTACTAAATATATATATATATATATATATATATATATATATATATATATATAGGATCGATTGAAAAATATATGTAATTTCTTAATATTTGATGTAGTACACAATGCTTGAACAACCCATAATGAATTAGAAACCTGAAATTGAATGCTATGATTAGTATAAGTGAGGTAAAATTAAATTGCTTTATGGAAAAACATAGATCTCCAATTTTTTTTAAATGCCTATCTATATACAATAGCGGCCTTAATATACGGAAACAACAAAGACATGAATACGTGTATTACTTAAAAGTAATGCATGATTAGCAATGAAATTTTTACAGAATAAAGATGAGGGTGTCATGCATAAATATTATACAAAGTTACAAAAGTTTACATAATTGTTTTCTTTTTTTTTTAAATAAAGATTAAATGGAACAAAGGAAATAAGCTCCTGGACAAAAGTTAAGGAACGATCTTGTTAATACTTGATTGTGAAGAAAATATCAACAAAATTTAATATTTGGTAAACAACACTTATTTTCAATGACTTCTCTTCATCGTCGACCACATGATCTAATTCATTTCTTGCAGTGATTCCCTCCCATTCGTGATCCTGATTTTTCGGGTTTCTTTTCTGAGCTCTTTCTCCAGTTATCTTCCAAACATTTTCTATTGGATTCAGGTCAGGGCTCTGGGCTGGCCACTTCATTATGGCGATTCCTTCTTCTTCAAATAAGGCCATAACCTTCTGAGCCTTGTGGCAAGGTGCATTGTCCTGCATGAAAATAGGAGATTCATAAAGATTATGGTGTAATCTTGGTACCACATGCTGCCTTTTGTAAATCTCAGCATTGATATTGCTATGTACGCGGATGATAGGGCCAACTCCTACAGATGAAATCATTCCCCAGACCATCACACTGCAGCCACCAAACTTAACGGTTTTCTTGACACGTTGAGAAGACAGTCTTTCACCTGTTCTACGGCGTACGTAAGTTTTGCCCTCAGAACCAAATATAGTAAACTTGGACTCGTCACTGAAATGAAATGTATCCCATTGTGCGTCAGTCCAAACAACATGTTCTCTCACATACTTCAGGCGTTCCCTTTGATTTCGCTTTGAAATGAGAGGCTTCGAAGCTGGAATACGGGCATGCAATCCTTCATTTTTTAACCTGCGAGCAACCGTTTTCCTTGAGATCTGTCTCTCCATTAACTTTACGGGCAATTGATGTAGCAGTTTCCAAACGGTTTTTTTTGTAGATATTCTAACAATTCTTCGATCTTCTCTTTGCGATGTTTTTGGAGGTCTGCCAGTTTTTGGTTTTGCATCTAACGTTTTATCGGTTTTATACCTGCTAATTACACAATGAACGACACTTTTAGACCTATGAACAATATCAGAAATTTCTGAAATTAACTTTTTTTCTTGATAGCGATAGTGTTTTTGTTTTCAAAAGAGAGCGTTTTGCGTGTAGAATTTGCCATATTGCTTAAAAATAAATCCTGATGATTTTACTTATTGTTGAGAGGCTGCATAGAGTTTTTTTAACAATGTAAATTAAAAGTTTATGCTTATATGTTTATTAACAACGTTCCTTAACTTTTGTCTAGTAGCTTATTTCCTTTGTTACATTTAATCTTTATTTAAAAGAAAATTTTATGCAATTTTTGTAACTTTGTATAATATTTAAGCATTACACCTTAATTTTTATTCGGTAAAAAATTCATTGCTAATCATGCATTAGTTGTTAAGTAATACACATATTTATGTCTTTGTTGTTTCCGTTCCTTATATTATGTCCGCTACTGTATGTATCTACACTGATGTGCTAAAAGTAATGTAAGAGCACATGCCCACATCGACACTTCATCTTCTCAGGCATAAAGATCCCTTTACATACTCTGCCTCATCTGAATGCCTAGATCTGATAGTTTCGTTTAAGGAAATTCACCCCATGCAAGGCGGGAGTGCCACTAGCACGCAATGTGTTACAGAGGATTGAGAACAAGAGTAAAGAGGTGTCTTCGAGGAAAGGATACAGAGAAGGACGGGGAACAAGCTCAGGGTGTCAGATGTCGATTGACATTACACTTGAATATTTGAAGATTATAGTCATCGGGAAAGCAAGTAAGAAGAAGGGGTTCCACATAAGGAAATTTCGAGAGAAGAAGCAGTTTGTAAAGAAGAGCCGGTTACATTTAACCATTTAGACAGTCAAAGGGTACGACCGAGATGCCAGCCTGGTAGCTCGTTTAAGTTCATTTATATTATAAATTTCAACCTACAGTAGTTTTTGCTGTTCAGGCAATGAATGTTATTCCTTATAAGGAAATAACGGATATTATCTTTATCATTATAGAATGAGTTATATTTTTCTCTTTTTTTCTGAGATATGAAAACTCATATTTGCAAAATATACAGCTATTTTCTTTTTATCATAATTTGTTTTATTTAATAAGGGAATTTTTAATATACACATTAAGTGTAGTTAGAATTGATATGAAGCACGCAGTTGACGTCAGATTTTGTATGTACGCAATAAGAAACAGATTAATTGCTAATGAAACAATGAAGTAAATTTAGCTTTCTTAACTCAGAGATGGCCATTTAGACTCACGTTAGAGCAAGACCTAAAGTTCTTAGTAAATGCAAGATTTATAGCTGAAATAAGCCGAAGCCTATCTCGAGCAAAAATTGAAAAATGCCTAACAGTGTGAAGAGACGTTTATTATATATGTGAGAGTAAGCACGGATAATCAGTCCACCATTTCCGCAACTTTTCCCTACTGCATGTCAGGAGTGATTGAGGAAGCGCTTCCTGAATGCATTTATCCAATTTCTTGTGATAAAAATTCGCTTGAAATGAATAGTGGCTTTGGATCATTCTAAGCTTAGACGAGGAATCAATAAGACCGTTTTTACTTTTTCAAGCAAGGTGATATCAATGTTTTACCTTTGTCGATGGATAGCCCGGCTGTTATAATATTCAGATGTAACAGAATTGAAGCATATTTACCTGCAAAAACCATATTTGGTTACTTTGTTTGCGTAAATACTGGCACATATTAGTTCATTAATTTAGTCCTTAGACACTGTAAGTGTTACTGTTATGGTCTCCATTTCACATACATAGAAGTGTAATGGCTAACCCAGCATCAAGACAGGATTGAATTTACAGTTGCCCTTCTCTTAAACTGGTTGCCAAGTGGTGAACATATGAATACATACGATTCCCAAGGATGTTTGTGCCAATATCGCCTGGAATTTAAAAGCAGAATGTCAATTGAACGCGCTACGCTCCACCGCATTATCTATCTATCTATCTATCTATCTATCTATCTATCTATCTATCTATCTATCTATCTATCTATCTATCTATTAGAACGTGTTTCTGATTGACTACTATTTCTCTAGTCTCTACGCGAGATTTCTATTTTTTGTGAATTGATTGCAAGTTTCTTTTCAGGTCCATCACGAGTTACTCGCTTCCAATTAAAAGTAAAAGCGTAATAAGCAAAAATAAAGACAATTGGTAATAAATCACACAAAATTCTACATGATTCTCAACATGTAAATGTCATTCAAATTATGGACAATGATTCTCGTTTTTGTCTTTGGGATTTCATGTATTATATTATCAGATTCCCTTTTCTTTCTATTTATTCGTTCTTTCATTTTAAATTTTTTTGTGATGTTTGTTTATTTTGTTTGTAATATAGATTTATTCCCTAGAACATTTCTGTTTTGTTTTTCTCATCCCTGAATTGTTTTCACTCCCATATTTGCTGACCGGCTTACTTTCGTAAATATTTCTTTTTTTCGGTCTTTCTTGCTTGTTTGGTTTGCTTATTCCTTGATTTCATTCTAATTTATTTTCCTGTTACATTTTTGATACACCTCTTGTGTCGTTTTATTTTCTGACATAGTCGTAAAATGTATCTTACTGACTATCATTCCTTCACCTGATCTTGTTTTCTTTGACTTACTTTTATTATTTGTGATTCTTTTCGTGTAAGTAAATTTTGTCTTCTTTGTTTTTTCATTGCTTTCTTTCTTCCTTTATAGTTGGGATTAGCTTATTTTTCACACTTTCCCCAGTATTTAATGTTTCAGCATTATATTCTAACCAAATTATTGTTGTTTAATTTTTAATTGTCTGAAGTATTATTTATTTTATTCTCTTCGCATCTCTTATTTATGTGTTTATTTATTTATTTCTAATTCGTTTCCGGTTTTCTTATTTAATTTATTTATTCAAATGACTTCTGTAACACCAAATTTTACTTGATTCTAACAACATTAAATAGAAACGTTTTCTCTTTATTCTTTGATTTAGTTACTTAATGATCATAGCAGATTATGCTATGATGTCTTTGTTAATTAGTCTAATCTCACCTTTATTTCAAACTAACATTTTTCTGTCTCTCCCCATGTATCTAATCACTCTCTAACTGTTTTCATCACATGCGTATATATTCAAATCTTGAACGGATTTTTATATGTTCATTAAACACACTAGTCGTTTGCCTCACCTTTTTGTCAATCTGCTTTTCTCACACTCTTGATTCGTTGCTCCTAACCATTTTCTTTTTATCACAGACAATGAATATGGACTTGTCCAATAGCATTCTTGAGTCATTTGATAAGCCTACAACTTCTCCCTTTTAGATTCTTCCCAGAATTCCTAAATGCATTTGACTAATGCATACGTGTTTTAGGCATTTCTTCCAGTCTTTTTTTTTTCACCTTTTTTCTGTAGAGAATAAAAAAAAAGTTGTTCATTTATTTTTGTCGATTTTCATTTTATTTTTGAGTCTCTGTGTTAATGTCGGCAATGTGCATCCTATTTTCCCTTGAAACAAAGAATTCTGTTGAATATTGCCTGAAAACATGGAGAGAATTTTTCACAGTGGGATCGATCGTGTGGATCGAATGCTAATGTAGTGCCTTCATTAAGAAAGAAGAAGAAGAAAAAACATTACTGATGAGGATGACAACGACAAAGAAGTAAATACTGATGCAAATTCAAATGAGAAAAAGAAAAGCAAGGTTCTAAATTAGAAAAAAAAAACGTTTTAAAAAAATAAGAGAAAAACCTAATTGAACAGAATGGAATAAAGAACGAAATTTTGAAACAGAAAGTGTAGAAGCTGGATAAGACAGGCTTGAATAAAGCGAAAGTGTGGTATCTGAAAAAGAAAGAAAGAAAGAAAGAGATGGAGAAATTCGAAGACGCAGCAGATCACGTAAATGAGTAAATAAAGGTTTAAAAAATGGACAATAGAAACTGCAAACTGGTAGGAAAAAGCGAAATGAAAATAAAGTGGGGAAATGAATATGAAAAAGTAAAGGTGAATATAGTAGAAGAACAAAAGACAAAAGAAGAAGAAAGTTTCACAGATATAGTAGGAGGATTTTTAAAACGGATTCAAATGAAAGCTTATTGAGAATGGAAATATTAGAAATGAAAATGAATTTACAATCTAGACTGTCAGAAGACAAATTAATAAATATGTGAAAAAGTATTAGCCATAAGAAAATTTATGACGTAACGAATAAAGAAGCAAAGTTAATTAAAGTTTCAAAAGTCGCATATGAATATAAAAACAGTAAGTCATATAAGCAATGACCGATTGAAATTAATTGACAGACGAGACTGATGAAAAAAGATGCATCCTTAAGTATTATTTTATATAAACGAAATCGTCTTTAAAGATTTACAAATACTGCAGAAATAAAAATAAAAAAATAAAAATATTCGGTTGAAAAACTTGAAAAAAAATTCATATAAAATCATAATAAAAAATAAGATCATCCTATATATAAAAAAGAAGGAGTTATCAAATAATTGAATAAAATGAAGAATTGAAAAAATTAAAATAATTCTCGCTGGACAGCGGACAGAATGAATGGATACAACGAAAGTTCGAGACGGCGATGCCACACACCCAGGAGTATATTTTAATAACGGGAATGAGTTGAAAAATCAAAAGAAGTATAAAGGAAAAATGAAATTCGCAAAATAAGTAGAAATAATCATCCACAAATCGATATGAATTTACACCAATAATATTTGTAATAATATCGAAGAGCTTTATCTATAATATTGTGTGCCTTAAAAAAAATGAAAAGTCGAATATGTTATGAAGCTTTTTCTAAAATTATGTCTCTGGTTGGGACCCGGAAAAATATTTATACAGCAGAAAGAAAAAGGGAACTATAAAAATAATGATAAGGTTGATGAAGGTGATGTTGTGATTATGATGATGATGATGATGATGACGACGTAATTTTAGGAATCTTAATATTAGACCATATTGCTGTGTAAGTGAAGAATATCCAGAGAAAATTAAATACATAATATCTGGGCGTCGCCGACTGGCGCCAGCAGAGTACTTGCTATGACATGATTATTATTATATATTCGTCAATATATAATGCATTCAAGCTATCTCGCAAAGAGAATTGGTGTGAACATAAGCCAACACAATTTGTACAGAATGTAGAGTCTTCCATCTTATGGAATTTCAATGTTTAGATTGATAATGCAAGCTAGGTAAATCGACCAGACATAATTGCAATAAAAGCCTGTTATAAACACGTCTTTAGAAAGGGGTCACAGTAAAAATACATCTTTCAAAATGTTTGAGGAATGAAGAAAATACGACATATATATCACTATCATCTTGCTTCTCTAGATAACAATACCGTTGCTATTGGACCTTAGGAATTATATCAAAAGCAATAAACAAATGTGTGTATCAGATTCCTAGTACTTCTAAAATATGAGAATTTCCAAAAATCATACTCACGAGTATTTCTCACATCTTGCGTAGATTAATACTCATGACAACTATTTCATTATTCTTCTCTCTGAATCTATTTTCGGCTTTAAAAAATTGTCTGTTGTAGTCTCTGTTATAGGCTTGGGAGCAATCCCTAAAACGCAAAGCCAAAAAGAAACAAGAAAAAAACAAACACCGACAACAGCAACAACAACAATAAAAATAATAATAATTAAACATCTGTAGAATAGTGTGAGTTTCAGAAAACAAAGTATGTAAAGAATATCGGATTATAGCTCTGCAGGTATAAAAAAAATGTTATTATCACTCTTTGGTCGAAATGAAGCCACGTAGGTCACGTGACGGCCGTTTTGTGACATGACTTTATAGAGTGACGAGTGTGGATATTCATTCAGTCAATCAACTTTCTGTCTGGAGTCAAACCGAGCAGTTGCTTTTTTTTAAATCCATGCCCATCTACCTGTTGCAGTTTTTTGTGTACAGTAGTGAGCCAATCCAATAGACTTGACTCACTTTATAGTCTACCAATAGAAGGTTAACCAATCAGAAGACGTAGAACATTCTATCCGTCGTGTATAAAGGCGGCCATTTTTGTTCACTCTACCCGAATGCCCAGTGCCAGCTTGTCAGGCGAAGAGAAACAGAAGGACGAACTATGCTCTGCTACTTTTAGCGAAATATCCACTGCTAACCTGATCAATGCCTTCCTACTCTCTTCGAAATATTCACTGCTAACCTCTGGATTCTATACTCGAAGACGACCGTCATGATGAATAACACTACCCAGGTTGATGTTGATCTTCCTCACACAGCCACATGGTGCAGCTTGCACGTTCATGGCGCCTTTTTTTATGGGAATATACAGATAGAGAAAATGTCTCGCAACCCCTAATTTGGGAAATCCCAAGGCTCGAGTTTTCACGTTTGAGCACAATGTCCTCGATATCGACATATCAGATAAATCTGATCCGATAGAATCTGGAAACCTAAATATAATTTATCAAGAAACACAAAAGAATTTTCGGAAGCTCCAGAATTAATATACTTAAGTCACCCTCTTTTCTTTTATTTTCATATTGCTTGTTGTTGCACATATATGTTTTATTTTCTCTGCGTAGAATAAATCTAAATATCTGTATATAATTTTGTATATGACTTAACAGTAAAATATCCTCTTTAAGAATAAAGCATCTTTGTCGTTCCTATTCTTCAAATTGTTTCTTTCCTTGCGTGAAGTAAGGTGTTATTATATCATTGATATTATAATGCCTATAAGGGGGAATACAACGGCAGAGTAAACAATAATTTCTACTTAGACACTCCAACAAGGTACATTTCTGCTGCAGGAAAAACAGAATCCTGAGGTACAGATATCCATCCGCAAAATGATTTAGACTGGAGGTCAGATCTTCAGTATCAGGAACATTATGGAAAATCATGGTGAGTATATATGTATATCTATATAGCCTTCATTGATTATAAGAGAGCTTTCGACACAGTTTGACACTCAATTCTGTGAGCCGTATTGAAGAAGGGCGGTATCGGGAGTCAATCTAGTATACATTATTATATGCAAATTAGAATTGGCTGTGACATTTGACGAAATACTTTACCATACGCAAGGTTGTGGAAAACACACGCCATTCGTAAAAGCATTAATTTGAAGCTCCTGGTTACGCTAGTGCTGTCGGACGAACTGTATGACTGCGAAACCTGGTCAATGAGAGGCATTAGCAAACTAATGTTATCTGGACAACATGTTACAAGCAGGAAATGCATATCAAGTAGACGTACTTCAAAAGAAAAGAGTTACGTTCTGGAGGAAGATGGATTAGGGAAGTAAATGGTAGCTGTCATAAGCAAACGAAAAATGCAATAGCTTGGCAATGTCATCAGGGTTCAAAACGTCTACACTCACATATTTGACCGGCGGATCTATGACAAGAAAATTAAGAGTCAGACACAGGAGACGCCGGATGGATGACATCAGTAAACGAAGAACGTGTAGGCTATTGATGCTGAAGAGAAGACAGTAGAAAGCAGGGTGTGTTTGTCTATGGTCCGAGAACGACAGCAGAATATGAGTAGAAAGAAAAAAAATACTAAATTAAAATTGTAGGAGATAATATTAAATTGTTATATACGACACAATGCTAGGAAAGCCTGAAAATACTCGAAGATATTATTATAGTAAAGGAAAAAAAACGGCAATATTATAACTGATGTAAAATGTTTGATGCATCGATTTTCCAGAACAGACAATGTGTTAACTTATTCTAAACATGGCGTCAATTAAAAGATACGCGTTTATATGAATCTAACATAAAATTTAGCATAATTTACAATTATTATTTATTTTATTTAATTTATTCTATACATTATGATTATTATATTTATTGGAAGTTGTATATGCATTGATTAATATTATTTCATTCAGCTTTTTCTACAGTTAACAGGTTTTTCTATATTAGTATTTATCGTTTTTATACAACTAATCAGAATATCGTTTGTCTACCTGTTTTTGCTTACCTAAAATTATATTTATCGACTTTACAATTTCATTCTTTTTATCAATTGACAGATTAGATAATAGCACTGTCAAAAATGCAGTATAAATGATTGTATCGTATGCTAAATAATGACCTTATAAAATCTGAATAGTTTAGTCTTAAATCCCAAAATATATTTTCATTTTTTGCTTATGCTATTTTTTTTCTAAAATTAACAAAACTTTCCATATTTGTGTTTGTTTATTTATGTACTATTTCGTAATTTGTATTGTTTTCTAGTCTTTTCAAAGATTTTCGTAGCCGGAGGTAATAGTGGGGATAAGCTCTCACTGACTATAAAATGCTTCGGAGGCATACGCCTCAAATAGCATCTGGCAACTAAATCCAGGTGCAAAACGATAAATCAGAGAAAGAGGAAAATTGGCGCATTATATAAGCTGCTGCATCAAGTAGATGGAACACGACAGATCAGGAAGGCTCTCCAACCCGAAGGTTAGAATACGTTTTATTTAAGTACACTTTTAAAATATTTTCGCTCTTAACTATTAATAGACTATATTTCTTTTTAATTCTCCCCCTACTCGTCAGTGTGTTTTTTACTATAGTAACACATTTTTGTCCTACTCATTCTAACCTATTTGATGGCTTAGTTAGAAATCCGGGTTGAATGTCTTTGGCTAGATGCGAAAGTGTCTCGTCAATATACTCATGATCTAGTTAGCCGAATTTTCTTGCTTGATAAAATGATGGTGGGGGCGGTGGATTGGCCATTGATTCCGCCCCCACCACCAGCTCTGTGTGTTGTTGAAACTCGATGCTTAGACTTAAGGTGAGCCGTACATTCACTTGTTATCATGAGGAAGAAAGCGACCAAACACTTGCTGCCTTGTGTGAGTATAATTTCGCCCTACCGAAAACTTATTTTCATTTTTCTCTATTTTTTAATTCTTTATTGTTTTTTTTTAATTTTTAATTTTATTTTTATTTTTTCTCCCCCTATTCGTCAGTGTGTTTGACCATAGTAACACATTTTTGTCCTAATCATTCTAATTTATTTGATGGTTTAGTTAGAAATGCCGGTTCGAAAGAAAAATCAAAAAAAGGAAAATTGAATGTCTGGCTAGATGCGAAAGTGTCTCGTCAGTATTCTCATGATCTAGTTGGCCGAATTTTCTTGCTAGATAAAATGTCTGAACATGGAATTGTTTTCGCCGTTTCTTTCTCCTGTTCTTAATTTTATTGAAAGCATGTCTCCCAAGCCCACTGTTGGTGGGGGCGGAGAATTGGCCGTTGATTCCACCCCCCACGCCAGCTCTGCGTGTTGTTGAAACTTAATGCTTGGATCTAAGGTAAGACGTATATTCACTGGTTATCATGAGGAAGAAAGCGGACAAACACTCGCTGCCACGTATGATGGGGCATTTATTATGACATATCAACAAAGCCGGATAACCTTATTTTCTTCAATTTCTTTTTTTAAGAATAGGACAATGGGACTTATACTAAGTTAAAACTTAGTGTTGTGAAAGGGTAAAATCAAAATGTCATCCAGGTCTCTTTGACAATTACCTCCTCCGCTTATCCTTCTCTTTATTTTTGTCGTTCTTGTATGGGTTATATGTAATAGGAGTAGGTAGGTTTTCATAACGCCCGGTAAACACCCCCCTTCTCTTGGACATGGGTAGAGGCTTACGCCTTGTTTCTTTTTTAGGAAGGGGTTACCGGTACTCTCTCTCTCTCTCTCTCTGGCGTCTGTATTAGTGCAGCTCTGTTTCTCTCGTGATGTGTGCAGTCTGTGGCATTACCTCTTCATCCTGGGGGTACACGGTTGACAGTTCTCTGCTTGCTGTTTCCGACATCGTGGTGTTTGTAGTGCCATGTCGTGCATGGAAAGTTGTCTCTGCAGTCACCTCCGGTGGGAAACCATGTGGCCACATTATGATGCAGGCTGTGCCAACTCATTTCTGCCCACGTCACGGTCGATAACTGTCTGCTTCATTACTTCGGGCCTTCTCATCTTCCAACCAAAATTCCACATGACTTACAAAGACCAAAAAATGTAATCCTAAACCAGCCACTCAAAAATCACCTAAACGCCTCAACATTTCGTTCTCCAACATCCGTGACATTAGAACAAACTCCTGCAGTATGGAATCTTTCCTCACTGCAAACTGCCCGGATATACTGGCTCTCTGTGTGACCAACCTTGTCCCGTCTATCGCCTCCTGTGATCTCTCGATCCCAGGCTACCTTCCTCTCCTCAGAAAAGACACTCTAACCCACATGCACGGCCTTGGTGTCTACGTCAAGGAAGATCTCCCTCTGACCAGAGAGTTGTTTCTCGAATCGCCAGACCAGTCGTACATGTGTCTCCGACTATCTCTTCTCAATGCGGTAAGCTATCTCTTCTTCCTTTACCGCTCTCCATCCTCTCAAGACTGTGGGATACTTGATAGCATTTCTGACAGCATAGACAAGGCTCTCTCCCTCCACCCGTTTGCTCACATATTTGTGTTTGGTGACTTTAATGTCCATCATACTAAGTGGCTTAAAGAATGCTACTACGGACCACGCAGGCATTCAAATACTTAATCTTTCAGTCTCTCAATCCCTCACGCAGTTAACTTCCCCACTTGTTTTGCATTCAACCGGGAAGGTAAAGCCTCTCTTCTCGATCTGTGTTTTACCTCCATCCCCGAGTCTTGTAGCGCCACTCAACTCTGCTCTCTTGGTAACTCTGATCATGCTGTAGTATTTGTTAACATCTCCTTCAACTCCACCGAAAAAGAAAGAAAAGAACCTTCTACCACTAGAACTTCGTTCTACTAACAACGAGCTGACTGGGACTCGTTCCGTGATTTCTTCCACGAGGTTCCCTGGGATGTTGTCTTTATATCCCCCCTCAAGAATGTGCATCTGAGGTCTCATCCTGGGTTAAAGGTGGAATCGACGCATTCATCCCTCAAGGAAATATAGGGTCAAGTCGCGCTCCTCCCCCTGGTTATCCGCTGCTTGCTCAGCCTCCATTGCACATAGGAACCACATCTTTCACCTATTTTGTAGCGACATGTCAGACTGCAATAGACGTCCCTTGCCTCCACCCGTAAGGAGTGTGTGTCCTCAACGAAGCTAAGTCACTCTTTGCTGATCGGATGAAGGAGCGTATTGCATCTCGCAAATTCGTCTCTAAAGATTATTGGCCTCTCTGCAATAGCGTATTGAGCAATTGCAAACCCTCTACACCTCCTTTGTTCAACCAGTTCGAAGTCCTGACCTACTCTGCCGACAAAGCTGAATGCTTTGCTCGGAAATGTTCATTCAACTCAACGCTCGACTCTTCCGTTGTACCCATACCCGACTTCCCTCTTAGGTCTGAGGCCCTATTGAGTGGGTTACACATAACCCCGTCTTTGGTATTGGGCATTATCTCCAATTTAGACCCCAACAAGGCTAGTGGTGGGGGATGGAATACCAGCCATTGTCTTGAAGAAATGCGCGTCTGAACTGGCTCCCGCCGTTTCTAAACTATATAACTACTGCCTCAAGGAATCTTGTTTTCCTGACTGCTGGAAGTCCTCTTCGATTGTTCTGTCTTCAAGAACTCTGGCGACCACTCTGACCCTTCTAATTACCGTACCATCAGTCTCCTACCCATCTTCGGCAAAGTCTGCGAAGCCCTAATCAATACCGAAGTGGTTAACCGCCTTACAACCCATGATCTGCTCTCAAACAAGCAATATGGCTTCCGCTTTGCCCGATCTACAACTGATGTGTTTACGGCCATCACTGAAACTGTCTACCAAGTTCTTCAAAATAATAGGAAAGCTCGTTGCGTGCCCCTAGACATCGTCAAAGCATTTAATAGGGTTTGGCATGCCGCCCTTCTTCGCAAATTCCAGGGCTATGGCATTACGGGTCGATTGTTTGACCTAATACAATCCTTCCTGTCAAACTTTGAATTGAAGGATGTTCTCAACGGATTCTCCTCCAGTTCCTATCCCACGAAAGCAGGTGTTCCTCAAGGCTCCATCCTAGGCTCCACTTTATTCCTTATCTACAAAAAGGACCTTCCTGATGCCATAAATTCCCAAGTTGACATCTACGCGGATGTCACCACAATTTACTCCTAACTCAAAAACAAATCTAGTGGCTGACAAAACTAATCTGGCCGTGCGTCTCGAAAAGGACATCCAATCGGTTGTGAACTGGGTCAGGCATTGGCTGGTCAACTTTAATGACTCCAAAACAAAACTGTTCTCTATTAATCACCACAGAGATTCTTCCCTGTCCTCCATTAGAATGCCGGACGCTGAACTTCTCGAGAGCACCTTTCTGCGGCTGCTCGGTCTCACGTTGACTGCTGACCTGAGATGGAACAAATACATTGAGCCAATTGCTTCGTCCACCGCAAGGAAAGTTCGCTCAAAGCTGTGCCGCGCCAGGAAATTTTTTCCCCGGAATCGATCCTCCAGATCTACAAATCAACAATTCGCCCTTGCATGGAGTATTGCTGCCATATATGGTCTGGAACGCCTTCTGTTTTCCGCGGGGTTCTTGATAGGCTCCAGAGGCGGATATGCAATATAATTGGCCCTGTTCTGGCATATCGTCTACAGCCACTCTCTCACAGACGCGCCGTCGCCTCTCTCTGTCTTTTTTACAAATACTTTCATACTTTCATGACAATTGCTCCGAGGAGCTGCATTCGCTGGTTCCCAGACGTCGTGAGTTCAAGCGCTATACGAGGCTGGCATCCCGCTCTCACCCTTTCACTGTCGAAACTACTAAATGTAGCCGTCTCTTCTATTCCAATAGCTTCATGTCTCGCACCTCTCGCCTGTGGAACTCCCTTCCCTATTCCTGTTTCCCTGAGAGCAATAATCTCCAACTATTCAAATGTAATGTCAATCGACATCTACAGTTGCCTTGATCTATCCACTACCCTTCTCCTCATCCTTTCTTCTATCACTCCTATCTGATCTTGCTCCAAATTTTCTGTAACCCCTTGTGTCCTAGTGGCTTCTCGCCTTGCTTGGGATGAAACGCTTAGAAAAAAAAGTAAATAAATAGAGTTACTTATATTATATAAAATTATTTTTCATATCAAATATAAGTATGTATATTACCAGCTCGCATTTTTTAAATTTTATTTTTAAATATTATTTAAGGAAATTTTTTGACAATGACGGCAAGAAATAGCTATTTCATTTCTCTGATTCAGTACATTTTTATTTTTTATAAACTTAGTAATATATAGCTTCTCATGTAGGCACAAACGACATGAGTCATTTAATGACCTATCATATTCTAGCTTATCTTATTAATTTCCATTTTTCTGTAGGTGTTTTATTGGATTTCGTTAACTTGCAGAAGTATTTGTGAGATATGTTTGATTTCCATATATTTTTTATTCTAAATGAACATTGATTGCCGTTTTTTGAATTCATGACTTGTGCAACCTATATAAATTTTGATGCATTCAGGATTTTCAATAGATGAGATATTGCATTGGTATACTAATGATTTTGTGCGACATTTATTTTGTAGAGGACAGTTATGAGGGTTTCAACAGTTACATAATTTTTGTTTATCTTCATCTGTTTTTATTTTTATTTTTATTTTCTATTGTCTAATTTTTTTTGGTTTTGCTATAAGGGTTTATTTTAGGTATTTGCATTATGATTCTTAATAATTTTTTCTAAGTTTTCGGTGCAGCTGTAACTTTATTTTAGTGTATTTTTATTGAAAATAGTACTTAGTTTAATTTCTCTAGGAAAGTGCTTGACTATTAATGCGAGCAATGTTTATCTTTAATTTGTTCTTTACCATTTGGTTGTATGGGGGTGTATACCAAATTATTTTTCTACTTCAGTTTTGTCTATGCTTTCCATATTCATTTTTTATACAAGTTATTTTTGGATTTTGTAGCCACTATATTTAAGAGCTTTATTATAGAAATTAGTATGTTGATCGAAGATCTTGTCATTTGCCGAATTTGTACTTATTCTTTATCGGTGTGTGTGCGGTATAAAATGACATCTGGAAAAATATCTTAGATTTTGCCGACGCGTTTCGTCTTCCGACTTTTTCAAGGCAAAAATGAAATCGAAATGACTTTGTTGTTATAGTAAAAAAATCCAAATTTAAAAAGATAGACGCTCCTGTCTAAGCCTTTTTCTGGTTAATGTAAATTTCATTTATACTAAGGGGTTTTTAGGGGTTTTTTTCCATGTCGACAATACTCTGTGGACAATAATTATTGTCCACAGAATTGATATGGGAATGTAACTATATATATATATATATATATATATATATATATATATATATATATATATATATATATGCGTGTTTGTACGTGTGTATGGCCAAAGCAACACTTTCGCTCCCACTGTCCTGATTTCAAAGATATAAAAGTTAAGTACAGGGAACGATTCGGTGAGCTCAGTTTCAGGGTCGCCAGAGTAAGCGAGAGGTTAATATATATATATATATATATATATATATATATATATATATATATATATATATTATACTAGGCATGATCTTTGATTTCATAGTTCAAGTGGAGTACGCTTAAAATTTAACTAAAATTCTAAGCTAGTTTGAAAGATGCTCTATCGGGCTGCATTTGAGCTTGCTCCTGTCGAGTACTATTAGTTTAGCCTCATCACATTAGCTAGGGTGGAGTAGATGCGATAGGCATCAACAAACTACAGAAGAATTGAAAATTGATCGCTGCATTTAAGCATTAAATTAATCTTTAAATTTGCTTTTTAAAATGTCAACGATAATTCTTATGCTGTCACTTAATTTGGATATGATTTTATGTAAGTATATCCTTATTTTCCGTACAATTATTTTTATTTCATGGCTGACAGAACAGGGGACAACTTATAAGATAAAATTAATATAATGTAAATATGGAAAATAGAAATTAGAATTAGTTATACATCCAACATTTGAAGAGGTAAAGAAACATAATAGTTAATTATGTAAAACCTATATTATGGAATCTATATGAATAAATGCGAAATTCTCCCCATTCGGTTTGCGCTGGCCTCGATGCGAGCAGCGATCACGCTCTCTCGTGCACTGAGAGGGCGCGGCCTTGGGCAGCTCTTCAGTTGAGACTATATCCTTTGACGGAGCTGCCTTTTAGCTGCCTAAAAACAGAGAGGTAGTGAGGAACCTAGACGGGGCTATGCCCACAGGCAGTGCATTGTCTTGTAAAGTAGACCATATGACCCCGTATATGCGGAGTTTACCGTTAATTTTTACCCAAGACTATGGACTCGGAATCTCGCCACTTAAAATTAGCTTTGTGTCACATCGTGACTTGTGCGGAGGCTAGTAAGTACTGGTTATAATTACCTGTTGACTATTGTGTTAACCGAGATGCTATAGTTGAGTGTCACGTAAATAAATTAAAATTAGCTCTACACAGTCGCGTATTAACTGTTAAGTCATCAATAATCTTTCCGTTGACTCTTTACTTCTTTGTTGTTAATGTATTTCAACTGCTTTCGTTAATTAAATTCCTTATTAATTTACATTGAATTATTTATGTTATTACTTGTATCATGTACGTGTGATGAATTACAAGATTAATAAAATATGAATTCATTGGTGTCACAGCATTTAAACTAAAATATAAATTAACTCATGTATGTATACATGTTTGCACTGCGGTATCTTTGGGCCGCAGATCGACTCTCCAAATCACTTACCTGAAAGCTCATTTTTGAAATAATTTATCTGGGATTTAAGGTCTAGATTGTTTTCTGTTTTCATTTTATTTTTCTTGTCTTTTAATAGGAGTAGATATCGTCCGGTCCCTATTCCACCCCTTCGCTTTAACAGGCGTGAAGGCTCATCTGATCATTCCTCTTTAGGTGTGGTTTGCCATTTTCTTTCCATTTCTCCGATTTTAATAGTGGTGCTGCTTGAATTTTTATGATACGTGTGGATCGTGGCTACATCTCTTCATACTGAAAGTACCGGGTTGCTGTTCCCGTTCTGGTAGTTAGGGGCCCTTTCCTTAAAAAATAACACACCTTGACTATAAACAACCGAAGATATAAGACTAAACCAGCTCAACAAAAACACCTGAACCCGCTACCATTTCTTTCTCAAACATTCATGGTATTTCTACTAAATTCTGCAGTGTAGAATCATTTCTCTTCGAAAAGTCTCTGAACATCCTAGCTCTCTGCGAAACTGTTCTTAACTCTTCAAACTCTGATTCTAATTTCTGAATTTTTGGCTACCTTCCTCTCGTTAGAAAGGACTCTAATGTCCACATGGCCTGGGTCTTTAATCGCACGATCATCTCCCGTTTGATAGGGAACCGTGTCTTGAATCTCCAGACCATTCTGAATGTCTTGAGGGGAAGGTGAATGGTAGAGAAAGAAAAAATAGTTGACTGATTCAAATACACAGACACTCTCTACTTAATTCAGTAAGTTATCTCTTATTTCTCTACCGTTCCTCTTCTTCTCACGACTGTCGCGTTCTAGAGAGTATTCAGATAATATGGAGAATCTCATCTCTCTACACCCATTTGCAAATATATTTCAATCTCTCACGCATGTGGTTGACTTCCCACGTGTTTCTCAAGTAACCATTTAGGAAACGCTTCTTTGCACGATCATTTTTTACCCATATCTTTGATTCTTATCTTACTACACAGCTCTGTCCTCTCGGCAAATTGATCATGCAGTAGTATCTGTTAACATCTTCTTCCCCACCAGTCAAGAATCTCCTACCAACAGAATATCTTTCTGTTATCAACGAGCAGAATGGGACAAGTACCTTGACTTCCTTATTGACATCCCTTGGAATGATGTTGTTAATTATCCTGTTCCACATTCGCGTCTGAGTTCTACAGGTTGTTTCAAAAGTCTTGGGAACATTTTGACATTGAATATCTCGAACATTTTTAAGTATATATAAACGCTCCTCACATATTCTGAAATAATTTAATCTCAAGTTTTACATGGAATGTTCAAAGATGTTCAATGGGAACACCGTTGGTCACACGGCACACATTAAGCCGATAGTCCAATTCATGCATAACGCGTTCCAACATAGCGTTGTCGATGGTTGCAAGAACTCCCGTTATTCGAGCCTTGAGTTCATCCACGTCTTTTGAAAGGGAGGCACATAGACCAGTCATATCACAATCCCCCACAAAAAGTAATCGCAGGGTGTGTGATTTGGAGACATTGGAAATGCACTTTGAACAAGTGTCCATGATTCAGTTTTTGCAAATTCATCGACGCAAAACGCCTTTTCTGGTTGAGAAAACGCCATTATTTGATCTGAAAAATATGAAAAAAATCATTAGCATTACAAAAAAACTTAATGAATTTACTTTTAAAATGATACCAGTTTCATCTTACTACCATTCATAGTTCAGCGGATATGCGGACTTGAAATGTGCTCAAGTCTTCTAGAACACCCTATACTTCTGACTGAAAGCCGGCATCGATGTTTTCGTTCCAGCAAGGAAAATCTCCTTGGTTCTCACCTGCATGCTCCGCCATTATATTCCACATTAACCACTTCTTCCATCTGTACCAGAACGACACACCTGATCGAAACAAACGTCTCTTCTTCTCCGCTCGTAACGAAAGCTAGCCTGTCTTCAATGAAACGAAGTTACTGTTTGCTGATAAAATGAAACAACGTATAACATCTAGCAAGTTCATTTCTAGAGATTATTGGCGGATCTGTATGTGATGAACAACAGAAAATCTGCAATCCTTCCTCTATTCAATAAATTCGAAGTCCTGACATATACAGGAGATAAGGTTGAATGCCTTGCTTGGAAATAATCTTCCAACTCAGCACTCGCCTCATTTGGAATACCCACACCTGATTTCCCACTAGAACTGAGGCTCTACTGAGTGATATGCGCATAACCTTGCGGCTGATTGCGAGCATCATTTCTAAATTAGACTCTCATAAAGAAACGTGCTCCTGAGATGTCTCCAATTCTCTCCAAACTTTAAAGCTAGAGCCTCGCTGGTTACTGCTTTCCGGCTCTCTGGAAATCCTCCACAATAATTCCCGTTTTAAGATCTCTAGAGAACATTATGACCTCTCTTTCACACTATTCATCTCTTATCAATTTTTTTCTTGTTTTTCGAACCTTTAACAAATGCCGAAGTGTTTAAGCATCTTACTCTCACGACTCACTCTCTGACAAATAATATGACTTCCATTCTGTCCTGTCTACCGCTGACGTGCTTATGGCTATAACTGAATATGTATATCCAGCGATTGATAATAACGGCAAAGCTCGAGCTGTTGTTCAAGATATCTCAAGGGTTTGGCATGCTGGTCTTCTACGTAGACTTCAGGGGTGCGGTACCACTGGATCATTGATTTAATCCATTTATTTTTATCAAATCGTGAAATGAAGCTGGTTCAGAACGGGCTGGCTTCCAAATCCTTTCCCTCGAAATGTGTCCCGCAAGGATCTATTCTGGGTCTTTCTCTCTTTCTGATCTTTATCACTAATCTTTCCGATGTCATCAGTTCCCAAGTGGGCGTTTATGCTGATGATACTATCACTTCTGTCTCAATAGCAAATCCATTAGCGCTGACAAATTTAACTTGGTCGCTATTCTTGAAAAGGACCGCCAACTGGAGCAGGAATTAGCATAGAAATTTTAATGCCTCCAAAACGAAACTGCTCTCATTTAACCAACATAGAGAAACATCCCTGCCCAACATCAGCATGGCTGATGCTCGACGCCTTGACAACGTCTCACTGTGCCTTCTTGGCCTGCCATTTTCAGTTGAATTGAAGTGAAACAACTGTATTGTATCAAGAGAGGCATCTGCGGCAAATAAATGTGTGTCACTTTGTCGTACCAGATAGTTTTTCACGTCAGAGACCATCTTTAAAAGATCTGCCGTTTGTCTGTGCTTTGGATACTGTTGCCACTATATCTTCCTTATGGAAATGTGATTGTTATAACACACACTTGTACTTGGTATAATGTAATCCTATAAAGTTTTCTTTATGCTTAAGCTTACGCTATTGCTTTAACGCCTGTATTGTTAGTCTGTAGACTGACTCCAATATGAGTGCTATGTACCGGTCACCCCACTGCGTATTAAATGCGACACAAGATCAAGTTTTATATGAGAAACCCGAGCGTTTCCACTGGAGACACTGGTCAAAATTTACCCAGCCCCGACAAAACCGGTCTCGGGTACAGTAGTTTCCGATTCTCTATCCGAAGACAGAGCCCCGATTGAGTTTTCCTCTACCCGAAGACAGAGATATTGTCAATCCCAAACCAGACGGCAACTGCCTGACTCCAACGAGTCCGTATTTTTTTTCAGCCGAGTTTCTGTCTAAAGATAGAACACCGACTGAGTCACCCTCATCCCGATGTCGGGCGTTTTGTCACGCTCCGCCCGAAGACGGAGGTCTTGTCACCTTCTGCCCGAAGACAGAGGTCGTTTCTTTTCGAGAGCCTGGAGCTGACTCTAATTTAATTGTTATTTACTGGTCGCCCCACTGTGGATTAGATGCAACCCATGATCAAGTTTTATATGGGGAATTTTTCTCAGACGACTGTATGACCGAAGAGAAATCCCCGACTGTGTTACCTTCTTCTTGAAGAGAGCGAACTGCATGACACCAAACTATGTGTTTAACTCAGTCCGAAGAGAGAACGCCGAGGTTCCGAGACAGAGGTTTTATCACCCTTTGACGGAAGACAGGTGTCTTGTCTTGTCGAGAGCCTGGAAGTGACTTCGATTACACTAGTATTTACAGGTGGACGAAATGCAGAACCTAGATGCGACGCAAGGTCAAGTTTTATACGGGGAAGCCGAGCGTTTCCACCTGGGCCACCGGTCAAAATTTACACAGCCTCAGCAAAAGCGGACTCTGGTACAATACTTGTCTACTTTTTCAGCCGAGTCTCTATCCAAAGACAGGGCTCCGAAGAGAGAGATCTTGTCAGTGGTAAGTCAGACAGGTTTGCCTACAGGGTAAAAAACTCTAAAATTTACGAAACACTAAACCTTGGTCAATTCAAATGATTTCTTTAAAAGTTTTCTTTAGATGAAAAGTAATATAAAGTAAAATCCAAATAAACTAAACAAAAGCAAAAGCGTGGTAACACAAAAAAAGTTGACTGGTAAAACTTACGTCCTACCAGAAAAAATGCAAATGACGGATGAAGACGAAAAGAAATGCGAAATAAAACACTAGAAAATAAAAACAAAATTGAATAAAACAATTGAAAATAAATTAATGAAAGTAACAGGAAGTTTTTAAAAATTCAAAGTTCTTTGCGGGAATAAATATCCAAAACTAAAATTATTTTCAATCACAAACAATAAAGTTCATAATAGTCAGGAAAGATAACTTGATACTGACTCGATTTAGCTTCTCATGATCTCATACCATGGATCATTTTATAATATTGGACGAGTTCATGGAGTCACCAGGGCTGAACTCTTTACTCCACAACTGTTGAGATATCTGGTGTGGTGTACCTGCTATCCATCTTGAGGTTCTTGACAAAATCCAAAGAAGCTGCAATGTAATCGATATTGACTTGGTATGTCACTTTCTCACAGATGTTATGTAGCTTCCCTCTATCTTTTCTAGAAATATTTTCTTGACAACTGCTCTGAGGAATGTTATTCCCTACTGGCCCGACTACAAGAATTTAATCGTACTACAAAAATGGTATCTAGGTCTCTTCTTTTTACTGTTGAAATAATTAAATCTAACCACAACTTCTCCATCAGTTTCTTTTCTGGTAATTCCTGACAGTGGAACTCATTTCCGTTTACTAGCTTCCCTGAAAACTACAATCCTTAAAATTTACATACAACGTTATTCGCCATTTTCTGTCTTGAATTCCATTCATCTTTTTTTTATTTCCGCAATCTCCCATATACTCAGTCCTTCCTCTATCTTTAACTCTCTGTAACCCCCTTGTGTACTGCTGGCATTCCCGCCTTTTGTTGGGGTGAAATGATTAAAAAACATCATCAGTTAGCATGTGGCTATCATCATCATCATCATCATCGTCGTCGTCGTCTTCGTCGGGGAGTGTCTGATGTACAGATCTTTACAACTCTTTTTCTCCAGTCATCACGATTACACATCGCGGCTATTATGTCTTCAGGCTCACGTCCCCTGTGCTCACGTTTGCTGAAATTATGTTTTGAATGGGCAGAGAATGTCTATATGATAGTGTGCATAATAGAACGACACGTATAACATATAATTACTTCTCAATGAATAGCGTTTAATTATTGTTCTGTGTCGTATTTATCTGTCTACTCTAAATAATCTATAAAAATAATAATATGTACCTCAACAAGAAATCTATACCTAAGGTTTAAAATGAATTTTTTAAAATGAAAAATCTGTCTTGAAGCTTTTTGTTTAATTTCATACTAATAGATTAAACTTAATATTTCCAATAAGCCAATAAATTTGATGCATTTCAAAACTAATTTGAAACTGAAAATTGATGGAATAAGTTTTTGTTTTTGCCAAAATAGACGACTAGCAACACCTTTAGTGATCTTTCATCAGAAAGTCATTTGCTTTATTAAAAAAATCTTCCAAAACTAAAATATTATTTTCTGAAACTACATTTAACGAATAGTAGTTGATGAAAAGTGTAATTAATCTGATTTGAAACTAATATTATTTACTTTGTTTAAAATATCGAAGAAGTGCATTTTTGAAACATGCGGTAACATTTTATTTAAGGTGTTCCCATATTGACATCTTGAATGACAGATGGAAGTTTACTACGGTGGTTATATCTGTAACGAAAAAGTTAAGTGTTATAGTGGAACACACCTATTCTATAGTTAATAGACTCTCCCACCTATAATAAGTAGGAGTAGTAAGAGTAACGAGAAGTCGCTCAGTGGGTCGGTCTGAGTTCAATCTGAAGTCGGACGACCGGCTGACCGGTTGAACTCTCAGCCTTCGGGCGGGGAGGAACCCGAACGAGGCTACGCCGAAGAGCGGAGTCTCTTTCGGGGAAGTAAACCGACCCTGAACCCGTTTATACGGGTTCAAAGGGCATATTTTTGGCCGAGCACACGGGCTCGGTGATCCCACGTTAAACCGGCCTTGTGCCACATGATGCCCTCGTAGGGGGTGGGGTGATTGAATACCGCTCAGTGTTTTGGTCAGTCAGTCAATGTCGGACGACCGTTAGTCGGATACTAAAGTATCTGCGACCACCACTAGATTACTCTGCGTCATACCTATTCTAACCTTCCTAAAGTTTTGTACGTCGAACCTATTTTAGGACCGACTTAGTACACATAAAAGCCTCCACTATGAAATCACTCCATAACATTAAGTCATATAACATAAGTGCTTTTTATATAGTTTATAATTACTCAGCAATTTAAAAAAAAAACTATGAAAATATCAACTGTAACCTAATATTTTATTAAATTTAGGATATATTTTGGATAGTTATTCCACTATTTTTGTCGGACAATGTCGTGTAAGAACAACCCCAATTACAAAAGTCGGCACGGTTATATATATATATACATAAAAACAAATCAAAATACGAGATTATTGGTGTTTGAAGATGTGTACTAATCTTTTCAATTTAAGATCAGTAAATATATTTTACTTAATATCAATATCACCTAAAATTAATTATTTATGTTTTTTTTTTGTTAAGACACTAATGTCTACAATACATCTTATTCATAAAAGCAATTAAAGATATTCTCCTCACTTAATGTCTTAATTTATTGCATTTTTTATTTTACAATTAAGAGCAGATTTTCAGTAGCTGGTGTTACTCCTTTACAAGAGAAAATCGATGATTTTATTTTCTTCAAGATGATCTGCTTTTAACTAGCATAAACATTAATAGAAGAGAACTCAATGTATCAAAATGCAGAGCAATATGATATACATCAAAGATAAAACTCAATGCATCATTAAAGAGTTTGCTAATAATTTAATTACCGGAGTTAAAAAATGGTTTAAATCATTCAGAAAATTTATAATAAAAAATATTAAAACATTACAAAAAGAAACGAATAATACCTGTTGTAAATACACAAATAGACTGAATCCCAACTTTTACACTCTTTACAATAACAATGCAGTGCTACTATGATAAGCATTGTTTCAAGAAAAACTACCATTTTATCATAATGTTTTCGTTACATATTTGTTTTACTTTCTCTAACGGTCTCTCTTATTTTATCGACATTCCACTTAATTGGCCCAGTAACTTAAAGATGCAACAAAGTATGCAGATATCCTTTTAGAAACGTGCAGAGCCCAAACTGCATGTAGTGAAATAATCGATTCCGACAAAACATATATATGCATATATTTCTACACTCTATATTTCTCTGTAGTAATATCTGTATTATACTTTTATATTTAGGCACACTTTTTCCAATAAATACGCGCTGACAGAAATAAACTCACTGTATGTTGACGTGAAATTGAACTTAATTATGCGGGATCAACTGAAAATCTCCAATCACATAACGCTAATAAATGTCTTTATTTTGACACTCGGTTTTACACAATAAAATTAAAATGAAGAGTTAGTATTCTTAACAGATATGACAGACTGGGTTGTTTGACAAGGTTAGCAATCATACGTGATTGTTACAGAACAAACCTTCTCTATCGTCTCAGCAAATTCTCACAGGGTACAAAGTATGTATTATTATCACATAGCATGGGGCAACATAACCCTAGACGTGACGCCTCCTTTCTTCTTTGGCTCGGAGGGGGGTCAACAATGTTAATCGAGAGATATTTCTGGGTTCATCTTCAACTTAATTAATTCTCTTTATTCATCACGATGATGATGCTTACACATGTATTATGAAAGAGAGCTAACATTTCCTTTTTCAACTTTTTATCATAAACTATTGAAAAAGTAGGATGTATTTTTACGTCCTAAAACTGAGAGTAAGTTAGCCGGCGTACATCACGTAGTGTATTGTAAATAAGTTTTAAACGATGCGCACTGTAAGTTTTTCGAACAATCTTCAATCCGTGAATCTTCGATCCGTGAATCTTCGATCCGTAAATCTTCGATCCGTGAATCTTCGATCTCTTTTCTTAAAAGCCTTTGTATTATACGTTTGTTTTACGTATTTGTTTAAAAATATTTTTTCTAAATTTTTACTATTTCTATATAGCTCTAATCTATCAGTGTAATCATAACATATATTTTGATAATGCAGATTCACTTCAGCCCTTAAGGGATCGTTTTTTCTACGGAAACATTTTCTTTATTATCATGGAATTGACATGTCTTGATGTGAATTATAGGAGGTCGGTTTCCATTTGTCTTTTTTCTATACTGACGGTTCCTATGGCTTAACAACTTTATATCTTCTATTCTTCAATCAATAGCTGTCATGGAGAAAATTGGAGTCACGCATTTCGAAATATCATTGTTACAAAACATGAAACCATTATGTTTCTGATACCATTTTCTGTGGAGATAACCGTTACACTTATGGCGCATCCCGTAAATAAAAATAAATGGCAAGTAAAAATTTAAGTCAGAAACTAAGCCTACTAAAATAATAAAACTACACATTAATATATCCCAGGAGAACATAATTAATATATAAAATTAATTATACTTTACCAAAAGATAAAAGTCGCTGTGTATATCAATAACAATGATTTCACTAATAAGAATGAGATTTATTGATGTAATTAGCGAATCGTATTCCCTATTTGTGAACTGTTTCCTTTATGATGTACAAAAACGAAGTTCGTATATTGTACTAAACATTTTCCATCCTCTTTTTGAATTAACCATTTCTCTGAAAATGGTTCCATTCATGCTCATAGTAATTAGTAGGGTTTTACTGTTATATCACGTTGAATAAGACCTTAAGCGACGTTGAATATGGTCAGGTTACACGGGTGACCGCTTCAGAAAATTAAATCCTACAAGTTGGATGTATGGTTCGTGTTAATGATAATAAAATGGAATTGTTAATCGGAGAGCTGAGTTCAATTCCTGTTCGGTCCATTATATTCACAAATGATCAAATACCCTTGGGAAAGGTATGAATCCACCTCCCCTACCCTAGTTAGGGGTTAATCAGCAAATCTTCTATCATCTTTATTATTACGTCTTTCAAAAAGCAATACTAGTAGAGATGGATAGGACTTAGCAATTCTACTAAAATACTGCAAATATTTGTAGAAATCACTGGTATAATGCCTAATACTTACTCTAAAATAATTGTTCACAATCTCAATGCCCTTAGGATTAGCTCAAACATTCCTATTTTAAATAAAATCTCTTTCAGTTTTTGAGATAGTAATTTGAAGATATTCACAATCAGGGGAAATATTCAGCGCAGTGAAGAGACATGGATACACTTTTTTGTGTGTAAGCAAGTACATTTAACTAAGAAATGTTGAAAAAAATAGTGTTATTCTCCTGTATTTAAAGTTGTATTTCTGAATGCCTGCTTGCTTAAAGCATAACTCGATAAATATATATATATAAATATATATAAATATATATATATATATATATATATATATATATATATATATATATATATATATAGTGCTGTGAACACCTATAACAATATTAAAATTATTTTCTCTTTTCCCCAGATCATTAACTAATCTTAATTGAACTACATATTCATTAATAATAATAAAAAAAACTTAATTAAATCAATCCAAATCACTTTCAAACATTTTTATCAAGTTGAAATAAAAATATGAATTAAAAATTAAGATGTGCAAAAGGAAGTCAACCATTACATTTTATTATTTGATTGCTCCTTTTGAGGTTATAATATCAACCAATCTTTTTTTCTATAATTTTAAAAAGTTTCTGGTAATAAAGAGTGCCGATTATGGAGAATTTCTCTTGGCAGAACTCACACAATTCCTCAATATTTTCTGGGTTTCTTGCGTCATCGTTGGTAAATTCTTCTAGTTCGACGTCCCATACTGATTCCGGATGTCTCAGTATCAGTTATCTGCCTTAAACTCAAATCTCCAATTTTTGTTCACCACTGCTGTAGCCAGATATTGAACTCACAATTCCTTGAGTCAAGTCACTGGATTCAACCAACACTTTTATCCACAGACATGTATCCTTGCGGGCATCATTTTATGCATTTTGGGGACTTATAAACCTAATGTCTCAGTAACATTACCAGAGCACATATTACGATTTTGTTGTTGTTTTTCTCTAACACAACTTATTACTGGTTTCCATATTCTATTCATGCTATGCTTAGGAGATTTTTGTGGCGTAACATATGCGCTCATTCTTTCAGTTTTTTGTATTTTCCAGTCTGTTCTTTGAAACTCATCCCACATTGGATTTCACTTTTCCCTCCATATGTGGTCAACTACACCTGACTTTCCCATTTGCCCTTGTTTTGTGACTTTATGGTGTTCATGCATAGTTAGCGTAATGGGGAGCAGGTCTGTTTCTATTTGGCTTACGTTATACGTATATCATGAACCCATGCTCGGTTCGAGGTAATAGTACATCCGGGAATGCTAGTTTTTTGAGGTTTTCTCTCTATTGTGAACTGTATCTGTGATCGTATTGAGTTTACATAACTAACTTGTACTGATTTGTGTAAAATGTCAAGGATCCTTTTATGGGGGTTGAATTCTTTTTGGTTGAATGAATCCATGGTGTATGGTTTATACAGGCCCTTACTCGGGTCTAATGTAACGTCTCGTAAATTGATTAATTTAGCGTTATTCTTGGTGTTAATATTCAATTTATGGTCCTTAAAAAGTTAATTAGTTCCTTTCTCATCCGGTCCGCTTGTCTTGCTTTCAGTTTACGAAGGAGAATTATCCTGCTGTCTCTGTATATACTGCTGTTTTTTTGGGTTTTTTATATATATATCAGAGGTAAATCTAAGTCACCATAGACCAGCATCCTTAGAAGTTCACATGTTTCCGCAGAATCATGTACTCCAATGGACAAGTAAAATTTTGGGTTATTTCTTTTTGTCCATAGACTTGCATTTTGGTATGGAATCGGTTTCTCTGACTGTCTTATTATATTCACTTCTTGGCCAGAAAGATGGCAGTAGCTTTTTCTAAAATAATGTCGGCCATCAGTATAGATCTTCCATGATGGATAAGTAAAAGACAAAGATATCAAACTGTACAAATATGCCGCCTTCTTTCTTTTTTAATTTAATTAACCATTCAAGAGATTCGGCTCTTGTTCGCCACTTTTTAATACCTAACGCCATTTAGTATTCATCCACGCTGTTTGCATACAGGTTTTGCTGATAATACCGATGTTATTTTTGGATGGATTGAGCAGTCGGTATCAGGTTTTATTTAGGAAATTTTCTTTAATCGTGACGAATGCTTGTTGTTTGTGTAGTTTTGTGATTCTATCGTTTGTTTTTATTTCAGGCACTATTGATTTTGCATTATTATTGTTGATAGCTGTTTCCCAGTTGTCATTCACTTTTTGATATATATTTTTTTTGACTTCTGTATTGGAATCTATAATCTGTGGAATGTAAGATATTATATACATATATGACTGTGTTCGTATAGATATGCTAATTATCTAAATCCACAAAATCTATGTATGCAGAGTTTTATTCATGTATGTGTATGTTATATTTCTCAGGCAAGCACGTTTTTTCTCACAATGATTTATTCATAAATGCAGTAAATTATTGTCTATCAAGCCAAAAGTATACGTGTAAAAATATCCCTCTATCTTATATATATATATATATATATATATATATATATATATATATATATATATATATATATATATATATAGAGACAGAGAGAGACAGACAGACAGAGACAGGTAATAGAACGTAAATATAAAAGTGAACATTGAGGTCAAGACCTAACTGCAACAATCTGTTTCATGGGTAAACGCGGTCTTAAGGACTATCTATCTATCTATCTATCTATCTATCTATCTATCAATAAGTCTATATATATATATATATATATATATATATATACCCCTGGTCAAAATCTTAAGACCAGATACAAAGGGTTAAAAAATATAAGATACTGTTACATTAATCAAAATATATTTGCGAGCGAAACATATACATTTATATACAAAATGTAATTTATCAACAAACAAGTGAACATTTTAAGTTTTTAATTGATTGATTTAAACAAACATTGATAAAAGGAGTTTGGGGCTTAGTCCTAAAGATATGATAATGTAAATAAAAATAGTAAATACAGAACAAATAAGTCAGAAAGAGAACTTAATTCTGAGTATATCCTCCATTTTTTCGAATTACTTCGAAAATTCGTTTTGCATACTCATTATTACCTTCTGCATGAGGGTGCTTGGTATGCTCGCCCAGGTTGCATAAACTGCAGCAGGAGGAGCATACACTGTTTAAAATTGTGATCCATGCTTATAAACATCCTTTGCCATCGCCCCCTCCAAACATTCTCGATTGGGTTTCGATCTTGAGAGCGTTGTGGATTGCAGCATTATCCTGCGACAAATATCCTGATATCACCACATAGAAAAGTGCCTTCAGTAATTGCCTTTTTTAACATGTCAATGTAACTAGCAGCTGTTTGACGATCTTTTCACTCTTTTAACTCAACCGTTCCATTGTACAAAAATGAACCCCAGACCATAATTGATCCACCGCCACTGTGTCACATTGAGAAAAATTCTTTTGTAACATATTTTGCTTGCCAGTAATGCTGAAAACAGTTTGGGCGATAAAGATAGAATTTTTTCGCGTCTGAAAGCAACACATCCTTCAATTTATCCACATCCCAAGTTTGATGATCAGAAGCAAATTGTAAACTGGAGATTTTATGGCGAAGAGAAAAGCGAGGCCTGTGCAGCCGTTTCAGTTTCTTAAACCCTTTCTTATTTAAATGCCGTTGAATTGCCCGAGGGCTACATTCAGCATCTGTATTCGCTTTTATCTGATTTGATGTTAGACTTGAATCTCTCCTAATGCGTCTCTCTCGAGATGGTGATATTTGTTTGGGCGACCTCTTGATTTTTTTTAAGCATACGCATCCGGTTTTTTAATGACGTTAGCAATGACAGTTCTGCTACGGCTAATTTCATTTGCAATTTCTCCTTGCGAAAGACGTTATTGAATTTCAACAAACCTGCTATGTTCGAATTTTGTAAAGAAATTACCCTTAGCCATTTTAAAATCTGAAATTTAATACTGCAAAGAAGCTACGGAGATGTCTACACACCCGAAGCTATGAGCAAACTGGCTAGTTCTAAAAATTTTGTCCAATAATTAGTTTTTTTCACACATGGTCTTATCTTTATGACCAACACAAAAAATAATTTTTTCAATGTTTGTTTAAATTAATCAATTAAAAGCTTAAAATTTTCCAACTAAGTTGATAAAGTACATTTTATAATTAAATGTAAATGTTTCGCAAATATGTTTTTATTAATGTAATAGTATTTTATATTTATTTTTACACCTTTTGTATCTGGCCTATATATATATATATATATATATATATATATATATATATATATATATATATATATATGAGTGTAAATACACCCACTACATAGGTACACACACACAAACACATACATATATTTCTTGGCCTATGAACGTATTTACGATATTGTCATTTTAATTATTTCTCCAAAGAATGCGATAAAGCCGAAGTAGAGTTTTAGAGTGAGTTAAAGAAACTGAGATAAATCGTTGATGAAGAAAGTGCTTACGAAAAGGAACATGAATGAAGGATACAGATGATAATGACTACGTCTACATACATGAATACGCTGTATTGACGAGGAGAGCTCATCACAATAATGGCTATGAAACCATTTGCAGGGAAAACACAGTGAAGCTACTTTACTGCTATTTGAATGTGTTTGAAACCGAGGTACCTGCTCAAGACCGATAATATTGCAAATTCTTCTTTGGTTTTGTCATGGATATCTAGATATAAGTCTGAATCCCCAGATCAGATGTGACATCAATATTTAATGCATGTATGAATGGTAGTCTTATAAATGTCGTTGATTCAGTTGAGAATAATCTTCTGGCACGAATAATGAACAAATATTACTGAGAGAAATCTTAGCAACTGACTCAAGATTATCCTTCCTATTCATATTTGTGCAAAAGTTTAGGCGCAATGAGTTTATCGCCTAGATATTCTCTCAGTGCTAGGATTAAATTCGTTTTCTAATAAAGTAATTTTCTTACATTTCCAGATAACAGTGTGTATACTGAGCAGATTTACAATGTACCAGATTTACAATATTAAATCTGGTAAAACAGTATAGAGATGTGAAAATACGCTTACAAATATGCGTGCGCGTGTGTACTGGTTTGTTTTGTTATAGTCTGTGTCGGTAAGAAGGAATAACGCCATATTTCAAAATGGTTAGTTCACAAACATAAAGCATAAGCTTGTCAGTTATAAATTCTCTATTTACAGTTACTTTAAGTGATCTGTGTCAGTACAGATTTCTGAATTACCCACCCATCTGTTATTTATCTAGAGTTTGAATGACTTAAAAACTGGTTTAGCAAGCAGATCTCCCGGTGTAAATTATCTTTTGACTTTTTTGATCATAGTTGTGTATTTCTTTATTGTGTTTATTATACCAAGCGATGGAAGAGATGACTCAATCATATCACAATAGCCAAAGATGCCGCCCAGAAAATAAAATGTTGATTGATCGATTGTTTTTACGTCTTATCAACCTCAGGCAGGCTATTTTAAACCTAGAAAATATTTTAAATTGTACGATTTTTTTTAAATAATGATTTAATGATATAATTCTTACTAATCAACAAATAGCTAGGGAGATAAAAGGTTGGTTCATAGCTTTCAAAATGTATTTGCGGGTAAGAGAATATAACGAACAAGACTGGAATTCAAACTCGGCTCTCCGATTTCTTCTTCCGAGCATTTAGCCATTACACCAACTGCACATCCAAGCTTACAGTATCATGTGTACCCACGGGATCACCCTCCTAGGTAGTGATCAGGCTGGACGTTGCTTAACTTCGGTGATCCTACGGGAAGCGGTTTTACAAGATATGACGTTAAGTCCATAGAATTGATAAAGTGGAACATTTAATTTAAAAAAAAGAAAAAATAACGTTTACTGAACCATTTATAATATAAATGCTTCTATATAGTAGTGAATGCTGGATAATTTACTAACAAATAGAAAAGAGTTGATGCAAAAGAGATGGAATTCTACAGGGAGATGCTGAAAATAGTATGAGTAGAACATATGATCAAGAAAGATTTTTTAAGACAAATGGAAAAAATATTGGAATCTGCAAGAGTTGAAATTTCTTAGACAAATAATGTGGAATGCAGCCTTGCAGAATTACACTGACGACATATTGAATGTAAGAGTGCAGAGGAAAACAGTGAGAAACATGCCTATCAACATTGTTTGTCTAGATAGCGAATATTCGCGACCGATTCTTCCGAAAGATTTTATATTGACATCTACAAATTTCATTTTTATATGTATTTTTTGAAAATATTATTCCAATACATAACAGCTGATAATGGCTCAATTTCAAAGAACCCTGTTTTGATACGGATATTTATTATTTAATCAAGCTTCGAGTCTCCATATATTACAAAAAAATATTCTATGTTGAATATATCTTCCTGTTTCAATCACAAATTGTTTTATTTCACACTCATTTTCATTGGAAGGTTTCCGCTATCTGTGGAATGCATTACGATAACATTGCCTAAAATAAATTCCTGGTAGGTAAATAAAATTAAACTAACTTACAAACGAAATTAGTTTTGTTGTTGCTAATATATATATATATATATATATATATATATGTATGTGTGTGTGTGTGTGTGAGCCTGTGTGTTATAAATAACCAACCAATATAATGACAAATGTATCACGTTAAACAACCTTTCTTTAAATATATTATAACAAATGTTGAAAACTGGCTTGCATACGACTATGTTCAACGGAAAAATTCTGAGCTCATATTTCAGACTATTCAGCCGATGCACCGGGATTCTATAACACTGTGTGAAAAAAAACTACTTGGCAATCAGTCATACATATATATATATATATATATATATCTTAAAATATTTTCATATTTCAAATGCTTATATATACTCAGTATTTTCAAACGTACGTTAATTCATATTCAATAGTAAAAAAATGCAATGGATACCCAACTATTGTTTTTTTTAGAAATAGGTATTTTATTATTTTTTTAGAAATAGGTATTTTTATTATTTTTTTAGAAATAGGTATTTTTTTAGAAATAGGTATTTTTTTAGAAATAGGTATTTTTTTAGAAATAGGTATTTTTAGAAATAGGTATTTTTTAGAAATAGGTATTTTTAGAAATAGGTATTTGTGTTGGATATGAATATTCGAATAAGACACAATGCATCTACCTTCAAATATTGTAAAAGGATGATATATCTTACATTTCCTGTTATGATGCATTTACCTTTTTGTTACACTTTATATAAATTTCAAAGTAAAATGGAATTCATGCAGTTTGACTAAGAATCAGGTATTTTGTACATTCCATATAACTTATGGATGTTCAACGAATACGAACAAAAGTTAAATGACCCTGAGTTTCAAACGCCAGAAACCCCTTACTGACTATTTCATCAGCGCATTGTGTTAAATTCGCGAATTTCCGAATCTGTTTCGCCCTATCTATTTCTATAGCTGTTAGTAGCTAGATAGGGGCTTATATATTTAATTCTTTTATAATTAAAAAATATAATGGTTGTGTATTTCCCACTTGAAGTATATTAATATCATACTGATATTTGTTTTCTCGTATTTTTACAATTTTATAGCTAATGTCATAATTCGATTGTCGGAACCATTTTTATACTTATAACAAAAACTCTGGTTGCATGTAACCATTTCCCAAGGATTTAACAATAAAAATTTAGTTATGGGCAGTTTTGAAAGTTAAAAAAATGCTGATAGGAATGAACATTTTATGTCGAATACAGAGATTGTGTAAAATATTCAGCGCCAGAGCCTAAAAGTTCTTGATTCTTCCTCAGAGATAAATGCAGTTCGTGCTATTTTTTTTATCATTGAATATGGATCCGTTTCTCAACTAGTTATGTCTACTTCAGCCTGTCTAAAGAAAAGCGTTAAATATTTGAGACGAAGTCTCAATATAGAACAACTTGCAATACCTTCCATATAAGCAGCTTCCCGTTCTAGGGATGAAAATATTTTTTTTTGGTTTAATTAACGGTGCTGCATTTTGACTTAGTCAATTTGGTTCGCTTTCCAGGCTTTTTCAGTTAAAATCTTCTTGTCATCGCTCTTCATCCCGGCTTAACAAATACAATATATACGTTATTTCAAGCCGCCCACTGTAATGCAATCCTTTGATGCCACTTCATTTTTTTGCATCTGAGAAAGCCTTCATCTTAACAACTAACATAACCACGCTCGATATTTCAATAATATTTTTATATTGCCGCAGAGTATAATCTTGATTTGACAAAGGTTCAGATTAGCTGCACTATTTAGTTCGACAATTTCATGCATATAGAACTAGGACTTGCCATTCTCCGAGCAGGCCTCCTCTGTATTCCATTCGTTATTAGAAAATTCCATTCAAACATTTTAGCCGTCAACGGCTATTCTGTACAATAAACTCACTCGTGGATGATTCCCTGAACACTACAATTTTACCCTACTTAAGTCAAGGGATTAGGTGTTACCTATCCTCATTATACTCGTAATATTCACTCGCCTTGACTTCCACCTGTCTCTTCTTAGATGCAGTAAACTTCTAGTATATCTGGATCAAGAGCCTTGTCTTTGGTGTATTTTAATATTAATGTCTTTATAATAATGTCTTTATTTAATTTCTATCACCTCAAACCACGAACCTTGTGTAAAGTTCAACTAAAATTATTTTGTAAGAATTATGGCAAACGAATTCCGATATATTAAATCATTCAACATAAACATGCGAAACTTTTTTGCGGTTCTGGCGAATATTTATCATTATGAAAGTAAATAATAGTATATGATCTTTATAGAATACTGTTAACATAAGACACGTCCAAAGTCATTAAAATAAACATTGACAGAACGATATCTATCTATCTATCTATCTATCTATCTATCTATCCTTCTATCTATCTATCTATCTATCTATCTCAGTGTGTTCTTATTTATCACGGCCATTTTGCATCTATCTATCTATCTATCTATCTATATATATATATATATATATATATATATATATATATGTGTGTGTGTGTGTGTATGTGTGTGAGTGTATGCGCGCGTGTCTATATATTTATCTCTTTTTATATGTATATATGTGTGTTTGCGTGTGTTTCTGTGAGTGTGTATGTGTGTATGTGTGCGTGTCTATCTATCTATCTATCTATCTATCTCAGTATGTTCTTATGTATCACGTCCTATTCACATCTATCGTTGTCTACATGTACATATATATATGTGTGTGTGTTTGTGTGAGTATGTGTGTATGTGTGTGAATGTCACCCTATCTTTTTATCTCTTTTTATATGTATGTATATTTGTTTGTGTGCGTTATGTATATTTGTTTGTGTGCGTTTCTGCGAGTGAGTATGTATGTGGGTATGTGTGTGCGTAACACGTGTTTTTCTTCTGATAACGTTTTTTCAGAGATTAAATTTCTAGAGTACCACGATGATTATGATAACATAATACATCTATATATTGATGTGCATTTCATTTTAGTAATTAAATCACAAAGTATTAAATCTACCATGAGATTATCATGATTATAGAATGTAATTACACTTGCTATATCTTCATTATTTTTGCTGTGTATTTTACTTTTTGCTATAAGGTGAAATTAATGGCGTTTTGCCTCGTACGTAGATTCATTTTAGTATCAACTGTAATATTACAATAAAATACGTGGTTTTGCAAAATACTTTTATCAGTTTATCACAAGGAACTCAGCATTTTTACAATAAAATTTGAATATTGCAGAATATAGAATCCAGTTGTATAGATGAAATATTTATCCCTAAACAAATACAAATGTCGAAAAAGTTATTGCCAAGACATAATGATAAAGAGTAAAAAAAAAAATCTAAAAGGAAAAACGATTTAATATCGATATCCCTGGAATAATATTTCACCCTCGGCGCTCTTTTGAAGTAAACTAAACGACATTGTTCTAATGTAACATAATAAATGATGAAAACAAATGAACTTTACAAGCCTCTCGCTGCATTATCGCTATTTCTATGGCATGTGTTCTTATACCCACCAACTCTGAACTTTACAACTGTGAACCACCATACCACGTACAAAGGGTGAATCATCCGGATGCCGTTCATATTGTATTAGAATAATTAAGGTCTACTTGGACAGCATATTTCGAAACCTGCTGCTTTATGGAACAGACTCCCGGCAGTTAGTTTTCACAGTCTTGACCTCTTCATTACTAGTATTTTTTTAACTTTTAACTTATATAGTCAGAAAATATTATTAGAATGTAAGAGTTATTTGGAGATAGTAATAAACTGAATATACTGAACCCGACTGAAATTGGAGCTCTTTGTCATCCATTATACCACCTATAAATATAATCTTACAGCAGCTGGTATTCCAATTCATTAGCATCATTCAGTATAGCATTACGAAATGTTATAATTGAGAAACCAGTTTTTCTGTAATTTATTTCTTAATTCAAAGGTGTTGATGACGTTGTTTTAATGTCTTACGGCGCTTATAATATTATCATTCCTTATCTGTTTACATTAGCAAAATCAACTTCATAGTGTTTCTTGCATATTACTCAACATTTCATCCTTATTATCCTATTCATTTTTTTTTTCAAATCATTGTGACTTTTCAAATACAGGTTCTATCATTATATTATCAGGGCTTCATTTTTTTTTTCATTTGTTCCGTTTAGTTTTGGGGATATGCTACATTTTCATCATCGGTAGATATCTTTACAATACTTTGCTACGCTTTTATAATTAAAGCTTTCCTCAGACACATGATAATCCTTACCTAAAGTTACAAACATCGATTGTTTGATTCTTAATTATTTGCATTGTAAATCAAATATAATGGATTTTTATTCGACATTATTTCTTACTATTACAAACGTCATATTTAAGATAGCCTTGTTTTATTACGAGCGGTTTTTTGTGGCTACCGATGTTTAAGTAGACGTCCTGTATTTACTATTAAGATGTGTTAATTATGTCTAAAAGCCTGCGCATTCAAGAGACTTAATAAACAAAATATGCGCTGATTCGTCATACGTTTGAGCATTTAATAACATTTTATGTAGTGGGAAAGGATGACAGGTAAAAATATCAATTGATTCATTATCAATCACTTTGTTTATGTTTCCCATACGCAAAACAGAGCGTATATGGTCGTTCGAGATCTGAATTAAAAGATGGGAATTCTTCACAAGGGAAATTGAACCGCTTCTGTTGAGCGGACTAACGCACAACTGATTATTTCAAACGCGTAGAAGTAATTCCCACTATTTAAAATAGACGTCTAATAAAAGAGGGTATGTCACAAAATAACATTTCGAATAATCTATCTATATTTCTCATGTTGTCTGTCTGTGTGTCTGTCGTGGTAGTTGTTACCTCGTCCAGGCCGCATTTCTCACCCGATTTCGATGCGGTTTTCAACACAAGTTTGCAAATGGCTGCCGTAAGGTCATGACGGAGCCCGATTTTTGAGTTCGGAATCAGGTTCCGAAAAAATCGATAATCGAAAAAATTCTGCTTACAGAAAGAATGATCGCATTTCAACCAAATTTGACACCCTCTTAGAGTCTACCATTAGAAGTGTGGTCCAGAAGTTTCATGACCACGGACCCCTAAACAGCGCGAAAAATCGATAAAACCCCAAAACCGATACGCCCAGATTGCGTCTGAACCGCATGTCGGTTTTTAGCGGATCTATGAAGAGGCCATTGGGAGTTATCATGTGAAGTTTCAACTCTGAGCACCCCCCAAACAGAGTGCAAATCGACAATCGGTCAACACTTAAAAATGTTTTTTCCGTTTTTTTAAAGCTGATAGTATTGTGTTTATTTTATTTAGATCTTTTTTCGTAACAGATTTAATGTTTACTATAGAGCTTATAAAAAGTTGGCAGTGTGATATAGGCAAGAAGTAAGGCATGTAACAGCATCAGCACGGTAAAGGGCACTCCTCTAAAGGCAAGGAAGGGCAAAAATATTTTAAGTCAAGTGATAGCGATTGCTGCATTAGTCGTACTATTTTGGAATCAAGCACGGGCAACGTGCTGCTAGTAAGATATATATAGTGTGTTAGCGTGCGTGTGTGTAGGCTGTGCGTTCGATTATATATGGAGCAGAATCTTATGGTTTTGTAGGTGTACATGTTTGACTGTATAAACATTTTTTTTTTACTAGTCTCTCGCTGCTGAATTTATTTTTATAGCGAAGTAAATCGATTAAAT
>CAHIKZ030005444.1:1655000-1692500 GCA_903632075.3 Acanthosepion pharaonis | reverse complement strand
TTGTCGCCACTTAATACTTTTAATCTCGCGCGTGCACATTTATATTGAAAGCCCCAATACGGCCATTTCAGAGGGTTTGGAAAGATTTGGATGTGCCTAATGGTGATTAAAAAAAGTACGGTAGCTCGGAAAACTCTCTCTGCTCGTTCTGATAAGAAAAGAACTCCCGACTATGTTAGTGAGTGCCCCATATGCCAGGGATGCCCACATCGTTCTCTGAGGAGGTAGTGCTGTCCTGGGTTAATAAGATGGCTGCTAGATCTGGCAACAGGGACTCTGCAAAATGACACACAACCAGGAGAACCCAGTCATGGCTGTCAGACAATTTATATGATCACATCACCCTTTACATCTGCCCATCTAACTCTACAGACAGCAAGCCCCTTATTTATTATGTGTGGGGCGCAGTTGAATGGGAGACCAACAAATCTCCTTGTAAAACCAAAGAGGAACTGAACTGAAGTATTATGGCAGCATTCCCCAACTTAAACAAAAGAAATTTCCCAAAACAGTTGCAGGAGATTTCATTATCATTTTAATTGGCTGTTTCCAAATGATTATTGTCTCAGTTCACTATATCTTCTCAATTCTATATGACTTATACTATTATATGCCGTGTCCTTTCAAGGCGCTTGCAGTCACGTTTTTCCACAATTTCTTGCTCTTTCTAGCTCTTCATAATTTTTGTATTTTTTTATCTTTACTATTCCCTGTTGTGACATATATTTACACACGCTCGCTAGTTAGGCTTTCCGTTGTTTTCATATGTCTCCCTTCCGTATGTCTTGTGAGTATCAAATGTTACCAACTACTCTTTCCTTATCATTATTTTTTTACCCTGATTTCACAAAATACTACATATTTTAATGTTTCTGTTTGCTTTGTAACATTTGGCTGTAGTGATGAAAATGATAGTCTCCCCACAGTTAATGATTTCGGTAATTCTCTTGGGTGGATGTTTGATTACTAGCACTGCAAAATAACGATTCAACCTGACACATTTCAGTACAAATTCTTTAATTCTGGGAGTGTCCAGATATGTTTCAAACTTTACAATATCTTTTCTCCAAGTGATTAAATGAAGAACAAATTGACAAACTTGTTTTATTTTTAGATCGAAAATCTTTAAATTGGATTTGGCATACTATTTAGATTATTCGGACTATTTTCCTCATCTTTGTTGCCATATTTATCACAACGTTTCGGCCGGTCTTCTTCAGATGCGTGGAATGTCGAACTGAACCCTTTATTTAGCCCGCTGGGATAGACTCTTCTAGTTCCACGTGCTATCTCTAATGGACGTCAGTTATCAGTTATCTCCTTTTAACTCCCCTCTGCAAGTTCTCCACCGCCTTAAACATGTATTGAACTCACACTCTTTGGGTCCTGTCACTAAATCTTACTAACGCCTTTGTCCACTGTGTCATGTGTCCTTGAGGACAGATAATTGATTTGGCATTATTAAAAAATGTCATAAGATTCATACTGTCATCTGTATAAATTTCAATACAAAAATATTTTTACAGTTTTAATCAACAGTTCAACTTAACTTCATTCTTATGGCATTAGTCAAAATAGCGAAATCATTGCCGTTTGCACAATAGAAGAATTATGTTTTTAATAAGAAAAAATAAACTGACATGATAAATCATTTGTTGTTAGAATTTCCCGCTTGTAATATAAATATTGCGAATGAGAAGAATATAAACGAATATATTTTTTCTATTCTTTTTGTCATGGGTCATTACATATAACTACAGAACGAACTCTTCCTATCACTATGAATACTACGCCTCTCAAGTGAGACGGACGAATCGAGTCGAGCCGATAGTAGTTCTCTCCAAACCAGACTGACAGTCATACTAACACCTTCCACATCTTGTATTATTATTTCGGGTAATATACCTTCGTTATTTCTACTCTTGTGTTCGTGTTGTTCTGTCTTGGTCCTAACCTGGACCATAACAATGGCCGATAGTATTTCACTCCAAACCAGACTGACAGTCATGCTAACACCTTCTACATCTTGTATTATTATTTCGGGTAATATACCTTCGTTATTTCTACTCTTGTGTTCGTGTTGTTCTTCCTTGGTCCTAACCTGGACCATAACACTTTTCTAAATATTTATGCATTAAACTATTATATTATTACTATTTTATTACTATTTTATCTTATAAATATTTTTTTTCATTTCTATGCTATTTTATTACTATTTTATTACTATCTATTATTATTATTATAAGTAGTAGTAGTATTAGAAGTAGTAGCATTTTATTTTATAAATATTTTATTTTATTACTATTTTATTACTATTACACTCCATATAAAGAATTATAGATTTGGAAACAATACTTTTATAATTTATTTGAAAATAGTCACCAGTCATCAATTACGAGTCCTGTATTCCATTAGGATCGGCGGAGCGACATATGTACCTTAAGTCGAAAAGCAGATTTCCATCAAGTGCAAAATAGCATGACCGAGAATGCTCATATTATTATAGAACTATTCTACTCCCAGACTGGTTATCACATGAAGGCAAAATAACAAAGTCTGCTTTAATATTTAACGATAGCTAGAAGGGGTATTGATGGCCCATTTCTAAGGGTGTTGGTGCGAAAGTGAACGCAACAAACTCGGTTCGTAAATTTAGCTTTCAAAGTTGGTGAAAGTTACACAACACGCCTATTTATCTCTCTAAATATATAATAAACTCAAAGTAAACCTGAATGCGAATCTCTAACCAGAACTCGGATTTTTGAATACCATTCATTTCAGGCAATACAGTATTCTTTTCATATATCCTGAACTTTTATTGGGCACAAGATTAAAATTAGCATAGATTAGGTCAAATAAATGTTCCTACGAAAAGAAAACTACGTTTTCATAGAAGTTCTATTAACTACCAAAAATGATATATATTTCCAGGACGATCTCAATTTTATGTTTTGTTTCATTGTGCCTTGAATTTCTCACTGAGAACATATCTACATAGACATGACTATGAAAAAACATGGGTATATTTTTCTAATAAATAAAAGCAAGTTATTTCAACAGACTTTCTATTTTTCACTAGTTTAAATAAATCGGTAAAATTATAAAAGATCTTATTAAACAGATTATTTTGACTTATTTAGATAATTCCGTATTTAATCCCGTAAGATGAATTTGTATTAATGGGGAACAATTCTAATTATTATTGCAACAATGCTAATTATTACGAAAACTGCAGGTTTTGTAATCTACGACTTCAAGTTGAAAAAGCCAATATAAATATTTTTTATGCAAACCCGATGAATTAAAAAGAATTTATTGACAGAAAAAATCCTTGTCTATGAAATTATTTTACATATGAATCGAAAATAAATAGTATAACTTTTAATAAAGCAAATTTCATGCCGCATGTAAGCCAGGATTACTTAGTCACTAGAAAACTTTCAACTTTCTGAAAGACTTAAATTATACGCGTGCTTTGTTGGTAAAAAATATAGAAAAACGGGAAGATGAAATAATGCAGTCGACACGTGCAAGATACAGAAAAATATTGGAATATTTCATAGTGCAGACACCTGGATAATACCAAGGGCAACAAATTGGTAAATATCTTGTCATTAAACTTCATTTGAAAAATAAAAATATTTATTTGGTTTTTACATCATAAACACAACAGATATTTTATCATATCATATAAAATCGCCGTTACGATGTCGTTTAAGTTGCTTTATGACATGGAGTCATTTAAAATGTCAGCAAAATGATGATTTCGATGCTGTTTACGGGAAACACCGAGTTATTAAAACCAATTCCTCCTATAGATTTCTGTTCACATAGGCCCGTACAACATAAAAAACGCTCTCCCACAAAATCAAAAGTAACAAATGCATTTCTTAATCCTTTAAAAGGATTATTCAATTTAGCCATGCAAAGAAATCCTACAAAACTGCAAAAGAAACAGTAATCTTGACGGTTCTACAAAATCTAAATATTGATAAATCCCATTATTGCTTTCGGGTATTTTTTTGAAATTCTGAAGATATTCGAGTCAATATGTCAAACATAATCTCGCATCTCATCTGTCGAATTCATTTCCACTTACCCAGAGGGATTTGATCTCAGATAATGGATTTTGTTCACAGATGGGTATCCTTGCGGTTAATGAAACATTAATTTTACCGTTGAGTTTTTGCAAGAAGAAAATGAAATACGTTTCAGAAAGTTACAACGAATATAATTTGTCAATACCCTCATTGGACGTATCACTGCATAGAATTTCGAATTACATTAATATCGTATGAAAAATTATTTACATTCTGATGTTGATTTCAGACCTAATAATCATAGGATATCAGCATATACATTGAGAAATATTATTGTGAAGGTGACAGGGGATGCTATTACAAAGAAGTTACGACACAGAAGTACAAATGATTTATGCTAGTCGTTAATTGAACTGATCGATGTATAGAGACAGAATATTTTCCGATGTTAATAGGTCATTAATTAGTTGCTTTTTGGTTTGTAATCGAAGGAGATTCTTGGACGGCTTAGCAACTAAATACGACCTTCTTTGAATTTAGCTAAGATGACGCGGGAGCGCGCACAAACACACACACACACACACACATACATATATATATATTATAGTCAAAAGAAAGAACAGTAAGATATATAATCCGGTGTTCTTATTGATATTTTTATTTTTAGAAAAATGCTCAATGTAAATTTAATGAGCATAAATATTACAAATTAACTGATTTCAGAACATGCTTCAGTTCATATGTAAAAAAGACAAAGAAATATTTAAATTGTGACATGGGTTGAATGACATTATATATACATATATATATATATATATATATATATATATATATATATATATATATATATATATATATATATATATATATATATATATATATATATATATATATATATATATATATATATATATATATATTATATATATAATATATTATATATATATTCATATATATATAAATATATATATATATATATATATATATATATATATATATATATATATATATATATAAGGAGAAGAAACTGGTAATGAAAGGGGCTCAAAAAAAGTGCAGTGCGGTACCCTGCGGCAGATTCTATATGGGTATCGGATACTCTGGTTTGGAGACCGCGAGTGCACACCAAGTTGCCAAACGAAATGCTTATCACAAGGCAGCTGAACACTCTCAAGGAGCTCTTGGAAGAATATCACCTGACCTTGGACGTGACACTGGTCCCTTCGGCTCTGAATATAGCTGATCGACTGACCAGAGTACCGCAGCTATGGTTTGACGCAATGAAGAAAAACAATGGACCCGGTCCACTGATTGGCGCCGTCCAAGTGGACGAACTGGGAGCAGACGCAATCATGTCCATCGACAGGAACAGTGGTCACCCATGGTCAGTTTCCTGTAATCAAAAATACGCGTCGGCCGTAAATGCCTCCTTCAGCCTGGTTTCGATCTGATCAAAAACTCTCTGATCATTCTCCTCCAATACCATGTATTGGTTTAGTGCTTCCCCTTCAGGTACAATGGCAGCAGGCTAGCCACATCGTCAACCTGCTGAAGTCTTGATACCAGCATGACCTGGCCGGAAAATGGTTTTGTAACGTCGCTGCTTATACGAAACTTCGCCATAACTGCCGAAATAGTTTGTAGAAAAAAATGGTAATGAGAGTGGGGTCAAAAGTGTAGTGTGGTGCTCACCGGCAGGCTAACAATTTTTTTTATTCTTCTTTGGTCGCCTCAAAGAAATGGATTGCGTGGCTCCCTTTCTCAGCCGTTACACTGGGCTGTTGTGCAAGTGACACCAGCTCAGCTGCTTACTTCGACTTCGTTTTTGTCCGTACGTCCAACTCTATTGCATGCTGTCCGCCGAATGACTCCCGTTCTGTCGTGCTGCTTGCACCCCGCTTTTTATGCTATTCAAAATGTGTTCAAATATCGTCTCGTTTTGAACGAGATAAGCGCGCATAAATCGTAGCTTCAATAATGGCCATATTTATTTTTGTCATTACTTAGCAAGCAAGACACGTTCGCGCTCGTTTCGAATTCTGATTTAAGTCATGTCTTTCTTCAATAATACATATATATATATATATATATATATATATATATATATATATATGAAAGTGAACATTGAAGTCAACACTCAGAGGTAACAGGCTGTTTCATTATAGACGCAATCGTCAGGCCGCGAGTGTATGTTTTTCTCGACTAATATAGCTTTACCTTCACAGACACAAACAAACTATTAAACAAGCGATCCAAGCAAATCCACATTTTTTTAATACGTTAATAAAACATTGAAAACCGAAAAAGAATAAATATAAAAAATAAATAAAAGAAATGAAAATGAGTTAGAATAACGAAAATGAATTAACCCACATAAATAAATAAATATACAAACAACTCCTGCCAAAATAACCACCAGAATGGACTACCCACAATGCAACACTGACCCGTATATATAAATATCCGAGAAAAATAACAGCACTCTCGGCCTGACGATTGCGTATAGCATGGAACAGCCTGTCACCTGTGAGTGTTGAGTTCAATGTTCACTTTCATATTTACATAAGCTCTATCTCTGATACTGATCACTTTATCACATAAATAGAGCAGGCCTTTAAAACTATATATATATATATATATATATATATATATATATATATATATATATATATATATATATATATATATTATCCTATTATATGCACAATATATTTCCGCCTTTGTTAGATAATATTTTGATAGAAAAGTTAAAATATTCAAAGAAATTTCTAGGATCATATTATCTTCTTTACATTTATCTCACGTATGTATTCCATTATATATATATATATATATATATATATATATATATATATATATATATATATATATAAACATTTACAGTTTCTTTCTATGAATAATTGAAGGAATCTCTCGATAGCTGAAAATTATCAGAGTCGCACACCAATTTGTTGCATCGTACTCAACTTCATTTGGCAGGTTGGAAAAATGTGTTGCATAAGGAAGAAGATCTCATTTTAGCACCATTCTTGTTCCAACATTCAACGTAGACTAGACTTGTCTCATAGCAAAAGTCACAACACGATTTCCTGTTTAATAGAATAGTTTATTTATGTTTGCCAGGTTTCTAAGAGTTCATGAATTTTATCTTCATTTGTATACTTCCCAGTTCATTAATTTTCAAGTTTCAGGGGATTCATTTTCTACCCCGACACCTGATTACACAGCTTGTGTATACAAACACGCAAAACCACGTGTAGAATAAGTATGGGTGTAAATCAATTCATTTGAAAATATTGCTCATATTATATATGCGCAAAAAAAAAGAAGAACCATAATCAAAGATAGATTAGTGGAGAGGTATATTAATGGGTAGAAATTATAGGAAAGAGGTGAGTTATAATTTTAAACGTTTGGATTTATGGATTTAAAGGTTTAGCATGATTGTAATGATAAATCTTTAATATGCCTACAACAACTGTGGTTTCATATATTTGATTTAATAATTGGGTGTTGTTCAAAGATTGAATGATACATATTTTTCCTGCAACATAAAAAACAGTGTTCGTTCAAAGACTTGCAAGATTTGCATCCTACATATATGCTACTGAACATTTTGTCCAGGCTAACATATTAAGAATACATTCTGATTATAAATGGCTTAAATGTTAGATATCTCCCTCAGGGATAACTATTAAGCTATTATTGGTTGGCTGGCAATACTACAGGTCATCACTAAATTGTTATTTTTCAATATTTTGCCTTCTCGCAAAATAAATAGTTACCTATTTTAGAAGTTGCACAGTGAGAATTTATTTACCTATCAATATGGTTTTTCGGTCTATTATGCCTGAACATTAAAGTAAGCTTTCTATAGAAGCAACGTTGTTTGAAAAAATATTCGAATACTCAATTCCTCATACATGATAATCTAGGTTGTTTTAGTAATAGGTATCTTTATATATTAGTAAATCAATGGATCATATCTTTAAATAGAGTCGTAGTTTCTCTTCAGATATTGATTTTCAACTCCTGTGTTCTTTTGCATTAGGTTTAGTTACATCATCTTTTAAATTCTAAATTTATTTGGTTAATTGAATTTCCCTCCATCTTCTTTTGTTCATTCTTGATTTTCTTTTTGCTCATTCTTCTGATCGTTATAATTATTAAAAGGTTCTAGTTCATTGCAGGATGACAGGAACCATTGCAGGATTTCCGAATTATTAGGCGATAAGGAGCAGTATCCACGATTCTGTCGGTAAGTTTTCTTTGTAAATGAAACTTATTTCTTTAGAACCGTTATGATCTCAGGTCAAAATGTTAAATCTTTGGGCAACTTTAGTCTAAAGATGTTATATTATTCTTCAAATACTGTGATTAATAGAATCAATGGATATAAGTGAAGGACAAATAAATTCAGACACATGTACAAGAGAGGAAATGCACTTTGGAACTTGTGGAGATATCAGCAGGAATGGGAGCGGATAGAGAACATGCTACATCTGTCAATTAAATAACGTATTCAATTCGAAATTCCGTAAGTGTTAGTGTGATTAACAAATACTTGAAGAATGCTGAAAAGAATAACTGTCAAAATATTATGAGAGTAACAACAAAGATGACCATATCTTCCAACTACAAATAATAAAAATGTTAACTCTTCATCGAAGAAATTCAGAGAGAACAAAAAAGGATTTTTCATTTCCTTTCTTTTCTTTTATGAATCACGCTGTCTATTGTGACTGTAGAATACCCCGAATATCCCTGGGGGAGGTAACTTTCGTAGCCACGACGTCGTCTGTTTACTGTGAGTTCCTACTCGTAGTACCTAAGGAGTGAAAATTGCTGGCTGAGCACTCCATGACTCTGGTGATCATGTGATATGCAGCTCATTTTTTTACCCTTATATGAGCTACACTTGTAATCCATACTGCACATTTAACTGAATGTGCTCACTTTCCCTATAAGACATAAAAAATTCAAGACAAACAATATGAGAAAACTGTTTTAAAATACTAAAATCGTCAACATAATGTCCTGGCTTAAAGAAATAGATTCATACCAAACCCAAATAATACATGAAAATAAACAATATATCTACAAACCATATATATCCCTTGAATTTAAATACATCTGTACAAAATAACTGTAATTGGAGGCATAGCATTGCAATCGAAATATTCAGATTTAGACAATAAATAACCCATAGAAGTGTTGATATGCCGCTAAACAAATACAACAAAATCAATTTTTTCTTGAAAACAAATAAAATGAGAAATATATATTATTAAATTATATTAAGCGACTATATCATTTTCAACCGGGTTTTGTTTAAATACATTATCTCCAAATGCGAAATGCAGTATAACTATTAAATATACGAATATCTGCATTCTTGTAAATAAGATTGTCAGATTAGAAACGGTATAAGTATTCTTTAAAATTAAAGAAGTACTAAAATTTGATTTTAGATAAACTTGACAAAATTCTAAGAAGTGTCTCTAATGTAATCAATCCTGAGCTGGCATCTCGACTTCAGTAATTCCCACATTTGCTATGACGTGGCTCGCCTCTATTTTTCTATAAATATTTTCATGGCAATTGTTCTGATGTTCTTTCCTCATTGGTGGCTCGACTGTTTTAAAGTGTGCTACAAGATAGATAAATAGATTTCACCGATTTACTGTAGAACTTGCTAGAAGTAATTCTGTTCCAGTCTAATAGATTTTTTCTCGCACATCTTACCTGTGACATTTACCTTCCGATTACTCGCTTCTTTGTCACCTACAATTTTCACAAATTTCAATACAACGTTAATCGTCAACTTCTGTCTTCCAGTACCCTGTTCTTTTACTGTTTTTTATCATTATTAAAGTCATCCCACCCGCTTTCACTCCCAATAATTTGAAATCAAGAAATAAGTTTAACTAATCGCTGCTTGTAATACTAGAGATGGGGTAAAATTCCCTAGTCTGGGCTTTCTACTGATTCACATTTAACAGAAATGGATATTATATGGAGAATTAACATCTTAAATGTAACCATTACGACAATGTATTGTTTTGCTTTCTCTTTTGTTTTCCATTTGATCAAAATTGATCTATCGTTTCTGTTAATTTTTCTCTGAAATTCTTTCTATTATGAATCTTTTTCTGGATAGTATCACTGTCATTTCATATTCTTTTTGTTTCTATCCGCTCCTCCCAATTCAAAACATTCTGTTCTTCTAAGAAATATGCCAATTAATCTCTATATGCCACCCGTGGAAATATTTCATTTTTTCCCTTGCCGTCTGATATTTTTTTATTTTTTTTATGATCTTTGTTTTAATTTTAAATTATTTTCCTTTTGCGGGTAAATTCTATTTGAGTGCCTTTCTATGAAACTAAATCGCATTGTCTCACTTCTGTCAAATTCAATTTTACTTGAAGCCAATACATAGAGATGTACAGATCTCTTTAAACACGAGCGGAAGGCGAGGGCGAAAGAAAATTCGGACTTTATTAGAATTAATTTGCTGAATGATAGCATTTTTCACTTTGTTGTTTTTCTTTTTTTATATAATTCGATTAAATCAGAAATTAAAACTTTTCTAAAATTATTCTTTTTATAATTTTACTTGCCTTACAATGACTTTACTGTGGATATAATTTTCCTGTTGCTTTTGTTTTACGTTTATTTAACAGCTGCAATGTGTAGAGATTTATTTTTCATTTTTACGTTTTAATATTAACCTTAAAACTGTCACTGATTACATGTACACAATTTGAATTAGAGCTTTTGAAATTTACGAGCCATAGTTTAATCGGGAAAAAGATTTTATTCTAGATTTGTGCAAAGTGTCTATCGCATGTGCTCGACCAACATATTATATTCTGTCTTGGATACGATAAACTTTGCCAAATAGAAGGAATTATAACACGTTGCATGGAATTAATCCGCATGAACATCGGTTTTTAAAAAAATAAGTTATAATTTAATAGTATTACAAAATGTATAGACTTGAAATTCTCAAATGCAACTTTGGCTTTATTGCATTTAAATATTCAAACAAGTATATTTGTAGATTTAGCTGCTCTATTCTCCGAGTTCTTTCAAAGTATTAACATAACGAGGCCATCAATGTATGAATACACCCTTGGGCCTAGATCGCAGTGTGATGCCTGCTCAACCAATGACGGAAACGCAAGCCTGAAGTCATAAAGTTTACAAATGTTCCCTTCTCACGCGCTCTTGGGTGGGGGTCGAGAAATGATGGCGAGGGCATCATCCAGCCTATCACTGACGTCAAATCGAAGTGCCCCTAATCGGAAGCTGCAGAGTACCGAAGTGACATAACCCGAAGATGCGGCGCGGAATTTAAAAACCACCTCCACTCCTAGCGGCTCTATGGTAAACTCTATTGAAATGATGCCGATTATAATACCGTGACTTCATGGTTTATAAAAATTCAGCCGGAATCGCGTAGAAGCCGCGTAGAAGCCGCGTAGAAGCCGCGTGGAACCCTTGGCATTTTCGAAAGAACATATGTACTTTTAGGTTTTAACAACCCTCCCGAATTTATTTATTTCTTTTGTTACGTGTTTAATTCTTGTTTATCAAATTTATAAATATTTATTCTTTTGTGTCCATTTTTAATTTACACGTTATTTTAAACCAAATTTGATTTTCTTTTTCATTTAATTTTTTGTTTCATTATACAAATGTTAAATAAGTCAAACTTTTATTTGTTTGGCCGTTGCGGTTTTAGGCTATCATAGCCGATGATTTGGATTTACCCCCGGCTGTGCCACCGCCTAAATTGCCACAGTCTGAAAACAGGCTAAGAATGAAGAATACGGCGTACTATTCCGATCAAATAGGAAAATATTAGGAATCTTTTAAAGGTAACGAGTTTCTCACTATCCCCGAGACATTGGAAACCGTTAACGCTCATATATTATCCCTTCTAACCACGGATATAAGGAGTCGAATATTAATTGGAGACAGCAGGTAAACCATGCAAGAGGCCTGAAAGTGCCTTATCATCAAGCCGAAAGTGTTAGCCAGGAGATCCAATGATATGTTGGACATTATCCTGCCAACCAAGACAGACTCCAGATGGAATACATGGGCACTCGGAAGACAAGAATCACATCTCATGGGGAGCCCGTTTATATCTGTGAGGACCGTTGGAGGACTTCTTTTCAAAATACTAGGAAGTGATGGAAATAAATGCCCTCATAAGTAAATCTGGCACCGCCGCTGGAGACATGGTAATACAACTCATATTGACCAGAAAAAGTTTTGAGGAAGTCCTAAATATATTGTTGTGCGGGGAAAAAGTATGTTGGTGGTAGTGGAGGACCGCCCACCTTACTGGTGATCATGTGGTATCTCGGGGCACATATCCAAGGATTCACTCGCTAAGAATACTCAGACTCCACCTTGCCGAACAACAGCACTAGCACCAATAGTCGCAGCATCAACAGAGGAGGGAATATTGTTAAATGTTCCCGATAGTGGCTAGAACGAGGGCAAGAGGGGTCGAAAGACGGCAAATGCGCCTTCTTACCAACAGCAGGAAGTGCCGCTCTCCAAAGCAGCAACCACCATCGCGGCCCAGGGGAGGTGCAAGCAGAAAGACAAAAGAAGGATGTGCAACGTAAGGAGGCACAACATCAAAAGCGGCCACAACAAAAGCAGCCGTAAAATCAACAACAGCAATAACAAAAGAAGCAGCAGCAAACCGACACAGCGATGGAGTTGGACGAAATGCTTCAACCTAGTGTATCATCCTTGAAGGGAAACAGAAGAAAAAAACCGAGCCGACACAAAAGCACTCTAGGCGAAGTAGGGAGGAAAGGTATATGGACAAATCTAAATCCATATCCGCCCTTGCATTGCCTAAAGAAACTGTCACCGTATCAAAAGTATGGCGCCTCCCTTCTTCCTCTTCCCGTGCTCAGTCCTTTCTCCCTATATGTTCTCCCTTAGTTCAATCTCTACATCCCCTCACGCGTCCACTCCTTCCCCGACCCACCTGTTTAAAGAGAAAAAGAAAATAAATTTTCCACGGTCCAGATAAAGTTTGTAAAGTTAAAGGAAAAGGATTAGAAAAGGAATTTTCTAAACTTAAAATCTTCCTATTAGGTACTTTGTTTAATTTATCCACAGTTGAGAGAAAGTCAGTAGAGGAATCCTGGAATTTTCCTAAGGCCACAGATGTTATCACTTGTGCTAGGGACACGGGGGATACCTAAAGATTTGGCACAATCTCTTCGAGGCTAATGATATGTCTCCTGAGGTCCGTGTCTTTGAGCTGAGTTCGCGCCAATTGAAAAAATTACTAAATTCTGCGCAGGGAGGATTTCATTTTTTCTCCATCCCTAGTTATATAGGGCGGTAAAACTAGCATACTTTATGGACGCTGGCTGGATTGTCCTCGGTGGACAGGTTACCTAAGATTTGGGCACAGAAAGCATAATACAATCTGTCGGGGTCATTACCCCATAAATTTCTGCACGGTATATGAATATGTTGACGATTTTTCTTTTCTTCAAGTTTCAGACCAAAAGAATGTCTATCAAGATAGCCAGTATGAAAGCGAATGGCTTGATGGTTCGGAGTAATGCCGGTCGCCTTCTCTGTAACCTCTTGTCGAACGATGTGAATGTCACCTTGATCCAAGAAACCCACTTTGTTTTCAACGTCGAAGTTTGTGTGCTGTCTAGCCAATTTGCCGTCTATTCAGCATATAGCGACCGACTGGCCAGAGGTGTTTCTTTGCCGGTTAGACGTACCCTGGATGCGGATGTCGATGACCAGTTGATCGTGGCCGATATTGCCGTGAAAAGTAGTTCGTTTCGGATCATTGCGGTTTATGCGGTATAATAGGAGCACGTCTTATTTTGCCGGCAGTTGGGTCCGTTCCTGGTAGTTTCAATGGGCCTGGACTTAATGGGGAACTGGAAGAGATAGCCCTAGCTAGGGAAGATCTGGAGCGTCTGGCCAGCAAACGCTTCATGGGTCAGGCAATTAGACATAAGTTAAGCAAGATTTCTTCCGAAGCTGTGAACATGGGCGAGGTTCCAGTGGCTACATTCGTGAGGTGAAAACCCTGGATGATCATTCTCTGGGATCGACTGACGAAATGTGTGAGGCGTTTCGGCGGCATTTTGAGAGCCGCTATACCAAGGACCCTGATCTCTGTGACGAATAAATTGGGAGCTATTTGTCTAATGTGTCTCTGGTTCGTCAGCCTTGTCCACTGTAGCCCCTATTTTACGCTTTGGTGATAGAACTCGCCTTCGCCGACTGAGCGACAGGGCGAGCAGTCCGTGCCTACGTGGAATCACTGCCCCTGGTGGGGATCGAGCCAGGGTTTCTGCGTACACAGATTACGTAATTATATCGTGTAGTCCCGCAGCGACATTGAGGTGGTACTAAAGGCATTTGAACGGTACCATAAGATTAACCGCAAAAAGTTTTCCTGCTTGCGGTTAGGTGCATGGAAGGGGGTCGATCTTCCGGGGCCCTTTGGTTAATCGGACGATCCTGTCCGCATTCCTGGAGTGTGGTTTCTCCAACTGGAGAAAAATTTGTAAGTGCAGTCATAGGTCGGCGCGGCGGTTCTAACTCACCTCATGCCGCGCAGTGACGGGGATCGTGAGGGACACGTTCCCTTTCCTTATTATCACTCCTCAATCTCGCGGGCTAAGTGCCGTCAAAAGCCGTGGGGTCATTCGAGTTTCCTTCCCAAATGTCGATCGGCCTTGAGAGTCATTCTGCGGTCCAGTGAACTTTCTAGGCCAAATAGAGTCCTCTGTCTTGAACTAGTGGAGTGGGTCGCGAAGAATCCACTACGTAACCGGCTCGGCTTGTCGATGGACGAATTTCGATCCTTTTGGATTTGGTCGCTAGTGGCGGATTACCCCTGCAACTCGAGTTTTCGCTTACCTGGCGATTGGTTTGGAATAGGCTATCTCTCAATGACAAGGATTTTATATGTTGTTTGGGGAATTTGCCAGTCCGTAAATGTTGTGACCTTGAGGAAACGGCTTCACACGCCTTCTAACATTGTCTTCGGGTCCGCCACCTACGGGTCCATGTCGGCGAGTTGATGGATCTTGTGCTCACTGATCGTGCATACGCGTGTATTTATTATATCGCAGCCGTATTCTAAAGTGAAACGGATGGTGTTTCTATCACTGCTGGCTACGGCTCGAATGGTACTTTGGACGACGTGAGAGGAGTAAGTCTTGCGAGTCCTCCATCTTTCTAATCAGGATGTGATCCGATTCTTTGAGAACCAATTCAAGATGAAGATTAGAATTGATAGAAAATGATTGGTTTTGACATATGTGAGCAAATGGCAGGTACTGAGGCGAGCTTGGTTCTTGTGAACGGTGCTAGACTTGATTTATTTTTTGTGTCCACCTAAGTCACATCGAGGTGGTTTCCTGTCGAGCAATGTCCTGGTTAGGATAGACCATATTTGTTTACCTAGTTAATGTGAGTAGTTATGGTCCAAGCCTGTTCTTAGTTGCATCTTTGGTTATGTTCCAAGTTGAGATACCCCCCCTAGTTTTTGTTTCCCTTTTTTCATCTCGACTGGGTTAGCTTTCATTGTCCCCATCTTCCTATTTATTTTATCCTTCCTCTCTCCCTTAGCGAGAGAGGCTCTTCATTTTGTCTAAAGGCAGAATAATACGAACTATCTTTTGAGGGTTAGACGGGCCCAACTAACATCATTTATCTTTATTTTGTTTGTTTCGATATTTAGGTGTTTTTTTCGATTCATACCCCGCCGCAGATTGCAAACCATCCGCTGAATTCTATGCATGAAATTGTTATGAGCATGAAATTTTTATGTCACGGGTTGCGTTTTAAAGGTCTCCTGAGAGTATGCGGTAGTGGGTAAATGAAGGCTTCAGTCCTGACGGATGAGTTCTTATGTTAAATGCGCAAATTGTAATGAGTTAACAGGTCGTGATCGGATTAGCCAGATATAAGATAGCAAGATACAACCAGACTTAACTATTCCCCCTTTTTTATTCCTGGTGCCAAAATTGCATTTTTTTACAATAAATCTCAATAGGACAAAAGATCCTTACTATAGGAAGGTAACGCGGATTTTGTTTGGGACATAGTACGAAACTTAATAGCACTGTAGCATGGAGCAAATCAAGATAACATTCTGTCAGACAGTAGGTGAAATTTCCTGCCAAACCAAAGCAACTAGTCATTAAAAACTTTTTTATTTTACCATCTATAACGCGTTTGATGATATTGGCAGGGTAGCCATTACTTTCATAATTTCTTTGGATACTAGCAAATTCTTCATCTAACAAAGGAGGAGTACAGATCATCAACGTAGGAGGAACCAGGGTGGACATTAGACCAATATCTGGGCCTTGGGAACAAAAGTGTTTCAACTTCTGTCTATATTTGCATAGGACGAACCAATCAGAAGTTGGAAACTAGGATTACGCAACATGTAGCGGCTTACATGCGTTCAAGTATTCAAAAGCGTATTTCAAAAACCACTCAAGCAGTTCATGACTCCTCGATTAGGCAACATTTGCTGGATAATCCTGATTCTGCCGGCGAGTGTGAGGACACGTTGTTTCCATTCTACATAGTTTACGCTCAGCTTACAATCTTAGAGTCCTCGTGGCTGTGTACATCAAATTCTACTAGACGAACCTATGTAAACAAAAGAAGCATTTCAAGCGTTACTTACGGTTGATTGAGGAGCTCTGAGTACCTTCTTTCTATTTTCTATTCTTTTGAAACTTCCTAATTATTTCTTATTCGTGAATTTATTTACAATTAAAATTTATAGTAATCGTCTTCCGACTTTCCCTCCCTCTTCGTTATTATTATTGATTGCGTATGTATATCGCCAACGAATGCCTTTTTAAAAAGTGTTGGCCGAAATGATCTTAAAGGTTCAATAATATTGTCTATTTGTTCAAGTTTCTCTGTCTCTCACTCTCTCTCTCTCTCTCTCTCATTTGCAAAGTTTTTCCTCCTGTTTTTTTTTTGTTTTGTTCAGATTTTACTTATTGACATTCTCAGTCAAAGGAAAGATGTTACTGATATTTAACGTAAGTGTATCTATTGTGTATTTCTTCGTATATCTTAGTATTAGCATTGACTACACGATCCACCATATTATTTGTTCTATCTTCTTAATGTTGAATAGCTTTTAGTCTCAAACGTTTTATTTAATTTCAATACTCACATCTATCCGTAATTGTAGTCTCTTAGATAAAAATGAAAATAACGACCTTTTTCTAAATTTAAATTAAAATGGCGAAAAAACAAATAAAATATTTCGGTGACCTTGACTAAAATAACGAAATAAAGATCAGTATGGTGATTATTATATTTTATGAAATCCAGCTCAGTATTTGATCGGATTTCCATCTTATATGAAATTATATTAATTGAATAATTTTAATAAACATGTTAACCTTCATGTGTTGATGTACCCTTAGTTTGTATAGGAAATGAGATAGTTTGTGTCTAGGAATAGACTGAGTAAAGTATCACACCCTGGGGTTTAATCCATATTATTTATATATATATATATATATATATATATATATATATATATATATATATATATATATATATATATATTTGTTTGTGATTCATATGCAAGCTAGCAGGGGCACGCCCACGATACACAGAATGGAATGAGATTTGATAGTCTCTGGGGTGATGCAGGGATGGGGGATAGGGGGTATCTATCATTGACATATCTATCATCACCACCACTAAGACCAAATGTAATAATTTTATTACCGCTTAGGTAGAAGTTCACTTTTACCAACAGTGATATCAAAGCTCACTACAAATACAGAAAACAAACAATGAAATATTAAAAGAACATAAGGAAATTTGATTCCTCTGAAACTTGATTCCATTAATTTCCCTGAAGTAGAGCACAATACCGAAACACATGTAGCAAAAATTTGTAAATAAAATATAATATATACAATAGAACAAATCCACATTACAACCAAAAATGTTTGCGGTTTCTCATTTTCTTATTAAATATACATTTTTCTCTCGTTGGAGCAACTATAACTTTTTTCCTATATATGACTACAACTGAAGAATGTCTTGAAAACAAAACTATGGAAGAACCGCTTTAATTATATAAAATTACCAACGATAAACAGGAGTTTCTGGTAGAAACAATGCAAAAATTGCACAAAAAATGGAAAATATACTTCTATAAATCACATCGCAACAAATCAGGGAACACAAATGCAAGAGAGAAACTCTAATGGAATATTTCAAAACACAGGGTGGATACGTAGAAAATAACACATCCAAGCGGAAGCGTAGGAAACGAAGAAACAGAATCTCCGGATGTGGGACAATGTATTTAATCAAAGAAAACTAGCATATTTCAATGCTATTAAAAATAAACCACAACAATATAGAAAACTTCCAACAAATGGAGGAAATATTTACTACAACGAAATTCCGTGGGAAAAATCAATCCACGTGACAGGAAAAGAAAAAAACACTGCGACTAGCAAAATTACAGGCCCTACTTGAAATACAAGAAGACAAAACAGTACACTTCAAGAAAAAATGCACCTAAATTCATAATAAAATATCGAGAGAAATCAAGGAACTCTGTCCCATAGAAACTCTCCTATTCCTTTCAGATGTGACACCATTTAACAGGACAAAAAAAAGAAAAGAAAGTAAGAAGAGAAAGGAAAGAAAAGAAAAGAGAGGCGAGACCCAAGCGTGAATGATAAAAAAGAAAACCCCTACGACCAGGGGCCTTGACAATGTTATTTTGATAAGTAGCAAATGGCGAAAAAGGTGTCATTACCATTGCAGAAAAATTCTAAGTGGATAAGGGAATCGACTATGTTCTGGCGACGAACTTGTGTTATCGGGGATAGATAACAGCCGCTTAATGCGGGCAAACATCTAATTAGCAAACCACAGACCGAAGACCGACTAGCTAAGAAAACTCCAATTGATAATGTTATTTTGATAAATGACAAAGAACAGTTGAAATACAGGGCTTTGGATAGATAAGAAAAATTAACTGTATCGTCTGCTAAGCCGCACACGAAACCAACCCTGAGTAACGACTGACCGTTTTTTGACAAGACATCTTCGGTTGTGATAACAAAACTATGTTATCAGAAATTGGCACCAAAGAATGACTAGAACAATGGAACTGTTTTTTCGAGACGACGGTCGACTGTGTTTTGCTGGACGACCACCCATTCTGATAATTAGCGAAAATCTGACTGACGAAGTCCAGATGAAGAATTGAGGTTATCACACCACTGGTCGCATTGTTCTGTTGGCGGCCAGAGAAAATGAGAGCTGCAATTAAGTAAATAAAAGGAAAAGAAAAAGATAATTTTTTTTTTGAGCAAGATATATTTTTTTTTCCTGAAACAAAGCCCGCTGGATCGCACACGCCCGGCTGGACATCAGTGGTGACGCAAGGAGAGAAGCTGCCGCCGCCCACTTAGAGGATGGGTATGAGAGGTTGCTACGAAGAAGTGGGGAGGACAGTTGACGCACCTCTGAAGTATGGTGAGAAGGTGGGAGTAAGAGAAGACTCCCAAAAATGGAAAGAAGTGGAAAATTCCTAACCAAAAAGTGGATATGTATTTAGAATTATCGAGGAACCTCCAACGCCGAAAAACCCACCCCGGTTTTGGTCGGCGTCCATATAAGCAAAGTCGCAGCGAGCAGAAATCAGTTGAGTTGAGTAGAATACAGCTAAGTCCGGCAGAGTTTCACGAAGAGTTCAGAGCGCTCAGTTGAAGCATGCCTCGCAGCTGACTAAGATTCGCGCAACTTCCGAACTCCGAACTCGTCTTCAATCCAAGAACAATTTATTTTGAAGAGCGACTTAGATCCATATCACCAAAATAAGTTTTTCGACTTTCGCCTGAAGACACACCAAGAACCAATTTCTTAAAGAACAGACGACTTAAAGTGTTAAAACTCGCCTAACAAAAAACAACGTGTCACAATCCATATAAGGGGTCGGGAGATAGACGCAGTCCTATGTATCCAGCAACTAGACATAAAGTATTGTTATCCTTTTTTTTTTGATACCTTGAACTTTTGAGTTATCATTTTATTTCTTTTATACATATTTGTGCGATACCACCCTCGCTTGAACCCAGCTTGCATTACGACTGATTGATTTAGTCTGCCTAAGATCAATTCACAACGTGGGTAGGCAGACTGGAGATCAACGCAGTTACTTTGGTAACCAGACGTTGGAAGCGAGTTGGGAATGACGGGGCTGATATCGAATCTAACCAGATTCCCATCCGAATCACCCAAAAGGTTAGAACATCACATTTGGGTGCCGCGACCGATGCCAAGCCAGTTGGTCGTCACAGGACGGGACAACACGACTGACGCGATAGGCGGACGTCACGTTTGGAGCGGCGACACCCGAACGAAGCAGCGAGGAGCGAGCGAAGGCTGTGTTTAGGGACGTCACACAGAATTATGAGAGTCAAAATGCAAATAAAAGGAGGGAAAATCCCGGAATATCTTGGAAAGAAAGATAACCTGGCTGAAAACATTACCAAGAAAAAAGATGGATAATGAAACAGAACTAAAAAACACAATCCAAATTCAAAACAAGACACAGTACTGAACACAAAACAACTACATGCGACATCAGAAAATACAGAGAAAAACCACAAAACAGATGCAATTACCCAAATACATACTACTACATACAAACACATCCACAAAATTGAAACGTAATACATACTCCCACGCATAAGCACTCCCACACAACAAATACAATAACGAAAATATACTTAACAGCGCACAAAATACCTTTACAACATACCATCATAACATAACACAAAAAAGATAAGTCAGACTACACGGACATTCACAAAGCCAACAATTACAAATATCGCCGAACACAACAAACCAAACCTAACAACCACTACCAATATCAAGAAACACAATCGAAATTCACCAAAAATCTCCACATACAATCCATACAGAAACAGAAAATCCAGAAGCGTCTGGAACACTCCTTACAGACAGAATTATATATAGACATCTAGAAACAGCAACACCAATATTACCAAAGAAATTTTCACTGGCTAGAAAACCCAAAATTTGTAAAGAGAGGTTATCTCTTGGAAAACCCAAAATATATGGAAAGAATCATTATTTTTAGTGAGCACAGTCCGAAAAAGCAGACCAGTTTAGATGACAAAAAACCCGAAATTATAAACCTATCTACGTATACATATACAAAGGACGAGATCAACCTAATAACATTAGGCCTAAAATACTGCACCGAAAAGCAATATAACACACCTAAAAAAGACCTTAGAGAATTTGATCGCAAACAGACTAAAAGAAACATTTAATAACGAAAATACTACAGATGGATCATTAGTAAGAAATAAATCCAATTTCTTCCCCAACAAAAATAATACAAATGAGCTAAACATATTTTTTGCAAAGCTCTGGAACCTTGACCTCCACAAAAATCCAAATCCTTAAACAATCTTTCATAAAAAGACGTTATAGAGCATTCGTAAAAATAACACATAACTTTAAAGAAAGTATATAAAACAGCGCTATAGTGATCATGGAATAAGTATACTATAAAATAAAAATTCTAGAATCACTAGGAGATAAGAACAACTACAAATTAATAGACACCAACATATATATATATATATATATATATATATATATATATATATATATATAATCAAATAATTTGTAAGAACTTCCAAAAATTCACAAATTGAGTGAAATAAACGCAGGTATCCAGACGCAAAAATATGAATACAGTAGCATCCCAAAACCCAGTGATCTTACATTCAGTAGCAGAACCGGCCTATCTGACTAGCAGACACAGTAACTTAACAGTCACAATACTACAAAAATTTACTAAGAATATTAAAGGTTCTTCAGAGACGATAACCACTTCCTTAGCTCCATGTTGATCTGGGAACACTTATTGATAATTTTGACACCAGTATCATATATAGCAACATAGCCCATGAATTACGTAAACAGGCAATATCATTCTGGTTTGAAAAACTTTCAGGACCCCTACATCCCAGATTTATTAAGGAATTCATTCACGATAGTATAGACCTGATTCTAAACAATAACTCTTTTGACTTTGACAACAAAAACTATATCCAAACAGAAGGTACCGCAATAAGAAACGAAAATGGCACTAACATATGCCACCCTAATATTAGCTTACCTGTATGAACAAATAGAACAAATATATGGGGAAAATATAAACACCGACTTCACGATAATTTGCAAAATTGATTGCTTCATTTTCTGCAAATACTCATGGGGTGATATTAACCAATTCCACACTCTTCTTTAGAATTTACTCTCAAAGAACAAATTCACCCAAGAATATAGTTTTAAAGAATTACCATTTTTTATATATACACATTAGAAATAGAAACAGCCACATAATCACATATATCTGCTACAAATCTACTAACACCCAACAATATCTTCATTTCAAGAGCCATCACCCAAACTGCTGTCGGAAATCCATCCCCTATTCCTTAAGAACGTAGGCTTTGCACTACCGGTAAACACCTAAAAAAAACACCCAGAAGAACAATATAGAACAGTAAAAAAGCGATGCTAAACCACAACATTAATAAACAAAAGTTTTGAACTAGCAGAAAATACCAACTACAAAAAAACGTAACGCCGAACAAACCCTAGCATATGTCTTAACATACAAGAAAAATACAGAACTATTTACGGAAATTACAAGAAATCTAGAACTAGAAAATCTTAAACATATATTAAAGTCATGCAAATACAATATAAAGGGTGTCACAAAATGCAAAAAAATTTTGTGGGGCGAGTGATGCCATTACAGAGGGGAATGCTACACCTTTGAAAACCGTACAACTACATTCACAATAAATAAAATTTTATCCTTCAACTCAAAAATATGATCTATGTACTCAAATGCACAAAATGCAAGAAGTCATATGCAGGCATCAGCTAAGCCCTTAACAACGGAGTTACTCTTCACAAAAGCAACATCAAATTATCCAACAACAGAAAACTTTTTGTTCGGCAACCCATCTATTAATGCAATCAAGGCAACGTCAAAATTATACCAATATACCGAACACCCAACTAATATTTGTACTTCAGAGACAAATTTAAACCTGCAATAAATAGAAAATAACCCCACACGCATGGATAAACGGCTTGCACACATGATGGTTCTACACTGGTCGAATCAGACGCATACATAAATGTACGCACGCGCAAACAGGTATCCATGGAGAACAAAAAATATATACATCACACGTGAGCACTACTCAACACAGGAAGAATGTGCATGTGAGTGTATGTTTGTGTTTATATGTTTATATTTTGAATATATATATATATATATATATATATATATATATATATATATATATATATATATATACATACATATATATATATATATATATATATATATATATATATATATGTGTATGTATGCGTGTGGGTATGATTCATGTGCAATATAATAGGGACAAGTACACACTCACGATACACAAAATGGAAATGGATATGATAGTCTGAGGGGTGAATGTTGTAACAGGGGGCATCTATCATCAACACATCTATCATCACCACCACTAAGACCAAATCTAATGATTTAATTACCATTTTGCTAGAAATCTACTTTAGCCAACAGTCGAAAAATTATATCAAGGCTCACTACAAATACAGAAAATGAACAATGAAACATTAAAAGAACATAAGGAAATTTTATTCCTTTAAAACTTGATTCCTAATTTGATTGAAGATGGTTACTAAACCGAAAAAACCTGTAGCAAATATATGAAGAAAAATATAATATATATAATAAAACAAATCCACAATATAGCCAAAATGTTTGCGGATTCTGTCTTTTTTAATATATACATTTTTCTCTCGTTGGAACAATTATAACCCTTTTGATATATATATATATATATATATATATATATATATATATATATATATATATATATATATATATATTGTTTGTGCATTCTTGCGCATATGTGTGTCTGTGTGTGTTTGAAACACAAAAGGGTTATTTTCTTTAACAATGCGTTTCGTCCTGGGAGGGAAGAATTAAGTAATAAGGAATTAAGAAGTGGCAGTCCTCAAAAAATTACAACAGGTAGACATCTAGTCCGACAAGTCTAGAAAAATCCTGATGTGACCTTTGCGTTTCTGCAATGCTCACTAGCCAATGTCAGAACGAATGCGTATACATATACACTGCAACAAAATCTGAACAATGCCGATCTTCATGGCAAATTGCCCAGAAAACCAAATATTTACGTAATTGCACAAGGAGACTCGCCTCAACAATACAATACAAACGGTCACAATAATATAGCTAGAAATATTCTGATAAAAAGATTTTATGTTGAATGAGACCGAAGTAGAACATTTTTGGGGGAAAAAATAGGTGCTATATACTGGCGTGCTCTTAATAAAGCTTTTGAAAAGAAATTCATATCAACCATTAACAATGTTGGAGACAGCATTATGGTTTGGGGCTAATTTGTTGCAGCTGGAACAAGTAATATAGTATGCATTGACGGCAATTTTGAATGAAAATATATCGTCCTCAAAAGTTGTATTTAGGACGGGGATGGAATATCCAGCAGAAGAATAACATGAGGAATCAAAGCAAATCCAGAAAAATATTTTGGAACGATCTCGTCAAAATAAAATTCAAATTTCTTTATCTAAACCCAATTGAAAATCTGTAATACAAGTGAAATAAGTCAGTGCATACAAAAAAAGCCCATGTTCTCTCGAACAATTCTGGTAGCTTTGCCAAGATGAATGGGCAAAAATCGGCCCTACGGCTAGAAATTTTTTAAAAATATAGAAAAACCTGATTAACAATGTAACCTCAAAAGGAGCAGTCAGCAAATATTAAAGATAATGTTTCGCTTACCTTAGCATATACTTTTAATTAATATTGTTATTCCAGCTTGACAAAGTTTTAAAAGTGGTTGTAATTGATTTAATATGATACTTCTTAATGAATAAATAGCTTAATTAAAATTTGTTGATCATCTTGAATAAAAAGATATGTTTTTAAATGTTATCTTAGAGTGCAGTTCAGAAGGAAGTGGACCCCTAATTTATTGTTGCTTTTACTAAATATTTACTGAAATATATCTATTATAATGTACTTATTATTTATTATTTTATTTTGATTAATCATTTATATATTAATTTATTTATTGTAAATATTTAATATCTTGAGTTATTTTTTAATTTTTTAAAAATTCATGGACATGTATGCAAGCTTGGGGAACAGGTATTTCGTTTAAAGAAAGGAGATATTTGAAAACAAATCAGGGAAGTTAAAATTTTAGCAAGAACAAATAATTTCACTACAATAAATTAATTTTACTCTTTAATTAAGTATAGGATTCTTGACATCGATGATGTAGCTGAAATTGATTATATGAATAATTAATGCATTGTAGGAATTATTTATGAATATAAGAAGGTTCTCCTACATAATAAGATTTACACAATATACAACAATGTAATGTGTTGTGAATAGTGATATTCACAACATATTACATTTCATCGAGACATGGTTCTATTGTTAATATTTCGGTCTCTCACGTGGTATGATGTCATAGAACCGCATCAATAAATTACGACCTGCGTTTGCTATTCGACGACCATCATCATTTTCTATGTCAGCATGACAAATATCATATTTGATTGTGAATAACTTTGTTTAACTGTTCGTATAGCCATTCTGAAGATGGCTCATGTGAGCCAAAAGTTTCGATCAAGGCCAACTTAATAAAAGAATATCCAAAGGCTGCACAACATTTGTCGTTATTTTTATCCGAAATTAAAGGAAATGTACGAAGTTTAGAACGATTCATGATCAGACATAATAGATATTCATTGCCTGTTATATTTAATAGTATATATATATATATATATATATATATATATATATATATATATATATATATATATATATATATATATATTATTCAGACATATATAGACTTATAGGGTAAAAATTACTGGATTACCTAGCAGTGGTGTGCCAGTCGGATAATAAATCTGGACAGTAACAAGGAAATCTCGGAATGTTGGACAGTCAAATATCTATCGTACAGATTTAATACGAGTTTCTCTCTTCTTTGGTGACCCGCTGCGCTCTGAGGATATAATTCAAAGTTGTCTCATTGGTGTCCATAACCAAGAAAAACTATCAACATATCTGACATATCACAAGTTATTCATATGTGTCATCACCTTCATTAATTCGTAATATATTTGTTCATTCAGGATTTTCTATTACCCATTCTCTGGGATATATATATATATATATATATATATATATATATATATATATATATATATATATGTTATTTGTGTTCTACCCGATCTCAAATTTTCATTAAAACACTGTCTTATATTTTCCGCAGTGTGTGTACGGGTTATAGGTATACTAAGCAAAGTACTCCTGGAAGCTATCTTAAATAATAATTCTAAGGGAATAATAAATAGTGTATATTTTTGTATTGTATCTTCAATATCAAATAATGATTGTGAGCCTAAATTAAATACAAGTCACATTATTAATTCTAATGTTAAATTTACTTGTCTATAAAATATGTAAATATGTTTTATTATATTTAGAATATTTTTTTCAAAAATATTAATACGATGTTGCATGTCATTTTAAAGTAATTTTAATACCAGCTATTTTTTTCATTCTATTCGAGATCTTATCTCATATAATAAAAGATTGAAACTATCTCATAATTCGTACGTCCGTCATTATATGGAACGGCTAAAATGTAGTTTCGGTATCGGGATGCTATACCTAACCGTATGAATGTAAGTGTACAGGTCTATTTCCATTATTGTCATCTTCTTCTAAGTATCGTGCCACGTCCGAATGTTGTCTATCATGGTTCTCCAGAATTTCCTGTCCTTTCTAACTATTAGTTAATTCAGTCTTTTTATCTCTCCTAAACACTGATCTGTCATCCATTTACACAAGCTCATTAGATTAGCGGTGCATTGTTTTCCTCTTTCCCTCTTGCCTTCAACTTGTTGTGACTATCACATTTTCCAAGAAGACTTTATTCATTATGTGCCGTAGAAATGTCAACTGTCTCTTTCCAATATTAAGTATGAGTCCTTTTGGTTTCCATTTACAATATGCCTTACCTAACCTTAGAAATCTCAGCCTATACGTATATTTCCATCTTAGGATTCCATAGATATCACGTTACAAGCTCACGTGTATTTCTGATAGATTTATATTATGCAGAAATAAGTGTCGTTTCCCTGTGAGTTCTGCGAGGTCTAGACTTGATGTTAAACTATTAATTTATGAGCAATAGCAAACAAAACGTTGGCGAGTATTCCGATTATATAGGCGCCTCCCTGCTACGAGATAAACCTTATTTCAAACAGATGCACACGTAAATAAACAAAATACGAAAGAAAAATGTATAAAATGAAGAAAGAAAAGGAATTATCTATAAAACCATTTAAGAAGAATTAAATATATATGAAAAATAAAAAAAGATAAAAATATATATAGTATCAATAAATACCTATAAATATAAACGAAATACAGAAAGGTAAATGAACGAAAAGGGAGATAGTGAGGCAAATGAAAAATAAATCAAGGGGGATAATTAAGATGAAAAGGAGGAGATAATGTATAATAATAAAGGAATGATAAAAAAAAAAAACATTTACAATGTATCAATAAACAAACAACCAAAATTTAGACCAATGAAATGAACTCGATTAAATGCACATAGCTTACGCAGACAAGGAAACAGAGAAGAAAAAATGAGACTGAATAGGGAAAAATGTTTAAATTTTAATCCGAAAAATCGATTTAGATCAATAATTAATCTCCTCTTTCTAATACAAATAAGAATAAATACGCAGTAAAAGTATTATAAGATTCCGATTAAAACATCAATTGTACACTTCATAGGTGTTAATTCAATATTCACATGCCAGAATTTTATTTTTAACTTTGTGAAATGCTTTATATTATTTAACAATTGCTATTGATCGAACATATAAACATTTCACGATTGAGCTTAACTAAAAGGTGATCTCTCACTTCTAAAGCAATTAGCACACATCTGTACACAGCGCCAACAACCGAGATACCAGCTAATCCTGTACGGATTGGAAGACAAGCCCCAAACCGGCTGACTCTTTGTCGTGTCAGCACCATCATGCCAAACACCACTGTTTGGTTTTGTGTCCGACACAAGAAGGTCGCCATTTAAGCCTGGCTGACGCCATGCCTGACTTTATTGGAAAATTTACGTGATTTGAAAAATTTCTTTCAGATGTTATTCATGAATTCAATATTTTATATCATAAAAATAATACATCCATACACGTAGGAAGATTTATATGCCGTAGCGGACCGTTGGGTGATGAGTATGTATTGTAGAGTTAAAATTTCCTGCTAGCCGGCACAACCACATGAAAAAGTTGGGCTTTAATTAAATAAAAAAAAAACAAAGAAAACAAACAAGACCGATAAATATATGTAAACAAATATATGTATTAATAACAAGTTACAAGCACATTGACAGTTACATGGACAGAGTGCATGTGGTGAATAGTATGTGTGTGTTTGTGTGTGTTGTGGTGAGTGTTTGTACGTACGTGTATTGTTCTATGCGTGTTCCCAGAATTTGGGAAATGCTGTACCTGTGAGAGCTCTCATCCCAAGGCCTGAGGAAAAAAGAGATCGAGTCGAAGGGTCAACCAGTATTTATAGCCAGGTGAGAGAGACCCCTGGTGAAGGGTTAAGGAGCTGAGGAGGAGCTAACTCCGACAATGCTTACTCAATATAAATACATTATATTGTATCCAAACACAAATATGATCACTGCTGAGAGGTGTGTATGTGTGTCTGAGAGAGAGAGAGAGGGGGAGAGAGAGAGGGGGAGAGAGAGAAAGAGAGGAGACAGAGGAGATTTTTAACTTGTCATTCGAGAGAAAAATCTATGATCAAGACAGCAATAATAAATCGATATGATTGCTTTTCGTGGCACATGTTTTGTATTACATTATTTGATCTCGCAGAATGGTTATTAGTATAACCAACCCCCATTTTCATGCAGGTGAAACCAATCACCTTTTTGATATCCTTGTTTTGGCCGTATTCAAAATGAAGCTAAATGCGCTAAAGTTTACTATTCAGCTTTATGATGCAGTATCATATCCCACTTCGTTCCCAGATGTCAGTTTGTTTCTAGCCAAATAAAAGCTGGTAACCGTGACTTCTACAAGCGGTTACCTCACACTATTACTCTACCTCCAACTCAATCACAATCTCTGTCTCTGTCTCTGAATGACTCTGGGTATTTAACGGCAGCAGTCGAAGTACACACTTGTCGAATCCACTTGTATGAAAAAGGGGTGGACCCCGTAACATAATGAGTCTCCAACAAATATTCCACGAGACAAACAGCTATGTCCTCAGTTTTAAGTATGCTCTCGAAAATAACACTTCTTCGGATTTCATTATTGTAATTGATGCTGACAAACGGCTTCAGTGAGAGCACGAACGTCGTTACGATGCTCCCGCAAATAACGAAGTTTCTGTCATTGTCATCGGTGATCAGCACAACAAACGGAACATTGTTATCGAATCGCGCGGCAATGGGCTCCGAAGAATCAGTTAAACGCATCGGTCCTACGATGCACTGTAATACCCACTTCTCTTCCCTTAAGGAGAAGATGAGTACAACTTTGGCATTCTGCAAAATGGGTCCTCTTCAAAAACAGTGTCATGCAGGGCTTTCTACGCCTACCTATTGATGGTACATGAGGTTGCATTTAATCATCTTCATCGAAGCTGGCAACTTTTGTATCAATTCATAGTAGACATGGCTGCTAAGATGGAATCCGAAAATCAACTTATATGATTAAAATATGTTTTTATTGATATTTGTAGTTTTGGGATTTTCGTTTTAATATATTAAATAATATTATTTTTAACCATTTTTATCTTTGTGTATTTGCTCGCTTACGTTATATTTTAATAAGTGGCTAGCATTTGTTTAATGATACTTTAAGTCTTAAATATTTATTGGTTGTGGTATCTGATTGTCAAGGTCAAAGTCTGTGGATGTGTGTACATGTATTCGTCGGTGTCTATATGTATGGAGAGTGCATTCACTTTTTAAGTTTGTGTGTGTGTAGGTGTTGGTTTCCTCGTTTCCTTTTTTCATAAAGGGCTGTGGAGATGTTCCTGTCTCGTCGCTTTTTTGTGTGTATATATATCTAAATATGTCCTGGTGCTTATGTATTATAATCTGATTGTGTTTGTGTTGTTTTGCACGTGAGTTTAAGACCCCATTCACACACTTGGGATTAAAATATATATACATGACATTGTCAAATGACCGGATATTGTAGCGTCTGTTCTAACGTAATTTCAACGAAGAAATAAATTGAATAACATATGTATTTTTTCTTTTCTCCTCAGTAATTTTATAGTTTTTAAACTTAATAGTGATTAAATTTGGATTTTAGAATTGGCAGTTTTTAATTTTAATATCAAATTTTATCATATAATTTAATAATTATTGGTTAGAATAAATTCTTTTTAATATTACCCGTATTTTAAAGATCTGAATAGCTATTATAACATGATTTCGTTGTCAAGCTTTTAAATCTTCCAATACTTGGGTTTTGATTGGTCATTCTAGCTTTTGTAACAATGTTTTCCCCTGGCGAAGGATCGTTAATTAATTTGAAACTTTTAAAACCATTTATTTTATATTCAACATCATCACTTAATAAGACAACGGGGGTGTTGAAACAAAATGGCTATTTTTGTAGTGATTTTATAACATATTTATGTTATATTTTTTTTATAAAAAATAATTATATCTGCTCTACTTTGTATTGAACACTCTTTTTTAGGAATAGTAATTGTTGGTTATTGGAATTCATTCCGTATATACACCAATTATATATATATATATATATATATATATATATATATATATATATATAAATATATATATATATATATATTCTCTCTATTTTAACTTGCTATATCATGTTTTTTTTCTGTTTTCATTTTGAATTAAATGATTTGGACAATCAGGTCAACACCGAGTGGTTGGCAATGTATTTATTTATATAAGCATATATTTATATATATTATATATATATATATATATAGTTTTAACTGTGCTATATATAAACATAAATGGACAATCACAACACCAGTGGTGGCACATTGTACATTTATATATTAAATATATATATATATATATATATATATATATATATATATATATATATATATATATATATTTGTGTGTGTATACGTGTGTATCTTATATTGTTATCACCTACTCAATTATTGTTATGTGCTCTGCTCCACTTAGTCAAGATGTTTTGTATCAATAAATCATTATTACCTCCCAATTAAATACCTACACTTTAGAAAAATTTTCAGGCTCTGAAAAACTGTAAAAAGGCTATAATCTATAAAGATAATCTATAAAATACAAATCAATCAATCCCCACAAAAACATACTAATTCATTTTCTTGTTCAACCCCTATTTTCTACATGATATACATTTCTCCATCCTTAGCCCTACGCCGTTTTTAATCTTCATTAACGAACTTCCCGATGACATCGATTCTCAACTTGTCGTCTACGCTGACGACATTTAATCCTGCCTTGATAGTATAGCTGATCAGTAAGACAAGGTCAAACTGGCAGCTGATATTCAAATCGACCTTAAGGCCGTCATTCGCTGCGGCAAAAGATGGCTTGTCAGTTTTAACGCCTCCATAACTAAACATCACAACATTAAATATTTGATAGACCCCTCTCCACCTTCCATCAGCATGGCAGATTCTATCCTCCAAGAAAGTGAGGCATTATGCCTTCTTTTGCTGCCTTCCTCAGCAGATATGATGTGGAAAGACTACATTGTACCCATCGCTAGAGCAGCTGATAAGAAAGTTAATTCACTATGTTGGACAAGATAATATTTCTTTCCGGAATCTATCTTGCATATCTATAAGTCTATCATACGTCCATGCTTAGAAATTTGCTGCCATATATGATCCAATGTCCCTGCTATTTTCCTGAAGCTCGTAGATAAGATGCAAAAAAGAAACGGCAATATTGTTGATCCTGACTTGGCATCTCGGCTTCAGTCACCTGCACACCGCCGTAAGGTTTCCGTCATGTGCCTTTTCTATAAATACTTTTATGTTAATCATGGGCACTTCGCTATGGTACATAGACTGTATGAAGCTCAAAACAGGCAGGAGATATCATCAATTTACAGTTGAGATAGCTAGATGTAGAACATAACTTCTATGCTAAAAGTTTCTCATCTCGCACTTCTAGCTTGTAGAACTTGCTTACAGTTCCATGTTTTCGAGCCAACTTTAATCTGAAGAAAGTTAAATTAAATATCAATCGTTATCTACTGTCTCACGGCTTTGAAATCAGAGTACTTATTTATTACTTAATTAGTTATTACATTTTTGATCTCGTTAAATCTGCGAATAGGATTAAAACCCCCGATTATTTCGTGTATTGTTTTCTTTCCTTCATCTCTTTAACACAAATTAATAGTTTTTCCTTTTTCTGAACACATCCATCCTTAGAAGAACATCCGTGCTTAGAAGTTTGTTGTTGGATTATATCAGTTGGTCTTAATCAGGCGACAACTAATTTCCTCTAAGAAGTTTTGCATTTAGATTAAAGGAAAAAAATCCTGCCTATATCTTTTATGATCAATCATGTCTTTACATTAGAGGTTTAAAAAAAATCATATTTAATGTCAACTTCGGGCAATTCATTGCGTGTCTGTTTTGTGGAAATTGATATTTTCCTGAAAATGCGAGATTACGAGCAGAATTGAATATTGATAATTACACACCTTTACGTAGTTTAACACAAAAGCAAACGGGAAATATTGATAAGGAATATTTGTTGTTCATGCAGGTTTACCAAGCTAGCCTTCTTTAAAAACTACATACACTGCAATTCAAAAACTGCACAACTATGAATGCAACATTTCACTGAGTTAGTGAATGCATATTTATTTATACTCTACTAGTGGGGATAACCTGACGTTACTCGGAAGAAATAACTTCATCTTATTTTTCTTTGCTATGTTGAAATTCAATGTTAATTGTCTTCATAATCAATCTATTACCATTGTACAAACACAGGGTTATAGATTTCTGAAGTGTATGACTTGGGGTTCTCTCTTTTTTTAAATGAGATTGTGATATGTCATGCCAGATGGTTGGAGGGAATTGCGTAAAAATTTCATTTTGTTTTCTTTTTGTTTTGTTTTTTTGCAGAAACTAATTATAGGATGGATATTACACTATTTATTAAAGTAAGTATATTGTCTATGTATTGTATCTAATTAACACCAGTAATGACTTTTCTTCAAATCAGAAAATTATTACTTCATTTTAATATATTTGGTTTCATTTTCTTTTTCTTTTTTTTTTTTTTAAAAAAGCAATTTTACGCTTAATTTGTTTTTTGTCAGAAAAATAAGAAAGTAAAAACAGAAATTGATTTCATGTAAAAATATTGTTAATTCAAAAATAAATCTCACTCTCTCTATATATATATATGTATATATATATATATGTGTGTGTGTGTGTGCGTGTACCGCATTTCATACACTGTCTACAACAGAAAAATATATAATATAATATAAAAATATTAAATAATATTTGATAATATTTAGCTTAATTTAATATTAATGTTATTTATATTAAATTTTTTAATAATACTTTTTAAAAAAATAATAGTTGAATTTTATTAATAATAAATCATTTTATTAATAACATATTATTAGTAATAAAAATAATAATTCAACAAACAGAATATTTTTGAAAGTCTAAATAATGTTTAGAAAATTAAATTAAATAGTAAAAATGTTATAATTGCCATCCCAGTATGTTTAAAAAGATTGTGTATATTTACGATAAGTTGTTTGTTTGAGCATTCATTTTTAAATGTAATATCTAAACATTAAAAAATATGAATTTCAATTAAATGTTAAAAGAGAAATATGTTCATATTAAATTCATATAGAAAATTGAGCCAACTCAAGCAATTTGATAGAAAAGGATTATTTTTAAATATAAACTGATATAAATATTTTCCAAAGCATAAACATTTTTAGTAAATTAATTTAAATAATTTATAAAAACCTGACTGCAAAATGACATAGTGAGGTAGCACGTCAGGTGGTAATAGTGAATTAAGTAATGTGCAAATCTTAATATTTTTAAATCAGAGATCAATTATCACATGGACATTTCACTATTTAAATAAACAAACATTAACATATGATTTTAATATTATCATATGCACATCTGGGAAGACTCTGTCAACCATGTCTTCCTCTGCTTGAATGGTTAGAAAGGGTAACTGAATTAAGTTATGAGAGTACTTTTTCAGAATTAAATTCTGCACATTTGGAAGCTGTGTGACATCAGAATTATCAATTCTTAAACCCACTTGCATATTTAATGCAAGGCCCACTTTCTGAATCTGATTCCAGAGATAAGATTCTTTCACGAAAGCATTGACCTAATCAGCTCTATTTCCTCGGGTAATAACAGGAAGTTTTTGTCTAAAGTCACCAGCAAGGCCTAAAATTACCTCTCCCATTATTTTTGTGTTTTCTTTTAAAATCTTCAGTGTCCGATGCAAGGATTTGATTGCCCTTTTGTGGCTCATGTTTGCTTCATCCCAAATGATCAGTTTAAAGGTTTGGAGGAGATTGGTCTATGATGGTTTTTTGTTACACTCAGGATTTTCCTTAGATCTAGGGACAGACAAAATATGGAGTGTGCAGTTCTGCCACAGTCTAGAAGTATTGTTGCAATCTCATCGGATGTTACTGAAAGTGCAACATTCTTTTTCTTGCAAACACTTGCAAGTAGCAGGTTTATCATGAAAGTCTTACCGGTGCCACCTAGAGCATCATTAAAGAATGTCATTCCTTTGTCATTTTCCATGCTGTTTAAGATACAGTAGCAGACATTCTGTTGATCATCCACCAGTCGAGATTCATTTGATGAACTCATCCAAAATATGGATATCATAATTGGTCTCCTGATATATTTCATGCTGTAACTTCATTCTTTCATCAGGCTCTAGCATCCCACAATTATTCAAGATAGTATTAAAAGTCTGGATTCAATGGGAAAAATCACTGAGAGATTGGTTATAAATTTATGAGCAGAATTCAATATATTTATTTTGTTGTCTGGATCGCCTGAGGAGGTTAAGAGAAATTGTTTTTGAATTGACCCCAGAGAAGATTAGGTAGATCAATCTCACAGGCTTTGAACATAATTTGAAAAAAAAACTGTCTGATCTAACTGGCTACTATAGAAACTGCTGCTTCTTCAGGATTAAATGATATTAGTCCTCAAACAATGTGGAGAAGTAAGCTCAGCTAAAAAAAAACAAAAAAACATCCTGTTATTGGGGTACATAGTCTAAATATTTGTCCTAATTTGCTGTCTTGTTATTGTTCTCTTGAAGCAACAATTTGATTCCTATTGCCAAGAAAACGACCTTGTCGAGTATCCACAGTTTCAAGTTGTCTTGCAGCAGCAGTTTTCTCCCTGTCAATACGCAAACGGGTCTCTGAAGTGTCCGGAATTCAACATCGTTTTACCAATTGGGGTTGAAGTCGAAGAGAGGAGTCTATTTTGGATTTTGAGGAGACCGGTTGGAGTTTAGCTGCTTGGAAACTGGCAAAATATGTAGCCAGTTTGATTTGTCTACAACCAAAGAATAGCTGTCTGTTCCCACGTAATTGTGGTTGTCTCTGAAATAAGAAATCAACGTTATGAAGTTAATTCAAGACAACGTGTGTTTGTTTGTAAGAAAGAAATAGATAAACTCCTAAGTGGAGAGAAATGAAAGGTAAAGTCAAAGGCGGAAACAAAAGCTGTTTGCCAAACAACACCTGAAAGATGAGAAGAAAAGAGAAAGGAAAAGATATCCGCCTGTGAACCTTTTTTCTAAAAAAAGGAGAAAGAGAGAAAACAATAAATGATATAAAAAATAATAAGAGCGAGAGAAGAAAAGCAAAGACTATTTGAAAGATATTTTGTTACATCATTGACCTGATTGATTTATATATATATGACCTGAAACTTTAACAAGAATATTGAGATATTCTCCCTGTAATATATTTTGCTAGCAGCTTTTATTTTGCCTTTTATTCCTTTTTTTTACTTATACAATTCGTTTAATGTGTTTTATCGCAACTATCAAACTAATAAGATTTTTTTAAATAATATTTATTTAAAACTCGAGATCTGTCATTGTCATTCATCGGATTTACGGTTCATGGGTCGAGTTCGTCTGTGAGGAAAGCATGAAGGCAGAAATCGATATATATATATATATATATATATATATATATATATATATATATATATATATATATATATAAGAGTATGTGTGTGTATTTGTGTGTAATCTTATTTCATAATTATTGTTGTCGTTCGTTAGTTATACCAAAACTAAAAATGTCACACTTAATTAAGTAGTAAAATTTATGCATGTGTATTGCTTAGCGATGTTGACATAAAAACATGCAGACTAAGCTTGTTTAAGAGCGTCACCAGAATTCAGACAACGCAACCGCTTATTAATGTTGTCCACTACTACAATTTATATAATATAATATTTACATAAGAGTTATATCTGTCACACTCATTCTCACATTGTTTTCTTCGTATACTAACGTAGTTCATTCAGTGGTAATATAACAAACGACACAAAATAGTTTGTGTCAAGCTGCTTCGCATAATTATCTTTGTAAACTATTTAAATTGTTGTATATTCGCTTTATCCTCGCATATTCGGCTACACACACCCACACACACACACACACACATACACACACACATATATATATATATATATATATATATATATATATATATATATAGTCATCCACAAACAACCCATATCTATACCTATATATAGTCATTCACATACACGGCTGTTTCGCAGTTCATCAATTTGACTAGACATCCGGGATCGAAACCCGACCCTAAGGCTATCGGCGCACGTCAGAGAACGAGGAATTTTAACGTATTATATACGCATGGGCTCAATTTAAATTTATTAATGAAGAACGTGTATATATATATATATATATATATATATATATATATATATATATATATATATATATATATATATATATATATATATATATATATATATATATATATATAGAGAGAGAGAGAGAGAGAGAGAGAGAGAGAGAGAGAGAGAATTGGGAAGCGCTCACGAGTGTGCGTAATATATGAATCTATCCCATTCTTAAAATAATTTAA
>CAHIKZ030005444.1:1445000-1650000 GCA_903632075.3 Acanthosepion pharaonis | reverse complement strand
TGGTGGTGCAATGATAGTAATGATAGATGCAATTATTTTGATGGTATCTTGAAATTAAATTGTGATTGTTGGTGGTTTGTCTGTTTTATCCGTTTGGTATGAATTCGGATAATAGGTACTTGTTATCATGCCTACATTTGAAGATTATCTCTGATTTTTTGTTAAGTAAGTTCTTTTGCGGTTTGTGTGATATTATTGCTACTTTTTCGTGGAGGCAAAGTAGGCATTTTTTCGTAATGTTGTTGTAGGCAGGGGCTTTTTTCAATATTTCCCAACTTATTGTTGGTGTGATGTTTTTGTCTTTTTGCTGCCATATGTATGTAGAAAGTGTTGTGCTGTTGGAATATTTCCCGTTGTTGAATGAAAGGTTGTGATTGTTATTCCTCATCTTGAATGGACCTTCCGATGTAGTGCATAGTGTTGTTGTTTGTACTAACCTTGGCCTTGTATATTGTGTTTGTAAGTTGGCAATTTCCCCAGAGTGGACATGTTCTGTTTCTGCACTTGCATATTGGATCCTTGGTTTAATTATTGTAGAGTGTCATTTTTTTGTTGTGGCTTTTGATTATTTCTGTTATGTTTTTTGTGCAGCTGTAACTGATCTTTACGTTATTTTTGTTAAATATTTTTGATAATTTGTTTTCTTCAATGAAGTGTTTTTCTATTAAGTTTAGGAATGTTTTGCCTATGTTCGTTTTAACATTTTTTTTTATATGGTGGATTAAACCAGATAATGTTTCTGTTTCTGTTTCTGCGTTTTGGCTGTGGAGGTATATATTGAAGTTGTTGTGTGTAACCAGTTGCTTTTAGTGCTTCGTTGTATGGTGCTTTTTGCTATTGAAAATGGGCATGTTAGATGAGTTTTCAGATAGTCTGCGGCTGATTGATTTTGGTATTTGTTTGATGATAGAAGGTGGATGGTTGCAGGATGTGTGTACGTAAGTTGGGGTGTCATTTTCTTTTTTGTATGGTTCATATGTGTTGTTGATCAGGTTAAGAGTGACGTCAAGGAAGTTTACTATTGTTGTGCCTGTATTTATTTCTATTTTGAATCCAATGTTTTTTAGGGCGTTCACTATGTTCTTCCTGAATTTGTCTACTTTGGGGCCATTGGATTCCCTTATTAAGATAAGACCGTCATCTCTGTATAATCCTGTGTCCTTTCTCTCCAGGATTCTGGCCAGGTGTGATAGGATGAGTATGCCTACTAATTCGCATATTTCTGCTCGATTGTAGCTACCCATTGTTACGTCAAACAGGTTGTGGTTTTGTTTGTTTGCCCATGGTTCATTGTTGTGGAACAGCAGGGATTTGCGGCAATGCTTGATTATTTTATATCTCCGTCCGTGAGTTTTACATTTAGTTGTGCCAGTTGTATGGCTTCATTTAATATGCTTTCTGTAATGGAAGGATAAAAATCCACAATGTCAAATTGGATGAAAGTGGATTTGTTCTTGTTGTCAACAAGAACAAATCCACTAAATTTAAAACTCACCTATTTACATACGAAATAGAAAAAAAAGCAATACTTTAACTGTCTTAGAAATCATTGTACACCGAATTGATATCAGCTTAAAACTTAATGTCCATTGAAAATCAACCAATAAAATGATTTAATAAAATTCTATTCCCATCATAGCATAAAACTAAAGTGCGGAATGCTCACTAGATTCATTTAAAAACCCTCAGACAGTTTTGTACTCAGTATTTAATAGAAATATTTAGAGTATACATTCAAGATTCTCCAATACCCCAACTATTTCATATGCAAAGCGAAACAAAAAGCCTCATACAGTATTCCAAAATAGAAGATCTGTCCTCCTTGATAAACCCAATGAATAAAAAATAATATTATTGTGCCCACTAACACTACTACAACCGAGAAAAATTTACCTCAACTCAACATAAAATTTGTCACAACTACATCTAAAGTAATAAAAGATCTATAAAATCTATAAAAAAAAAGCAAGCCAAAACTTGAAGGACGGATTTACTCTATCAAATGGAGGTATTGCAAGAATAACTAGATTCGAGAAATATCAACAAGTTTAAACAAAAACTATGCTAACACACAAGGTTATTGCAAAAAGAAAGAAAAAAAATAGAACACACAAAATGCATTGGTTGTTTACCGTGACGAAATTAGCCACAAGTTTGGCATAGGGATTGCTGTTTTGATTAAAAGAGAAAATAATCCACTAAGACGAAAATATCTGGAAAGAATTTGATCTCTATTTAAGCCACGGTAAATATGTGCCCAGGCTCTTACAATATATCACCATACTTGGTAGATTTTCTATTGTCACAATGTGGGTGAGTCATTGACAAAGGTGATGGAGAAACAAAGAGAAGAATACAAATGTATTTCGTTGGATTGAAAAAAAAAAATTGCAGGAATATTATTTTAAACATTTCGAAACTACGAGAGTCTCTCGTTTCGTACGCATGTCTAGACATGACAACATCACCAAAATCCAGTCCGCTGAAATCCTAACGGTTAAAACGCGTCACAGAACCTTTTCTAAACACTGTTGATGTATAAATTGATACATATTGTTGTAACATATATATATATATATATATATATGATCGAAATAAAAGTATAAAATTTAATATTACAAGACATATTAAAACAATATTAAATAATAAAAAAACACAACAAGTGGGGGAAGCAACCAGTTTCGCTCCCGCTCTTCAGGCTTCCACGGGAGATTCAAAATTAAAACAGAGAAAATGTACAATAAGAATAGGTGGAATATATATATATATATATATATATATATATATATATATATATATATATATATATATACCTGTACATATGCAATAATTACATATGTACATATGGAATAATTATAACTTGATAATTTCCAGACCTGATAAAAGGTGCTGGTGTGGTTTATTTTAGATCGAGCAGACTATATAACCAAAATGTCTTCTATCTTAGAAGACACTTCAAAATTTACTAGACTTGGTTCTGCTGACACCTGTGATGGAACCTCCTCATGTAAAGCGAAATTTCAAAAATCACTTTTGAAGTGGGTAAAATCAGGGCTACTTTCAAAGGAAATTGCCAACGAAATCCGTCCTTCCGGTTCGATTCGTCCCCGATTATATGGTCTCCCGAAAATCCATAAGGAAGGTGTACCTTTGCGACCGATTTTGTCCATGATCGGGTCAGCCCAACACAAGGTAGCCCAATGGCTCTCCCCACTTTTGGATCCTGTGTTGCAGTGCCTGGATGATTTTTGTATCAAGGATTCCTTTTCCTTTGTTGACCGCGTGCGAAATTTGTCTTCTTCTGGTAAGTTCATGTGCTCTTTCGATGTTTCTTCCTTGTATACCTGTGTCCCTTTGATGGAAACCATCGATGTTTGCTGCGACTATCTCTATCGAAGTTCATTAACTCCACCTAGTTTTCCTGAGTCAATTTTTCGGGAATTGATGAGATTTGCCACGTCCTCCGTCGAATTCAGTTTCAACAATACTATGTACCGACAGATCGACGGTGTCGCTATGGGCTAGCCTTTGGGTCCGGCACTTGCTAACATATTTGTTGGCTTCCAGGAAGAAAAGATACGAAAGAATCCACTTTTTCCTCAACTTTACTGTCGGTATGTTGATGACACCTTTTGTTTATTTAACGGTGAAGTTGAGGCTGACCAGTTTCTTTCGTTTTTAAATGGTATCCATCCGGCACTGAGGTTCACTATCGAAAAAGAGTCTAATCATCAATTGGCTTTTTTGGATGTATTAGTACATCGTACGTTAACAGGTTTTCTTAGTTCCGTTTATAGAAAACCTACCTTTGCAGGGTTATACACGCGTTGGGACTCTTTTTGTCTCACTAAGCGCAAGATCAACATTATAAAACCCTCCTCCACAGAGCATTAAAGATTTGCTCTGAGCCTTTCTTGAACGACGAAATTAACTTTATTAAGGATACCCTATGTAATTTGGGTTATCCTCTTGGTACTGTTAATTCAGTTATCCGCAGTAAAATTGAAGAGTTCAGAAGTGCCGATCTCAACACTGTCAAAAAATGCCCTGTTAACCTTAGATTACCCTGGATTGGTACCAAATGCGAAAAAATAGCCAAACAAATTTCATCAAAGGTTCGCTGTTGCTTTTTCTCTGCTGAAGTTCGGATTATTTTTCAAACTCGGCCTATGTTTCGATCTGCGTGTAAAGACGTTCTCCCTCCCCACCATATTAATTCAATTGTTTACAAATACGTTTGTAGTTGCGGAGCCAACTACATAGGGAGAACAACTCAGCGCTTAGACATGAGAATAAAGCAACACGTTCCTACTAAAATTAGAAACCACACCTTGCCTTTGAATGGACTCGTCCCGAACGCCTACAGTTCCGCCATATGCGAACATCTTTTAAATAGCAGAGATTGTGCTGCCAAATTTAGTGTTGACTGGTTTAATTTTGAATCTCCCGTGGAAGCCTGAAGAGCGGGAGCGAAACCGGTTGCTCCCCCCCTTGTTGTTGTGGGTTTTTATTATTATTTAATATTGTTTAAATATGTCTTGTAATATTAAATTTTATACTTTTATTTCGATCATTAAGTTTTGTACCTACAAAAAAAAAAAAATATATATATATATATATATATATATATATATGCACAGACAATTTATTCACCCATTTCATCCATCATTACAAATAAAGCTGTAATACCTAGAATTTTAATGGAAACTTCATGTGCATTACTTAACAAATTTTGAAATAATGGAATTGAAAGAATGTGCTGTATTGCTCAAAATAAAATGCATATTTTGATGTAAAAAATAATACAAAGTTCACAACAAATCATTTAATATAGGACAAAATTCTTCGCCCTCTTGCCGCAATAATCAATTGTGTAACCCTTATTTTTCATTATTGTTTTAAGCGATTTGTTATTTCTTACAAGATCAGTACACATACTTTTTTCTTCGATTCTTCCTTGGCAATAGTGCTTAGTTCATGTAAATGAGAAGGAATTCTTTCTATGACTTTCCTCAAATATGACCATGGATTTTAAATGTACTTTAGGCCAGCGTTTTCTGCTATCATCTAAGTATTTTATAACAATTCCTGCCGTGTTTTTCGGGTCATTCTCTCATAAATTAACCGTTTATTCGGAGCTTATTTTCAATGTTCAGGCGTCTTTGCCTTTATTTTTTCAGAATTAATAAGTTATCTCAATGCGTGACACTCATATATGGTCTTCATTACCTTTCAGAATGTTACAGAATCAGCTCAATACTATTTCATCCTGAAAGGCTGTTTGTATTAAATGCCAAATTAAGAAAAAACATTGAAATTGCAATAGCGCCATATTATTTCATAATTTCCCTAAGATGCGTATATAATTTTACACTGCGCCAATTTTATAAAAATCTGTACATATGAATATAACAGATGGTAACTTCAAAAGCTTCACAAAAGATCAAACCTAAAGCCGGAATAAAGTATTTATGGTAAATTCATTAAGTACTTGTAAATATTCGATTTTCTAAGAAAATTATCAAATATTCATAGGGGAATTATATATATATATATATATATATATATATATGTGTGTGTGTGTGTGTGTGTGTGTGTGTGTGTGTGTGTGTGTGTGTGTGTAAATCTTGAAAATCTTTAAAAACAATATTTTGTTAAGTATACCTCTTAGATTAATTCATTGTATCTCAAATTTACCTTCATTATCGGATGTCAGCTAATGGTGACGCGTTTTAAAAATGTCAATTCATCAAAATATGAATGAATACCACCCCTACCACTAACCTCCAACCTATATTTCTTACATTTCTGCTTTAACCGTGAGCCGTCTTTTCATTGGTTAATCTATACCCAGAAAATTTTGAAATTTTCTTCGCTGGGCAGAGTGTTTCGACACAGGAAGATCTCTTTGGTAACAAAGAAAAGAGTACTGAGCTATTACGTGACATCTGTCCTCCTTTACGGAAGCGAATGTTGGATGGTCTCTTCAGAGATGGAGAAGAAGCTCGAGAGATGTGGTTCTACAGAGTATATCATGGACCGAGAGTGTGAGCAACGATGAGGTTTTGGAGAGAATGGAAACAAGGAGGGTGTTGATATTTAACACCAGGAAGAGGCAGCTGAATGTTCTTGGATACGTAATGAGAAAGGCGGGTTTGGAGAATCTAATACTCATAGATCGAATACAGGGAAAGAGAGTCAAGGGAAAGCAACGTAAGCAATACCTGGCGGGCTTAAGCAAGTTAATGACAGAACGTGTTCTAGTGGAGGTGGCAGAGTGACGAAACTTACTGAGAGCTACAAGGAATAGGAGAAAGAGAAGAGCCATGATCGTCTACGTCCTGAAAGGACACGGTACTTATAAAAGAAAGAATTTAATCACTATAAGCTTTACATTTATAAGTAAATATGTGTTTGAGCAGACAATACGTTTTTCTTTAATTTTGAAACAAGAATGAACTACACGCTTGTATTTTTCCAGGAAATGCGTTCTGCGGTATGGTGTGACTGTCAGAATTATACAGTGAAAAGACCGTATAACCCGGTGACAGTTCAGATCACTTATTCACGAGAGAATTCACAACAAAGGAAGGCTCAGTTACGCTTATGAAGGGAAATACGTTTCTCTTCCTTTGAAGACCATATCTTCTTGCGTTACTATCGTATTCAAAACGCAGTGTAATTTCTAAGAAATATTTGGATTTGTTTCGTCCGACATTATTTCCCATTAATGTAAAAATGATATTTTATTTGATACATGTGTGTGAATAGATATCACTGCATTTTTACTAATTGATATTTACCTGACACTCTTGCACGAGACTTTTTAATAATGATAATCTCAATTTCGGCACACAGGATTCGATCACTTAACAAATTTAATAATCCATTAATTGCATAAAAATGTTGTTCAGTTTACATATAGTTTAATATAATGTTTTGTTTTTGTTTGATTCCTGTTCTGCTTTCAGTGTATTGAATTAGAATAGTGTTTACATATTAAGATTATATTATATTTTAAAAATAATTAGAATATTGCATTTGAACTATTATTCTTTCATGGGCATAATATTTTTGTGTTAATAAAGAAGGTTATGATATGTATTGGATTTTATGCAACAGTTTATTTCATGCCAGGTAGTGCAGTGTTCTTCTGCAAGTATATATATATATATATATATATATATATATATATATATATATGGCGGACTCTCCTATCATGAACGATAAATGAGGGTCAGCAGGTGGATGGAGCCATTCGTTTTACACTTATGCCTGCAGGGCCTATCGTGGAGAAAATCAGGAAGACATATTTCATTTGTTCTTTCTTAATTTCGATACTAGCCGAGTGTTTTTGCGAGCGACAATAATCACACTGACAGATAACATTAGTTAAAGCACGATTTGGTTAGCGTCTCTGCTTCGGTGTTTGACGAAGAGGATTCCGGTGATTCTGTCTACTCTCTTCAAAACCCTTTAACTTAATTGAACATATCATACGACACTCCTTTCTCTTTGATGCTTGGCTTTTCCAGGATTTCAGATCCAATTTAAGATGTTTCAAGATGTCTTTGAATTTGTCTTTGTAGCTTAAGTGTGGACGTTCAACTGAACGCTTGAAGTTTGATAATTATCCATAAAGCCCCTTTTTTGAAAGTCTATGCTCAGCCATTTACACAACATGACCAGCCCACCTAAATTGTATCGTTGCTAGAATGGTTTCAATGCCTGTGATGTTGTTACATTTCTTCAGTATTGCACCATTCTTGACACTGTCATCCAATTTTATATTACATATGGCAGGAAGACAGCGTATCTGAAAGGCGCTAAATGATTTATGTGCTTGCGGTACAAGGTCCATATTTCAGCAGAATACAGTAGGGTTGAGTGAACAGATGTGATATATATATATATATATATATATATATATATATATATATATATATATATATATATATATATATGCTGATATTTACTCTGAGAGACACGTCTTTGGAGTTCCATAACCCATGTTTAAGATCACCAAATGCTGTTCTGGTTTTAGCTATACTGGATTGTATATCTCTGTCCATTTTTGCATCACGAGGCTGTTGATCCAAGATTTGTGACCATCTGAACAGACTTTAATGTCATACGATCAATGAATACGGAAAGATTTGTAAGACATGGATTTCCTGGTAATGGTTTGCATATTAGCTCAGTATTCTTTATATTGATACTGAGTCCAAATGCTTTCGCTGTTCCAGAAAATTTGTCAAGGATAGTTTGAATGTCTACTAGACTGTGTGCTAATAGAGCGGCATCACATGAAAAGATCGCGTAGCAGCTGCAGACCAAATATCGATTGTGCTTTAAAACGTTGCTGATTGTTAAGACCTCTAATTTTTCTGGATACAACAGTGGCACCTTCACTTACGTTATAGAATGCTTATTCAAGCATAGCAGAATATATATATATATATATATATATATATATATATATATATATATATATATATATATATATATATAGAGAGAGAGAGAGAGATAGAGATTGTTCTGAAATATATATATATATATATATATATATATATATACTTATATTATATTCATATCTTTAAAACTATTCGAGAAACATATAGTGTATAAAATTATAAAATATATATCTATAGTATAATGTATAAAAATTAAGAAAAATATATATATATGTACATATATATATATTTATATATATATATATATATATATATATATATATATATATATATATATAATAATAATCATTTTTAAAAAATATGATTCCATCTCTACATAAGTGTCCTGTTTCAAAAACAGGAGCTAAAAACTTCAGTTTAATTATAAAAATTAAGTTGAATTAAAGTATCAAGCTCTGTTTCAACTTCAAGCGAAATTTTTAGAATAACTAATCATGAAATATTACGGAGCTTTATAAGCATATTCATTCGTAATATAATTGCTGTCGAAGCGGCTGAAACAATTATTTCAATAAGTGGCGTAATTGTTAGCATATTGTATCAACATATTTGTTACTTACGGAAAGAGGTCAAGTCAAGATAGGACCGGGGTGTTTATTTTAAAGCGAATGATGACATTCGTTAGACGCATGTCGTCTAGTCTGTTTCAGCGACAGAGAGTTATTGGCATTATTGTTACGCCGTTTTTGAAACATGAGAACTCTTGTGTAGAGATAGAATCATATTTTTTTTTAAATATTATTTTTTTATGCTTTACTTATGTATTAAGCATTGTTTTTCTTTAAAAATAAATACAAAAACACTAGAAAACTTCAGATTATTAGCCTAACTATTCTTTCATATTTTTCTATATATTTGCAGACACACACACACACATTTATATATATATATATATATATATATAGATAGATAGATAGATAGATAGATAGAGAAAAAGGGGGTGTTTGCTAGAATTGAAGTGTTGCTTGTATTCAGTTCAGAATACATATATATATATACGTTTCTTTTTTATAACTTTAAAACTATTCGAAAAAATATACTATAGCGTATAAAAATATTATACATATGTACTTAGAATGTGCTATATATATATATATATATATATATATATATATATATATATATATATATGTGTGTGTGTGTGTGTGTGTTTGTGTGTGTGTGTGTGTATGTATGTATATATATATGCGGTGTATCAGAAATGTTTTTACAAGTGGATAGTTTCTCGACACAAAAAACAAGGTAAGATATTAATTTCCAAAATACGATATAGAATGTTGTTTTCTTGGTGATGCGTACTTGCGGATCCCGGTTTTCTCGATCCAATTTTCTTGGTGTCATAGATCCTTTCTCGGCAACGCGAAGTTAACCAGCAGCAAAAGTTGGTTGGCTCTCATTCATTACCATGTGGCCGTATATAAAAATTATATCTGCCGTCTCTCAATATCAATGTCAATATCTTCTCGTTGTTAAACATAATACTTCTCTGTTAACTCACTTTGACACACGTTAAACGTTGAAGACAAACTAGCCACAAATATACACGAATGGTAAATATAAGCTAGTCCAAAGCCAACACAACGCCATCGGCAGTATACTTTCTTTAAACTTAAATATCATACGCGAAGCATTTGCCAACATATCTTTATATGTACCGTTTTTCATTAGGCGTGAGAAGTTTTCACCAATATTTGTAAAAATACTTTTCGCTACATCCTTTTGATGTAATTTCATATATATATATATATATATATATATATATATATATATATATATATATATATATATATTGTTGTGGTAGGATCCACCTAATTTGCATAGTAGATTACCGACCATATAAATATGGTTGGTACCGGGAAGAGAGGAAGGAATCAAGAGATTCAACCAGAGACTCTGCCCGACTGCGACTCAGTCAACACATTCTCCAGGAACGGTCTTACCAGGAATATACAAAAGACTATATGTAAATATTGTGTACACTTTCTTGTTTCAATACGTTTTGTGTTGCATTATTATTCTATGCATTAGTCAAGTTTCAAGGCTTATTTTGTCTGTGGATGAATACTTGTCTTATTTCAATCGTTAGATGATGTAATGAAAGTCGTCTTAAAAGGAGACGTTTCGACATTATGAAACCAATTTTTTATATGACAAAACTATTTAGTGGATATGAATATTTCATGTATTATTCTGCAATATAGCTGTGGAGGAAATGAAAAATAGAGATAACTAGTTTCAAACCTAATAAATAAGATTATTTATAAGATTATTTATCAATTGTTTTTTGTAAAATGTCCAAACCAGCTTTCTGAAGAATATTATATATCCTTAGTGTATTCCATCTATTAAGGACGTCATGAAATCCCGATGAAGAGAAAATATATGCTATTATTTCTATCGTAGTTTATTCGATATTTTTCTCTATTTCAATAGAATAATATCCCATTATTTACACTATTTACAACATACGGACTGTTGTCATCATCTTTATTACCACATTCACGACGCTTGGGTAGTTGTACCCTCCCGCCTTCGTCAGTTGTTAAATATTAGTATTTCGAACAGAAGCCTTTATTTGGTAACAGAGGGGCAGGTAATTTGTCTAATTCTAGGTGCTCTTACTTTTATTGATATCTCAGCTTCAGTTATTTACATTTAGAAATTTTATTAGAAAAACAAATATTTGAGAAAGTTATTAGAAAAATATTTGCTCCCCGGCAGGAGTCGAACCTGAGTTTCCCTCGCGAATCGCTATATCTGACTTGTTTTGATCTCTCGGCTACAGAGAATCTGATGACCAAGCATGTTATAAACACATATTTTCCTATTCTCGAAATATACCCATCTACTCAGTTTCGCAATGTAACTGAAACAAGACAAGTTTAGAAATATTTCTCTTTTTTAATAATATTTGAAAATCTTATTAAAGAAAAATACGCTCTGGCAATATCCGTAATTTCGTCCCCACTAGGCAGAGTGAAAAGTCGTACTAAGCGACGAAGAACACGTCGGATCTCACGAGGTTTTCATCTGCTCGGAGGGTGGGGGCGCAAGTTCAAATGCGATTTTTTTTTTTGCATTAAATGCGAAAATGTACGAAAAAGATACGCATTTATTTCATGAAATGATAAAAAGAATTCTGTACAAACTGGAAAAATATTGCTAAAACAGAAATTATTATAGCTGTGAGTAAAGTTCATGTGTCCTTGGCTAGTTACAAAAGTTGAAATATTCGTATGGCAGGGTTGTAGTTACTGATGATAAATAATCCGAAATACATGCGACATCATATAAAAGAGATGCTCTACATATTTTATATAAATATTGTAAGGCATTTGGCGGTACCTGGATATGTTTATCAACCCTCTTTTGATGACTCCGGAAACCACATTTCTGCGTAGATATATAAAAGCCCTGAGAGATATATCAAACAAAGACAAAAAAAAAATGAAATACCTCCTCGACGACGATAATATCTACGAAGAAATAAATTCATCAGAGGGCCAGAAATACTTAAAAACGAAACCAAGGAATTACTAAGAAATGAAACCAGTTCTTTGCTAAAATTCATCAAGCATCACCCGAAAACGTACATTTCACGGATTTCTAACAATAGTTAAACCGTACTTCATAATGAAACCCATTATATTAAGAATAAGAAGCCCATCGCATAAATTAACCAGTACGCCAACCCAAATTTAAACCCCACTTATTGGTACAATTAACTCCCTGCATATAAAAAAAACCCTGGTGATCTCTTAAATGAATTAAAAATATCAAAAACAAATATATAACTAATTTAGAATTTGTACACAAATATTCCTGCAAAGAAATAATTTTACGAGAACTCAACTGAAACAAATGAGCCAATTCACACATATGAAATCAAAAACATGTGCCATTTATTTACCAATCAATCATTTTATTTTACCTTCGATAACAATTTTTACTAACGGGATTTCAACTCGGTGGCATTTTGGCCTGGCTATGTTTGGAATATCTGGATAGTGGTCGTTTCAAAAAATTTTAACCACAGAATTCTGCGTATTTTAGATAATGCGGGGTTGAATAAGTGATCGTACAGCAAACAAATGCTGGTTATTCTCACTTATAGCGAATGTAAACCTCGAATAACAATCTTATATATGTATTTTGGTGCATAAAATCAGAATCTGCAATTTAAAATTAGAAATTCATCGATAAGTGATAGTTATGCAATTTTTTTATATTTCGAATAGTGGAAAAAGTGTTCGTACAGTATCAATTTTTGCATTATAATACGGTAGATTTTGGTTGTACTTCAAAGTAGAAGATTCTAAACTGTTCTAGAATATTCTCAGTAACTCTATTGCAACATTCAGTTCAAAATTGGATAATTCTTCAGTCACTGTTTACTGATAACGGTTCTAATAATGGCTAGACATAAGGAAATGACTTGTGTTCAAAAAGAACTAATTATTAAGCTATGGAACAATGGAAAAAGTTACAGAAATATCTCCAGTAAAATAAACATACTTTTTTCAACAATTGATTCATTTATTGCAAGATTTAAAAGACGTAATACTGTTGAGAAAAAAGGCAAATCCGGTACTCCCAGGAATATCTCTCCCAGATTACGAAGAAAGTTGATGCGACAGGACCAAAATAATGCAATGGCCATCAGACAAGACCTTCTGAGTGATCTGAGTTTGTCAGGAGTTAACGTAACTAAGGAAACGATTAGTACTGAACTACGCAGAGACAGTATAGAGTCGGCCTCCCCAAGAAAGACATCACTCCTTCTGAAATGGCATAGAGATTCCAGGTTCAAATTTGCGACAGAGCATAAAGATACAGAAAATTCTTATTGGGAAAGGTCTTTGGACAGATGAGATTAAAATTGAGTTTGCCTGTCGCAATTCCTTTAATCATGTATGGAGGAAATACGGCGAAGCATTCGCACCCAATAACATCATACAAACTGTCAAATTTGGTTAGGTTATTTTTGGTGTGAGGTATAGCAAAGTAGCAATTATAGAGCGTTGAATGAATGCAGAAAAATATCAACAAATCCTAAGCGAAATGTATGTCTTTCTGTAGAGAATCTTGGGCTTCCTCCTCATTGGATCTTCCAGCAGCACAAAGATACCAAGCATACTGCTAAGTGTCCGAAGAATTAGCTTTCTAATAACAAGGTTAACATCTTACAATGGCCCAGTCAGTCACCGGATTTGAATCCAATAGAAAATTTATGGCGTTTTTTTGAAAAATAAGATCACTGATAGAGGTCCAACAAACATCGAAAACCTGAAGACAATTACTCAGGAAGAATGGGACAAAATACCTACTTAATTATGCGAATCGTTAATTAAAGACTACAGGAAGATATCGGTTGCTGTTGAACTTAATAAAGTCTTTGCTACAAAATATTAAATGGAGAAAACATGTTTTTGTTCTGATGTACGATTATTTTTTAAACCACTAAAAATGTAAGTTTTGCTATATTTTCTTGACCAAGGAATATTATTTAGTTTTATATGCATGTATCTTTAGTATGCAATCTGATGCAGTAGTTATACTCCCGTTTTGTTAATTTAATATGTTACAAATAAAAATATGAAATATTTTCATGTGTACGATCCCTTATTCAACCCCACTCTAAATATTTGATTCTCTACTAATATATATATATATATATATATATATATATATATATATATATATATATATATATATATATATATAACAAATTTAATATATATTTATATATATATATATAAAATATAATATAACAAATTTAATAACAACGAATCTACAATAGATTTTACTTTGAATTTGAATCAAACAACAATTTATCTTTACTAGATAAAATGTTGGTCAGAAATAACAGATTTAGATTTACAAAAAAGCTAAGAACAATAACAATATGGTCAATTAACATTTCCACCACAGTAACAATATCAAACCTGGAATAATTATAGGATTTTATTTAGGAGCAATAATGATCTGCAGACCCCAATACATGCCCAAAGAAGAAATATAGATAGAAAACAAACCCTCCAATATCATTTCATCCTCAATACAAACAGAAAATCCTAGAGAATATACGATTCCAAAAAGTATATTATTAATAACAATTAACTAGATAAAAGTCGATACCTATTACTACCAACTAACTGCTTAACATCCACTATCCTGCTCAATCTATACAAACTAATCAACATCAAGATAATTGCAAACACATACAAAATTATTATGGATATGATCAGAAACTAAAGTACTTATAACTATAATAATTCTGAAGCAGGTTTATATAAAATAAAATACCAGAAATGTTCCTCACAATACATTGGAGAAACTTGCAGAAATTTAAAAACAAGTATATTTGTAACAAATGTGTTCGTACGCAGAATTTATCAAAAACATAAATTATAAATAGAAATAAATTTAACAACAACGTTGCTCTAACAAACGCTACATTTATTAAAAGAAAAAAAATAACTTAGAAGGAAATTTCTTGAGAGTGCCGCTATTGAAATGTTATCAAATATAAATCTAGAACCCGGAATATTTACAATGTTTACATTCCTGAAAGAATTACTACTTTGCCAAGTCAACATACATGACTAAAAATATATAACAAAATTGAAAGAAAACGGTTAAATTCAAAATTCAAAATATATAATACATAAATTAATCCCAAGCTAAAATAATTTAAATACTAATTTTCCATAATTTTGTCTGTGTACAGCTGCGTGTTACTATAGTAAAATGAAGATCTTCGATATGGTAACTGCAATGAAAATTATAAAGGCGATTTTTTCATCACCCAATGTGTTGGTTTTCAATGTAAAGCTGTGGAAAATTAGTATTTTATTTTTTTAACGATAATTTACGGTACTTACTTCTCACTGCAAGGAGAACTGACATTGCCACATGAATACACGTTTTTGCTTCTGGTTGTGAAATGATAAATTATAAATGAGAATAATTGAAATGTGCATAATTCCCCTTCGGAAAATAGTCCGCAAATTATGCAGAGATATCACAGCATTTAAATGTAATATAATACGAACGGATTTTTTTTTTCTGATATGAGTCATTACAATCAACGGTTTGTACAGTGGACATTATATTAACGATGTGTTAATTTCTACATTGCTTGAAGCAAACGAGTTCACTAGTTGATTACCAAAGCAAAGAGAAGGATAAAATGTGATGACACTTTCCTCATAATAATTGTTTTATCTGCATGTTGTAAGTCCAGTTTGGAAATACAAAGTTGTGAAAGAGAGAAGACGAAAATGTTAAACTGCTTTATTTAGTTTCGCTCAAGACCAAATTGGATGAAACAGAGACGGCAATAATAAATTTACCAGATTTTATATTCACTAAACTGATCTCTTTTTGTCAAAAGTGATATTCAAAGATACTAGCTTACCAATCTAAGCGAGTCATTTGACATATAATTACTAATCTTAATTTAGAAAACTATAGAGCCGTAAACATCATGATCATCGTCATGGTTGAAATCAGAATAAATTATCTTCAAATATTATTATGAAAGGCTTTCATAAAAAAAAATAGTTTTATAATGAAGCAGTCAAAATACATTTATAAATAAACTTAATATGAAACGAGACGGATGCCGAAAATGGATTACTGCTAATATATATATATATATATATATATATATATATATATATATATATATATATATATATATATATTTATTTAGGCAGCATATTTTCATTTATACACGTTTCATTAAATAATATAGACAAGTGTTGTCTATTTATTTTATGTAAAATTTTTCGTATCTTCTGATAAGTTTGGTAACATTATCATTAACCGAAAAAAGAAATTCACAATATTTATCCATTATTTTTTAATAAAATCTAAGCTTTCGGCTTACTCAAGCCATTATCAAAGATGTAAATACAAACATATCAAACAATATACGGACACGACAGTGATGATATAGTCTGTCATTGTTTTGTTTACATAGAGAATCACTAAGCAACGATGAACACGCGCATATAAGACGCTAGAAGCGAAAATCGCACCGCATCTCAAAAATTTGCAAAAAACCAACATAGTTTATGAATTCAAGTGCCCTTTGGGAGAGTGTATCTCCAACGAATTAAATAATATTTATGTTGGTCACACCACAAACTCGCTTTAACGACGCTTGACACTACATCTTAATGAAAACTCTAACATTTTTAGGCATTTAAAACAACATGCCTGCCCGCACACACAATTCCGTAAAATACTTGTCGAAAACACAACTATACTTCGACATGAAAACAATAGACAAAAACTAAAAATACTTGAAGCATTATACATCAAACAGTTAAAACCCAACCTAAACAAAATCAACTATGGAATCTCTACAAATATTCTTAAATGTCTATAATTTCAATAATTGGTTTCCTTATTTCATTCTCCATTTCACTCTCGTGTAGTCATGTGTGACGTCATGAGATGCAGTGCGATTTTCGCTTCTAGCGTCTTATATGCGCGTGTTCATCGTTGCTAGTGATTCACTATGTAAACAAAACAATGACAGACTATATCATCACTGTCGTGTCCGTATATTGTTTGATATGTTTGTTTTTACATCTTTGATAATGGCTTGAGTAAGCCGAAAGCTTAGATTTTATTAAAAATAATGGATAAATATTGTGAATTTCTTTTTTTTTCGGTTAATGATAATGTTACCAAACTTATCAGAAGATACGAAAAATTTTACATAAAATAAATAGACAACACTTGTCTATATTATTTAATGAAACGTGTATAAATATATATATATATATATATATATATATATATATGTGTGTGTGTGTGTGTTTATGTGTGTGTGTGTGCAGGAGCTACTCAGTCTCGTCTTTTCGACCCTTAAGCCATTCCGTGTCCTTGTGCGTTTCAAAATATTTTCCAACCAACAAACTCTTTATCACAAACGAAACGTTGCGAGTCTCTTTTTGTTCTATCGCCATTTCTATGGAAAGTGTTCAGACGAATTGCATTTCATAGTTCCACAAGTTCTTAACTTCACGACTAAGACCCATCACACCGGTACATAATAGTGAACCATTATCATTCCCGTCTTATACTTTTCGGGAGATGGAGGTAACAGTTGAGTAAATACCTTCCACCAACGGATGCTCTGTGAAAGCGACTGCCAACAGGAAGCTTACCGATTAGTACAATCTTAACCTGTTTAAGTTTAGGGTTAACCACCATCTTCTTCATAAACTATACTACTTATTCTATACATATTATCCCGGTTTCCGGACCATATCCGGGGTGAAAATCAACGTTAAAATAAAAGAAGACAAATTCGATACAAATCACAACAGTAGTGTTGATCTACACACAACAATATAAACAAAGTTAGCTTTATGTAGAGTAAGACCGCTTGTACGAATCATTTAATGAAGCTATAACACATTACTGTATATAACACACAAACACTCACACACACACACACATATATATATATATATATATATATATATATATATATATATATATATTGTGTGTATTTAGGCAGCATTTTTTCATTCTTACATGTTTCATTAAATAATATAGGCAAATGTGTCCTATTTATTTTATGTAAATTCTTTTCATAACGCATGATAAGCTTAATAACATTATCGTTAAACGAAGAAAGAAAATCACAATATTCATACATATTTTTTAATCCAATCTAAGCTTTTTTCTTACATAAGCCATTATCAAAGATGCCAATTACAGTACACTATATTAAGCAATACACGAGAAGAATGTGATGATAGTTTGTTTCTGTTTACATGGATGATTTCCAAGCAGCAATAAACACATGCATATAAAACTCTGGAAGCGAAAATCGCACCGCAGCTCATGACGTCACGAGAGTGAATTCGAGAAGTATTAAGTATGGGAAGCCGTTGGTATAAACCAATGGCTTCTATTATCAATTATAGGCATTTAAACTTAGACTGGATTAAAAATATGTATCAATATTGTGATATATTATTTAATGAAATATACAGAAAGAGATACAGATAGATATAGTTTGCAAAATCACTATACTAACCATTATTTCACAGAAAGATGTCCAACTACCACAGCAATAATCTTCCCAAAGTGTACAGCGAATATAAACTTCATGGTTATGTTATTGTTTTGTTGTTGAGACGTTTTATATAATATTTTCTGTCTTCTCCCAAGTATATGCTTCAATGGTATTACCAGTAGTTCACTGTCACTTATCTCTAAAACGGAACCCCCTTTCTCCGGCAAAAGGTTTGTGATACATCTCCTAGGATGCTTTCAAATCTTGATTTATTCGAAGACAAAACTTTTTCATGAGCCTTTTTGTATTAAACAAATAAAAGTATATATCATGCTTACTTTTTTATTGTTTACTTTTAATTTGATTCATGTAAGCACCAAAAGAATTCTCTTTTTGAAGCCCCTGCTTTGCTATGCTTTATAAATCTCTTATAAAATTATATTTCGTGAAAACCCCACCACTTTTTTAAAAATCTCCCCAGCGCTCACATCTCTGAGGATTTAAGAAATCTTACCTGAACGGGACGCTTTATTCGTCTATAGATCTATTGATGGAACATATGGCAGTGGCAGATTTGAAGGAGTGATGTCATGTATTTGTCATTCGACTGGTCGATTATTTAAACTAATAAGGCTTACATATATATCCTCTCCCCTACAACAGCCGTCTTTTAAAAGAAAGAGTATTTAAAATAAATTCATAGAAAAAAAATATATATAGGTATTTGTGTATATATAAATATACATAAAATAATGTAAGTATTATAAAGCGATTTTAATCCCATTTCAGAATGGAATCCCTTTTTAACTCAATGGTTATAAGTAAATACAGAATTTAAATCTATCTTGATATACATTTGTTTGTCTACATCTCTATAGATGGATAAGAAGAAAGAATCAATTTCAATCTTAGCCATTATTGAAAAATCATATACAAAATTACAAACCCAGGCACGCTCACAAACCCACGCACACGGGCGCACGCGAACACACACACACACAAATATATATATATATATATATATATATATATATATATATATATATATATATATATATATATATATATTAGCCGTAACTCTGACTTTCAGAAGTATAGAAATCGTAAGGCATGGATTAAAATCTGATCGTATAAATACATTAATTTACTCTGTCTTACACTTTATATCAACCATTCATCCATGCATTTATTATTGCAATCACATCTACTGCAGCACTTCTGTTAAAGTTTCTAGATAAAATACAAATAATTAGCAATTTTATTGGTTCTGACCTGGCAACTTCGGTTTCAGTCAGTCTCCAACTACCGTAAATTGCTTCCCTGTACCTTTTCTATAAATATTTCATGAAAATGGTTCTGATGAGTTTTCCGCTTTGGCACCTAGGCTTTATTCATTTAAGTGCAGTTCTAGATTGGTGGTAAGGTCTCATCAAATTAGTGTTGGAATGTCGAGAAGTGACCGTAAGTGTGATATTTAAAGTTTCTTTTTCTTTGAGTTCCTCCATGTGGATACTTCTTCTGGCCTCATGCGAATGGATTGCAAACATTTAAAGACAATATCTCCTTAATTCTTGTCTTTTTTATGGTTCTGTCTCCTTAATAATGTTTTCTTTTACTCATATTCTCTCAAACTTAGAAAGTCCTTGTATCTGAGTGGCCTTTTTTGAGGTAAAATGATTATATATATATATATATATATATATATGTGTGTGTGTGTGTGTGTATATATATATATATATATATATATAGATAGATAGATCTGCTATATGATCCCTGATGAAAACTTGGTTTAATGCACTGCAGCAATTTCCACTGTGGAAATCTATATTTGTTCGTGCATCTCTGCACCTATTCAAGACATAAATAAGTTGTACAGGAATACACATACATACGTACATGTATGCATACACTAATACATATGCACATATATATATGTACGTATTATCTTTTACACATATGTATATATATATTATACCCATATATATATATATATATATATATATATATATATATATATATATATGCATACGTATGTTTGTGAGATTAATGTGTGTTTTATAGCCATATATACATAAGTCTGTGCCTGTGTGAATTTGTTTGACAATGTATATCTATATATGTGTGTGTGAGTGTGTATATATATGAGTATGGTTGTAAGATGATTATATCTATTGAAATAAGTTCGTGCATCCATATGAAAAGCAATATGTAGTTTTATGACAGCACGCAGTACGTTTTAAAATATAGTATTATCCGGATTAAATTTCAGCTTTATTTAAAGAGACGCTTTTGAAAGAAAAATATATACGAAATCAGAGTGGGTAGAATTAAGTATAAGACGTAAACCATAACAAGAAAAAGAACGTGTTCATAAAAGTCACGTTGAACAATCAAAGGAACTTCAACGAATCGTCAATAACTTTACTGTACATCGTAAAAAACATTTTGAAGATTTAACTTTTGAAATTAAATTTGATCTAAAAGGGCAAGATGGTGTACAAACTTTAGTTTTGCATATGAAAACTTAAGAAAGAATTTCAATCTTTTCAGAAAATGATTGCATTATATTCTACTTTGGAGGACGATCATTTGGTGATAATATTAATAATATGATCATTATATCCCGGATTTTACCAGTAGATATTTACATATTAAATTCATGCGTTTTTGAGTAGTTGTAATATGTGGCCTCACCATTCCCGCTTCTTCTCACTTCCATAAGGGGCCTATGCAATACTGATCAAATATTAGTTGGATAGCTTTTTTATCTTGTTTATGATTAGCTGATGTAGTTTTAAATTGGTTGATATCAAGCGAGTAAGATAAAAAAAAAACTAATTCTCAAATCACCCGACATCCGAAAATAGTAGCAAATGACCAAACTTTAAATTTGTGAGAATTTACTTCTAGGTTAGACACAAAACTTTTCAGTGTGTAAATACGCAAGCCGCGATAAATCTCAACACGCAAAAAGAGATATGTAACAAAAAAATAAACTGACTAAAGATATATTTGAAAATGTCTAGTGTTACCCGCAGTTGCTTAGCCATGGGAATTATATATTGACCAATCCAAACCGAAAGTCAGAAAAATAATTAGAAGTAGCGTAACAATTATTCAGGATAATATTAAAGTCGTTAGACAGTAATTAAACGTGTATTTTTGATAAATGTATATGAGTGGTGCATATTTCAGTATATTGACCGCGTGAATATCTAATATATCTATGTTTATAAGCATATATAAGCTTCTCAAGTGTGAATTTATATATATATATGTGTGTGTGTGGTTAAGTATGTATATACACACACATATACATTATGTAATGTGGTGCGTAAGTACCTATAATCAGGTATGTATATAAGATTCACTGTGAAACATAAATAATGAGGGCATGAATGCAAATCGCAGAGCTTATTAATTTTCTTAAATAAAAATTCTATGACGAATAATTGGACTGCACTTAAATGTGGAAACTTCATGTTTATGGGTTATATATATATATATATATATATATATATATATATATATATATATATATGTGTGTGTGTGTGTGTGTGTATACATATATGTTACATATATATATATATATATATATATATATATATATATATATATATATATATATATATATGTGCATGTGCGTGTGCATGTATGTATCCAGCTACTTGTTTAAATATATAACTGAAGCTGAAAATAAGAAAAGGAAATGACCGATATAATCATCATCATGCTGTAATTATTCAGATGTCTGTTTCTCAGATACAAGGTAATTATACTGTTAAACAAAGAGAGATTTTGAAAAATCGATTCATTATAAGGATTAGCAAGTCAATATTATCATTTAATTTATACAGATTACATAAAATACATTAGGAAGGAAAAAGTTATATTATTTGTCAAAGAACAGAAAAATTAATTTTTCCTGTTATAATCACGATATAACACAATCATTGGAAAAAATAATATGTGAATTATTCCACTTGAAAATTGCAACGTTATGTCAGAAAGCGTGAATGACCCTTTCTCTATCACTCACAGAGAAAGAAAACTGAAAAAGTTGTTTATTTGGTAAAGGCAAGTGGACAGAAGAATGTTTATCAGCAGAAAAAGACAGCATATGTAGTAAGATACGACAACAAAATCTCAAAATCAAGCAGATATATAATTCAAACTAAATGGGAAATACAGTAGGAAACGTTGCATGGAAATCCGAAGACGCATCGGAGTATGAAGTGATTCCGTCAGGAGAAGTAACAGTGTAATATGAGCTAGAAAAATATTAGATGCCATGAAAATAATGCTGATTTCCACGTCATATCTAATCTCTTTTACTGTAGTATATCCTAGACAAACTCTTTACAAAAAAAAGAAACATAAAGTTATAAAAGAAATATTTCTCGCAAAGTACTGTGTGAAAACAATGACGTGAACATGTGAGTAAAGAGGAATCTTAAAGAAAAAAAAAGGAACTACGAAGAAAGCGGGTCGAAATATTTACCACTCACATGACATAATGAAGGTAAGTAATAGATAAACAGTAGCGAATAAACTACCAAAGTCTACGAATGAATTGCTCAACAGGAGAAAAGTGGAATGATAGATTTGAAATAACAAGAATCTATGAAGAGCCATAATCGCCTACTTACTGAGGGAAAACGGTACATAGAAGGAAACATTGTTTCAATTCAGGGTCTGTCATCTGTGTTTCTTGCAGTCTTATTTAGCAGATTGTCTTAATTCTTTTGTTAAAGTTACGTTTTATATCCATTGTATGTTAATGGTAATATTAACCTTTTCCTTATCCAAAGACATTCGGCATTCATTGTTCGAGCAGCCAGAGCTGCAAGCTGATGAAAAGTAAAAACATCTTTCTTCAGAACAATTCTTCATTAAAATAGGTGTCTTAAGTCCAGTAGTTTTTTTCACACTTTTCATTATTTATTGTGTCTTCCTTTGTTGCATTTCATTTGAAGGTGGGGAAAGCCAATATCTTATGTCATTAATTTTGCTTCGAGTTACACTTGATAACCATTTTAGCTGTTCTTGCTGTTTAATGTCCTAAAGAGATGTGGTTTATGTAATTTCACACAGTTCTTAGTTTGTGATCTTTTAATAACAACCCGCAATTTTCGAAAAGAATTGTCTTCACCAAGATACACAGACTGCAGTCGCTCAAAGTCATTTTCAATCCCTGACCTTTGAAATCTTTGTATACAACGGAGATAACAAATCATGGATTTCTAATTCTCTCAGAATTGCGTCATTGTATAGATTGGATAAATTCGGTGAGAAGATACATGTCTGTCATAAAAAAAAAAACTTTTATATTATTGCAGTGTTACCGAAATCATTTTCTATACATATTTTTGGTTTTGCCGCCAGTATTTCTTCTGTATTTTTCTCCGCATCCTTCTGTAGAGCTGCATGTTTGTTGCTTGAAGACTCTACTTCATCTGAGTAGAGGTTGTTGTCTATCCATGCCATAAGGTGGATTAGTATTTCTTAACAATTCACTAAACCTTTATTTATTGCTAAGGATTTTTGTTTAGTTTATTAATACATTGCTTAATTTTGGGAATGCATATTTCTTTACCTCAATAACGTAATAAAATAGATTATTGCAATGTTTTAAATGTATTATCAATGTCTTAGTTCTTCGTTTAAAACCTAATTACGTCAAACTAACAGCCAAAAGGAATCTTAAAAAGATGTAGTCCAATAAAAAATATGATGGAAAATATCCAGCTACAATTTTTATAACTAATAGACATATTCTTGAAATGCCAAGCCTCGACTCCATGCTAATAAACCCACAATTTTTATATGAGAAGGCCTCAAACTCATCATCTACCATCAAATTCATAATTAATAATTCAAAAATAAAAATTAGAAATATAATTGAAATGCATATACTGTCATATATTATATTTGATAATTAGGCACGTCAGCGTATATGACGGTTCCGGATAGGATGCAGGTTCGAATCCTGTCAAAGAACGAATATTTTCTATGAAAATTTCTCGGACATTCAGGCCGGTAAATGTTATTTAATACTGTTTATCATAAACAGAGCATTTGCTTAAATACTTGTATCTATAAAATAACAACGTTAAACATAAAATATGTCTATAATATATATATATATATATATATATATATATATATATATATATATATATATATATATATATATATATATGCAAGTATAGGATTGGTGTATACGGAATAATTTCCAATAACCAACAATTACTATTCTTAAAAGAGTGCTCAATACAGAGTAGAGCGGATATAATTATTTATTTAAAAATTATAGCATAAATATGTTATCTGGTGTCTTATCAAGTGATGATGTTGGATGTAGATTGTAGAATAATAAAAGCTTTTTGTTCTACAATATATATATACAATATATATATATATATATATATATATATATATATATATATATATATATATATATATATATATATATGAATTAACTCATTAGAAATATGTTTTTCGCTACACACTAATAACCATGTTTCAAAAATGGAAGATAAAAACTTTAAATCTAATTATAAAATTAAATTAAAAGCAGTAGTTCCGTTTCATCTTCAAGCGTATATTGGAATAACTTATTTTAAGTTTACTGAGTTTTAAACGCTCATATAAATTTATAATTTACTCTTCCCAAGGATACAGAGAAATCCAATCATTCAGACAGGTGCGGTAGCGTGTTCATTTTTGTTAACTATTGTTGTATTAATTATGAGTTACGTTCGAAAAACAGGTTAAGTTTAGGGAGGGTAGGTTTGTATTTTTCAACGAATTTTGACATTCGTTAAATGCATGTCGTCTGGGTTTTTATTTATTAAAGGCAAAAAAGTTTTTCGGCATTATTACCAATCATTATCAAAAGAACTGTTCACGAATGCGTTGGACTTTGCTACCTATTACAGAAGAAGAAAAAAGCATTATTATAAATGCCAAAAAATCAGTACTGATACATAAATGCAAGCAATGGATAAAAAGTTCACATGACCAGTTTGATATCACAATGGGATCACTAGACTCAGCTAGTTTTCTGAACTTATAGGTCTTTTTATATTATACGATCTCACAGCGTACCGTGAAATTAACATAACTGACATTGATTTATACAGTGACGATGGACTTATGGCTATAAGGAACTCTACTAACTTTAAAATCGATAAAATTATAAAGTATTTAAAAGCCTAAACTTTAAAATTACGATTAGCACGAAATTAAAAAAGTTAACTTGCTTGATATAACATTAGATTTAATGAAGAATGTATACAAAACTTTTATAAAACCCAATACCAATCCTTTATATATACACCCTAAATCAAATCATCCTCCATCTATAATTAAACATATACCTTTATCTTTAGGAAAAAGAATAAGTACAAATTAAGCAAATGAGAAGATTTTCTATTAACATATTAATTTCTATAATAAGCGCTAAAGGATAGTGGCTACAAAACCCCAAAACTAACTTATATAAAAAAGGAAAATGAAAAGCATAGAAAGAACAGAAGTAGAAAAATAATTTGGTATACACCCACATACAACCAAATGATAAAGAACATACTTGGACAAACATTCCTTGCATTAATAGTTAAGCACTTTCCTAGAGAAAGTAAACCAAGTACTATTTTCAATAAAAATACACTAAAATTAAGTTACAGGTGTACTGAAAAATTATTAAGAAAGATAATGCTAATATCGTCAATAAACACTTAGACCAAAACCAAAGAAATTTGGACAATATAAAAATAAAAATAAATGAAGATAAACAAACATTATGTAACTATAGAAATCCTCAAAACTGTCCTCTACAAAATAAATGTCGCACGGAATCATTAGTATACCAATGCACTATCTCATTTATTGAGAATCCCGAAAACATAAAAATCTATATAGGTTGCACAAGCCATAAGTTCAAAAAGAGGTTCAGTCAACATCATATTTAGGATAAATAATTACAGAAATCAGACATCTCTTTCGAAATATTTCTGGCACTTAACAGAAACCAATAAAACCCCTACAGGAAATTGGAAAATAATAAGAAAAGCTAAAATATGTACGTCATTAAATGACCCATGTCCTTTGTGCATACATGAGAAACTATATATTACTAATTTTATAAAAAATAAAAATTTACTGAATCAGAGAAATGAAATAGCTATTTTTGGCTGACATTGTCAAAAATTTTCCTTAAATACTATTTAAAAATAAAATTAAAAAATGTGAGCTGGTAATATACGTACTTATATTAGATATGAAAAATTAATTTAAATAATCTAATTAATTCTATTATATTTATTTCATTTTAAAAGAGAAATATACTCTATTTAGTAATTAAGAGTAAAATATTTTAAAATTATAGTTAAACAAAACGTATTCTAACACAGAGAAACCTAAAAAATATGTCGAAGTAAGAAAAAATGTCGAAAAACTTTTTGCCGTAAATAAAAAAAAAACAGACGAGATGCATTTAACGGATGTCAGAATTTGTTGAAAACCACAACGCTACCCTCCCTAAACTTAACCTGTTTTTCGAACGTAACTTACAATTGATACAACAATAGTTAATAAAAATGAAAACGCTACTGCTCCTGTCTGAATGATTGGATTTCTCTGTATGCTTGGAAACAGTAAATTATAAATTTAAAAATATCAATAAGGACACCTGATTACATATACTGCTCTCTCTCTCTCTCTCTCTCTCTCTCTCTCTCCATATATATATATATATATATATATATATATATATATATATATATATATGTCACAGTAACAAAGAGTGTCTTGACTGGCTCAAAAGTATCAGAAACAAAGACTGGTCTTCATCAAGTACGATATCTCCGACTATTACCCATCTATCACCGTCTGAAGCATTATGTTTTACCAGGCAGTTTATTCCGATTAAACCTTGGCATTTGGAAGTTATTCAGTACTGTAGAACGACAGTGCTGATCCCCAATTGCCAACCATGGATCAAGAAATCGAGTGACAACAGCTTTGATGTCCCCTAATTCTCTCTTCATGGTGCAGAGACTTTTAGAAAGAAGCCTCTTTTCAGTTATTTAAACACCTGGGCGTCATAATAACTGTTGATTTAAACTTCAATATTTCGATGAGGAATTGAACCTCACTACTGGTACGGTTTCACCATAGATAAAACCAAATACTATCCTAAGGTACATGAATACTAAATCAAAGCAACCTCCAAGTGTTGTCAAGCAGATCCCCAGAAGAGGTCAGTGCAGAAATTCGTCGAATGGAGATATTTTTAAACAAAAATTATTTACAAAAATTAGGGTCATGCTGCTAATCTATATTTCCAACCACAGGTTGGACCTGTCGGTAGACAAAGATGCAGAAGCGTGATTTGGTTAACCCCGCTCCTTTTAATAATCAGTTGAAAACCAAGATCGGCCGTATATTTTTCCATCTGCTGAATAAATATTTCCCGATAAACTCCATTTATAACTAGGTAACGGGTAATTTAAATGTTGTAAGATAATAATTTTTTCATCTAAACATAGATTGCATTCCCCTTGCTATTAAACCCTTATTCCCTTGCCATTTAATTGAAGGTGAATTGCTGGAATCTTTCAATTCGCAGAAATAATTAGAGACATCAGTGTTGTTTCTGTATTTAATAATAGCCAACGTTATACGGTGAGGATAGAAGCGAAAATAAAATTAACATCACTACTGGAACGAAAGAAAAAATATCCATGATTTGTAAGAAAACAGAATATAATTATATCACGTTTAAAAGAGCTCACTATGCAAAATAAGGATGGCTATGTCAAAACAAACTACAGGTGACTTGAAAGAGTTTTAACAGATGTTTGAAAATCTGACATCAAAATCCGAATCAGCTTTGTAAAAAATATAATAATGCCGTCAAGAACTTAAACAAGAATCAGGAGAATTTCGCCAGTAACAAAAAAGGGGAGAATAAATGCTATTGAATTTCAGTGCTACTATATGGCATATAAAATGGGCCACTTCCTCATAATTAAAGAAAGGACTTGAAGAAATACATGCGTGATACTAGAGAAGACTGCTGAGGATGTCGTGGAGGAGTAATTAAGTACAAGTAATAGTTAAGGGAAGTTGTAACAAAACAGCCACTTCTAATGAGAATCATAAAAAACAGTTTAAATGTTTTGAATATAAAAAGAGGAAATAGGGTTTGTATAATTTAACAGCCACATGACTAATTGAATGCAAGAGTGATACAAAGAAAAAATAAATGACCTATCTAACGAGTTCTTTTAAAATGGATAACATAATATGGAGAGGAAAGAGAATTGCAAAACTTAACATTGTTAAGAGTTACAAAAAATAGGAAATTGTTGAGACCTATGTTATCTAACGCCATGAAGGTTCATAGAAGATGAATAAAGAAGCGAATGGTACATAGTAATGTCGTTTACTGAAGAATTGAACTTGCCTTATATGAAATCAACTCTCTAGAATAAACTAGCGTAGATTATTTCCCACACTTGATGTGAGTATTTCTAGAGTTGTTGCTATTCTCCCGTATTTTTCAATGATGGATATTCTCAGTTAATCTCCTGATCTGATGGCTATCAATCTCGGCTGGTCTTCTTGACCCTCGAGGATCGTTCAGCGAGAACTCTTCAAGAACAAAATTTGTGTTTACAGTGATAACCGAAAAAACCCGTACTTCATTTTGTGCGCAGACATTTTTCTATTTTGCCGCACTTTTAGGCATTTTGTTGAATTTATTTCGTTGAATATATATGATAAAGTTAATGTTTAGTATATAGATAATTCAGTAGATAATAATTCATATTAAATATAATGAAATATGACTAGGAAATTATTATTCTGTGAACACATAAAAAGAAACCCAAGACAGATATGTCTTTTATAATATTCATATTCTCTATTGTTGGGATAAAAAGAAATAATACGAGAAGTGATAATAATTCAAAGACTAATTGTAAAATAAAAAAAGACTTGTTTGATAGATTTCTTGAGAAATAATATCTACTTAATGCAAAATGTAGCCGACAGCTACATACGTATTAGTCATTAAAAATTTGCAATGTATCTACATTGACGTTAAACTGATTTTTTTTTAACTGTGCGATTATGCCGGAATGAAGGGATTTATGGATCCTGCACAAGAGATGATTTATAAAAAAATATGTAAAGTTCTATAATAGTTTCATGTGAGGATCTCAGGTGAAAAACCCAATATATATCATGTGACCCTCAACATCTCACTAGTTGTCAAATCTGCTCGTCATGGAAGAGCAGACATTAAACCGAACACCTACAACTAAGAAACGTTTATGCTCTGCATTTGGTGTAAAATGATGTGTGTCGTTTAGTAGGAATGATAAAGACGTAAAATGTAATGCGGGATTATATTGTTGTCATTCAGATATATTACTTCAAATGTTACACAAATATCGCCCATCATGGTAATATATAGTCACATAGGTACCTCCATTAATTTCCGATACGTTGGTTTGAAATGATTTTGTTTTTTTATAAATGAAAAAAAAAAGATTTCATTTTAGTTTCACTTGAGGGCTAAAGTATTAAATTTACTATTTCCAGCAAGCAAAATGGTTTGGTATTTTTAAACCATAAATTATATTGATTGAAATATGCCTTTTTTTTCCCCAGATTAGCTGATTATCGCCTCTTTTAGTCGTCATGCATCGCAATGTAATTATCTGCATTAAAAAACCTTCCACAAATAGAATATACTTCAATGTATCTTTATTTGAGAAATATTAGCTGATTTAAAGTATAATTAATCTGATTTGAAAATTTAAATTAAGTTTAAAATAACAGAAAAATTGATTTTTAAAACAAACTGTAGCGGTGATTTTAAACGACAGAAGCCATTCTTACGTAATTAATAAGCGATGAGAAGTGTTGAGAGTTTTATTGTTGTTCAACAAACAATTTATCTGTGAAAATATAATTTAAGAGAATGACGGGTGAGCCCCTTTCTTATGTATTTTGTAATTACGCAGTAATCTTAAAATCGTTGGAAAATAGTCTGCGTAATCTAATTTGAAGAATATTGACGTTAAATTTACTCTAGTTATAGCTCTTATTTTCTGATAATGTCGTTTATGGTCGAACATTCTTTCAAAAATGGGCACGTTATATAATATTTTACATACATGAAAACATAAAAATTATTTATAAAACTTGGTGTAAAATGATTTTCAGTTCTTGATTAGTAAATATAGCTTTCAATTAACAATACCACACAAACGGTTGAAAGTAATAAATAATTTAAAAAGATAAAAAAAAAGATTTAAAAAGATATTATAAATTATTATAATTAAAATAAAAAAATGAAAACAATTATTGTAAAAATTCATTATTCATCGAATTTTTTTTTTCTCATGACAATAGTGTCATTAAAATATCTTATTTATAAAAGCAATTAGAAGCTTCCCTAATTAAATAATGGCATGGTCTTATATTTCTTTTTATTTTAGGATTCGGAACAGATTTACCATAAATGACTAACAGTTTGTAAAAAAAAGATTGATGATTTACTTTCTCCAAGGAGTCTAAACTAATAAACAAATTTTACAAATAAAATGTATTTTCCAGAAATTTCAAGAAATTACTAAGTGGATGGTAACATATGTAAAAGAAATATGTTTACCAAGATGTTCTAATGAAAAAAAATCAAAAATAATTTCATTCATTTGTGAATAAATTCAGAAAGATCCATTAAAATCCGACAATTATTTGATTTTTGCAAGAATTTCCAAATCAATGTATTTTTCACCTAAATAATGGCGCGAACACACTAACTGCAAATATTACGTCAACCGCTAACGCCAAAGAAAACAAATAAAAAAATAAAACGATATTTAACTAAAATTTCGAACATGATAGAAATGATTAAAAAAATTAATAAAAATATGCTTTGGCCTTTTCTCTTAATAATAACAACTATTTTGACGATAAAACTTTGCGTTTATTAAGTTTGAGGTTTTTTTTATCATGCTATGCTATTTTTCAGCGAGAAAAGTGAAGGCTCCTATAGTAATATTATGAACCATATATTTCTAGAATCACTTGGAAAAAAGATTATGGCTCTAAATATTAAATAGATGCAACCTATGAAATAGATGTTCTTGTTTTCAATCACAATCACATCAATAAATAAAAAGTAAAGTCAAAATAACCGTGCAATTTCAATATTTACCATTCATTAATATTACTACAACATTTGAGACTGACATCCATTAACGAAATATTCGATTACAACGTGCAAATAGAAAATACTCCTATAACGTCGATTATAATAAACCAATAACTTTATTTGGACATTCACCGTTATTTTATGCAACTGACATACATCTTTTCAAAATATAATCTTATCGGTTATTATGGCTTTTCAGGTCCTATTCCACAAATCCGAAATTAATGAAGATTTACTTGATATATTTCCGGATTTATTTTTTTTTTATCTGAAATCATTGAAATTCCAGTTGCAACATATGCCTCAATCCACCAGGATATTTCTTAGTTTATTCTATTTTTTCAGTCTTATGAATTATATTAAACGAATAATTAAATTATTGGTGCGACTCAACTAAACGAATTCGGAATATTTAAAAACAAATACGTAAAACTAACCTCAATTTATATGATTTGTATGTGTCAGTAAAGAGGATAGGATGTTTTATTTGAATTATGAGATACGCTGTAGCCATTTTAGACAGGTAATTTTCCAGTATAACTCTAGGCAAATAGTTTAATGATCAGCAATTTTTAGAAGACAAGTAGTCATGTTTACAAATTACTAATAAGATTTAAATAAAAACTAATGTGTCCTATTTTTTGTATGTCTGTGACAGCATAGATCGCTGTTATTTTGAAACAATTATTGAAATAATGAGACCATAGAATATAAACGGAGATCCTGATGATACTTACTTGATGAATAAATTTATTGTTAATAAACTGAATATCTTGTTATTTTCACATTAATTGATTCTGTAATTTTTAAAAATAAGTCTTCTATCTAATAGAAATATCAATATGTGTTTTTGCATCACTATAATAGAAAAAAATGTTTATTTCCTTTTCTGTATTAAGAATGTAACATGTTTACTTTGGAATAATTGTAAGATTAGGATATGGCAACTTTTCCTATCACCGCTGATATCATATAATTACATACCTAAATACAATATATATGTCTCTCTTAGCAAAATATCATGAGTATGTGTGTAAAGAAATGCTCGCATGCTTTAGTGTGTCGATAATTTTCAGAGATTCAATTAATTATCAATATTACGTCTGGATATTATGTAAAGCTAATGTAATGTTATCGTTTTGCAGACTAATAAAGACGCAAGCCGAAATCCTACAAACGTAAACTTATCGTTTATGCAACCCAGGCCTTCGCCACTTTTCATCCGCTTTGCCATATATATGCATATTCAAAGAACGGTGGCGTTGTCCGCCTGTTTAAATATAAGATGAATCCATTGATTTCGATTGAACGTATCTACCTGTACCTGGTGGCCAGGAGATCATCTCCTAGGACATCTTAAAAGTCAAATCGCTGATGCACTACGCTTCTGCTGTGACATTAAATGCACAGTCTATGTTGCTGACAACTCACAAAATAGGGTGCATCGGAGATCAACTTCACTTAGAAAAATGTCCCTTACTGATGTTAAATTTCCGCTCGTGAACCACATGCTAGTATATAATTCTAGATGACTTACGATGGGATTTTTATGAACATTGTAAATAAGTGTGTATTAAGTTGCGAGCTCAATAATTAACTGTATAGTAGTTATAAGTTTCGAATTCGGCAAGGATCCGTGTGACTATTCTGTCGTTAACAAAATGAGTTGGTTTAAAACAAGAAAATGAAAAATGAAAATGATAATTGGAACATCAAATAATTTCAAAGCTTGCATCATCTAATAATGATAACTATACTGTAAGAAACAAACTTCAGATGTAATAAAATAGTCATCATAAATTTCCAGGTGGAAATTTAAATATTGTCAGCTATATAGTTTTAAATGTATGCCACTAATTATAGATTTTTTTTTTCTTTTTGCACAAATGCTTTAAAAAATATGAATTTATTAATGCTGCCCAAATGAAAGATTTTTTTTATGACTAATGCATTTTAATCAACTCTACATCAATTAATGTTGAACTATCTCTTCACAGATTTCCTTCACCCGAGGGTTGGTGAGAATAATATAATAAAAAATAGAGCCTTTGAAGGAAAATGTGAACAAAAAGCTGAGATTTTTGCAAGAACAAATAAAGAGAGAATTCTTCATGAAATGAACCCTCATAGAATATAATGATGACACGAGAAGCAGGGTCAAACGAGATTAATCTCAATAACGAGATTGTGCAAAGATTGCAAAAAATTCAAAGAAGAATGATAAATAGTCAGATGCTTCTCCGTGTAACAAAGATCATGGCAAATGATGGATGAAAAAGAACGCATTCTTTGAAAGTATCGTGAAATGTTTTAGACAAATGACTAAATTACATAATTTTAGAATGCATTAACTTTTTTTTTATCCGGAGACATCTCTTAAAATTGAACTTTTCATATAACTATTCAGAATTTTATAAATGCGTTTGAAACACGAACTCTAGAAAAATCTCTATACCTTCAGAAAAAACACACACATACACACACTCCTAAATATATATATATATATATATATATATATATATATATATATATATATATATATATATATATATATATATATATATATATATTTGTGTGTACTTGGGTATTTCGGCTTCCAGTACCCAAGGAAAAATGAATATGTATATATATATATATATATATATATATATATATATATATATATGGTTACTATATATATTTTTATATATCAAGAACAATACTGGGGAGATTGTAGAATAAAGTGGAAAATAAGGTTGCTTCTGACTTGTTCCGTCCCGAAAGACTACTTCGGACCAAATTTGTTACTTGTTACGGATATTTATTGATGATATAAATCACGATAGTAGCAGCAGATTGAATTAAAAAGTCTACAGAAACATTTTGTTTACCAATTTAGAGAGAAATACTTCCAAAATATTTCGGAGGATGTTTATCATGCAGTAGAAAAATGACACAAAATATACATGAACCGCACTTCATCAGGGGAAAAATGGACGAATTTCGACTGACCAAGTCAATCCCCAGAACCTAACAGAGCACGCTTTTCATCTCATAGAAACCCTTCGTATGTCCTGAGCTGTTTAATACACCGAAATATAAATACCTGAAAATAAAAGCTAAAATTCAGAACTCTTGTTTCATATTCAAATTTGATCTTAAACCCAGTGAACAACAAAAACCCTAACCCAAGGCCTTGCTGTTCGAATACGTTTGGAGAGAACTGTATTTATTTATGTGTTTTGTTGAATATGACAGAAAATGAAAATTTCATTAAATTTTAATTTAGTTTTTCCAGCATTCCTACCTATTTTTTTTCGTTTGGTGAGAGTAAGGGTGTGTAAACATTGACCATATTGTCCCAAGTGCATTCAACATCTTATTTCTCATTTTACATACGCACGCGTACACACTTACACACGTACATACACACACACACACACACACACACATATATATATATATATATATATATATATATATATATATATATATATGTATATATGTTAAGTTCTCAGAATGATTCTGAAGAAAAGACAAATTTATATAACAAAAAGATAATTTGAAAATATTTCTTAGTCAATGCCGACGCGTTCCATCAATCCGACTTTATCAACTCAACTTTTAAATCGAAATGATTTGTAGTAACATCTAATTCAAAATATTTTTAAAAAAAAGGGAAGCTCCTGCGTAATCATCCTTCAGAATATTGGTAATTTCTTTTATTTTTTTTTATTTTTCGCTTTTCAACTTACACAGAGCGTCCACCTGTAGATGTCTTTTCCGATTTCTTTCTTTACTGACGCCTACAATCTTCAATAACTTAGATGCGACGCCAATCGGCTCTTCTTTCATCCTGAACTATGTTATTTTATTGTTTTTACTTCTTACTAAAGTCTTCCGGTTGTCCTTCATTCCCAGTAACACGTTGCGCCCTAGTCGCATTAGCGCCTGTCATGTGGTGAAATGATTACAAAAAATGAATTCAAGTCTCATCATGACGTTTTCGAAATAAATTTGCATAATCTGCAAATATCTATTCCATCAGATTATTATTTAATCAAAACGTGTTGCTTTTCCTATACACATTTCAAATCTTATCAATCTATCATCATAATATATATATATATATATATATATATATATATATATATATATATATATATATATTAAAAAGTGAGAAAAAAAATCAATAATTTCACGACACGTGTTTCTGGTCTGGTCTCAATTTTTTTTATTAAAATTTAATCTAAAACGTCGTTTCCTCAAGCGTCCTAATCGACACGTGTCGTGATTTCAAATACATCTATCTATCTATCTATCTATCTTGGAACCATATCTATTATATATATATATATATATATATATATATATATATATATATATATATATATATATTATTGAAGTCAACACTCAGAGACAACAGAATGTTTCATTCTAAACGCAAGCGTCAGGTGGCCTCTGACGCCTCTAAATGTTGACTTCAATGTTCAATTTATATTTGCATACGCTCGATCTCTGATAAAGAGCACTTTATCCCACAAATATAGCATACCTTAAAACTATATTTCTTCTTATAAATATATATATATATCACACATATATATATATATATATATACATATATATATATATATATATATATATATATATATGTGTGTGTGGGGTGGATTTTCGTATGTTATTTGTGTATATTTATGTATTATTTTAAATTAAATACAAAGGATCTACGTAAATAATTGCATATCTTTTTTTGATACTGCGTATAAGTGTTTGTTTCTTCCTATTTTCTTCAAAACCTCCTCGTTGAATACATACTTTGTACATGGCTTCTCAGCATCCTGCTGTAGACCATGTAATTAGTTCTGAATTATTCTTATATATTTCCAAAATAAATGATTTTTCCCAACTATTGAAATCGAACTTTATGTCGTACATTACCAAATGCGTTTTCGCAGTGACTGAAACATTTATCCGTCTTTCTCTTTTTATACCCCATAACATTCTGCAACGAAACCACACGCTCATGCCTTATTTAATGAAAATGAAGGCTTCGTTCTCTTGCTATTCCCAGAATGTTATCGTCAGATCTACTTTGTTCCTAGTATTAATCACTGGTTTTTCATTAATTTTCTATTTGGTATCTGTTGTTAACTGGGGCAAGAAATAGATTGATAATTTTATCGCTTCCATGATTAACCTACTTTTTAATTGACATAGAGAACATTTATTACTTTCCGTCAGCATGGCCAATGCTAACATTCAGTATAGTGAATTATTACTCATTTTTTGTTGTTTAATGATATGAATTGTTATATTAAGAAATTTGTTTTAATCTACCGAGTTAAATCAGAATATTTATTTTACTGTTAGAAGATTACTATTTGTGGGTGCATGGAATAATGTTGCCACATTTGGTCTGGTGTTTCTGAAAACTATCAAGAAGTTCCTGTCAAAATCCAAAGAATTTGCAGTTTCCTCGATTCTGGTCTGTCTCAGTTTCAACCATTTTTCGAACACCATAGTTCTAACTACTATGTGCCTATTCTATATAATTTTATGGCCATTGTTCTAAAGTGATCTCCTCTTTTGGCACCTAGATCTCATTAATATACACATAGTACGATATTTGCAGCTGCATCTCATCGCTTTACAGTTGATATTGCTAAGAGTAACCGCATGTTAAATATTAGGTTTTCCTCTCGTACAAGGATACTGTGGAACTCCCTAACAACTTCATGTTTTCCCGTCAATTACGATTATCACAAATTTAAATATCAATCAGCTTCTGTCTCGATCAATTTTATTCTTTTTATTTTTGTTTCTCCTCAGTAACTTTTGGCAGGTCCTTCAGTGTCATCCAGATTATGCATCTTAGTGGGTTTATTGCCTTTCTTGGAGTGAATTAATTAATGGAAATTCCGGTTACAATCTCTATTTTCAAGATTCGGATGATAAGCTTGGTATCCTGAGATTAGTATTATAGTCAGTTGGACCTCTCCTTAATTTCGACCTGGCTTCTACTCAGATTTTCAATTATATGTCCTAAGATTAATAGATACTGGCGAATATGTAATATTTTCGAGGCAAATTTGTATAAGGCTGATACTCTTTCTATTTCAAATGCATTAGATCCTCCTTCTTTGTTCTTGATAAACATCAATCTTACTTCAGAATTCAATATTATAAGCCCTTTCGTAGTTTTCAGTTTTGCAAATTTCACTCACTCGTTGCAAAAAGAGTTCTCCACAATATTTGTTTCGTCTTTGAAGTAATATACTTTTTCTATTATGAGTGTGATCACTTTTGATTTTATGCATTTCTTGGATGAGTACTCATTTGTTTAGTTGCTTTTTTGCATTATTTTCATATTTAGAGGAACTCATTGTAATTCAGTGTATCTCTCTCTATCACATTCTACTATTTTTAATCCAGTAATTCCTGTTGGCTTAGCTTCTATTGCGCAAGTGTTCTTGCGTTATTATTGCCCTTTAAAACATTATTCGAGCCGATTCATTACATTCACTTACGTAACCTTGAGAAAGTGATGAATCCAACTCTTCTACCCACCATCAGGCCGGCGGTGTATATATAATAGGATAGACTATAGTTTAGGGAGCAACCGATCTAGGAGAACGAAAAATCTGAATTCAAAACTGTAAGTAGCCCTAGCGAAGCACATATGCAACTAAGATCCTATATATATATCTATATATATATATATATATATAGATAGATAGATAGATCCTAGATAGATAAGGAAAGGATCCTTCGCATTGACTTTTGGAAGGCGATTAATTCAGATGTTAAAATTAAATGAATTTAACATATTTCTATTTTAAACAAAATAAACTTTGCTTTCTAATGAGAGTACATTATTTTTTATAGTTGCGTGTTGATACCAAGTCGCGATATCCATTTATCGGGGGACGGTGCAACAGAATTCCAACATACAAGCTTGCTATTCGTTAGCAATTAGTAGCGGAAGAAGAAAAAACTTATTCCTGATGAAGACTTTCAAAAGAAACGAATTCAACAATATAAAAAAAAATACTTTTCTACGCGTATATATATATATATATATATATATATATATATATATATGTGTGTGTGTGTGTGTGTGTGTGTGTGTGTGTGTGTGCGTGTATGTGTGTGGGTGTCTATATTTCTGAGATGAGTTATTGTGATTATTTACATTATTTGAACTGTTGTCCTCATCTTTATTGTAATGTTGAGGACGTTTCTAACGTTGTATGCTCCAAGCCTAACCCTATATTTCGTCCCCCGGGGTAGATTGTTCGTGTTTTACGTGTCATGCCACTTCTGGATGTCTCAGTTATATCCCTTTAACGCAAATCTCCACTGCCATTTCTGGATCATATAACTCTGGTCGCCATTTATGATCTTTTCTCGATGTAGTAAGCTGTGGACGAACCCATTCTTTATACTATATGGGTGATGTGATTTGAAGTTGAGTTATTGATTGGTGAATGTTTGCTTCCGGCATACAGATGCCTTGACCACAATGCTCTATTCGAGCTATTAGTACATCCAGGAATGCGAGATTGTTGTCGTTTTCTCTCCCCATTCTGAAATGTATCGATGATCTCTTTCAATTCAGATAGTCCAGTTGTAGCTAAACATCTTCCTGATATAGCCAGAGTATCATCTATATATCTCGGCCATATGGTTGGTTTTAGTGATGGGGAGTATAATGCGATTTCTTCGAAGTATTCCATGTATATATTATTCTTTTACTGGTGATAATATCGAACGCATTGCTAAGCCTTCATCCTGTCGATATATGTTTGATCCGAAAAATAAAATGAGATTCTCAAGTATATAACAGAAATAAAATGAGCATACCTATCTATCAAATATATAAAATTATAGAATATATCAAATAATGTATTTGTTTGGGTTCACGTTTGATTACATATTTTTATCAGTAATCGAACAAAATAAACTTTAACGGAAATTATATTCCCCTATTAAAAAAGAAATATCATCCAACTTTGGTTAGTCTTCATAAATATTTGTATATGAATATATTTTCTTGAAATATTATAAATATAGCAAGGAATTTTGAAACAAATATCCCAATCTGCCTTTAAAGTTACAATTAAAATTAAAATAAATAAATAAAATATTTCATTTATTTAAAGAGAGGTGTCAACATTTTATTCAATTTAATTGCAGTCCATTCAAACGAATTACGTACCAGAAAAAGAATTCAGCAATTTCACAAAGAAATTTCAGTCAATTTGTATGATAATTTCCCCATAGGGAATAGGTAAGCAAAGCGCTTGAGATAAATATGAAAGAATTTGTTGTGCTAACGTAAGTGATTAAAGGTTTATTTAAGAATGGGGCGCTTATTTCTTTATTTTGTATTTTCCCCATTTTCTTTTCTGTACAAATATTCACATGTTTCTTTCTTTTTTACGAAATGAAAAGAAAATGTTTATTGTATACGAACGAATAATAATTAATTCAATTACATTTCTCTAAGAAATTCATAGTTTCTACAAGCCTGCGCAAAAGGTGAACTTCGACATAACTTATAAACTTAAAAACACATTCAAAATGCACACATTCACACACAAAAACACATATATAGATATTTGTACACTCAGGCGATTCCTTCAAATATGTTTCATAAAGTATGAACAAGAAGATTTGTTAAGCATGTTGGTGTGTGTCTGTGAGAGTGTGTGTGCACGCGCGTGTGCCTGTGCGGCAGAGAGAGAGAGAGAGAATGTGCGTGTGTTAACGATGGGGGTATTTTACTATTGTTAAAGTTTTCACAGCTAATAGGTTGAGAACATTAATAGATATGTATACACATTAGGTTATAAAGAAATACTTCACATATGTTACCTGTGCGATTCACACTTCTGTGTAATCATCAGACTTGTCAAGATCTATACTTACGCCCATATATATTGTTGTGGTGTCCTCCCTCTAAAGAGTCTATGGTGGACTCTTCCGCCTACTATAAGATTAGTACCAGAGAAGGCCTTGGGTGTCAAACTCTCCTCCTCGGTGGAGAGGAACTCGGCCGAAGCTTTGCCGAAGGGCAAAATTTTCATCCGGGAAGGTAGATAGGCCCTGAACCCTTCTAGGCGGGTAGAAAGGGAATATTTTTGGCCGAGCCTACAGGCTCGGTATAACCCACGTTAAACTCGGTTGTGCTACATACATTCCTTGTGGGGGGACTGTTAAATATAACAGTCGCATAGATTGCTCAAATGTCCAACTCTCTGCCTCGGCAGAGAGGAGCTCGGACTAAGCTTTGCCGCAGGCCAAAGTTTCGTCCGGGGAGGTAGACAGTCCCTGAAACCGTTTAGGTGGGTTCAAAGGGAATATTTTTGGCCGAGCCTACGGGCTCGAAATACCCAAAATAACCCGGCCCTGTTCCACATTTATCATTTTCTTAAACAAGGCTTTATATTGGAAGTCATCTCCTTTCTCTCTGTAACCGTATCTTGTTTTTTTTTTCCTTTCTTCACTGTAACTTTTATGATTTTCTCTTGCATTAAGAAAATTTAGGCTGCAATATGACAAATGCCCCACAGCATTGTCGGTCCGAATGTTCAGGCCGACTCTTCGTGTCTAAGCGTGTTTTTATAGACGCTGTAAACAAAAGTATTATATTTATGACACGTTTGAGGTAAGATTTTGGGGTGGGAGTTGGAATTCCCTATTTAACTTAAAGCAGAGCGTTTTGAGATCCATTGATTATTTATCTGTTTTCTTTATTCCATTGATCAGCTTAAGCTATAAACAAAGTAAATAGAAGAATTCTCACTGATTTTTTCTAAGGTCTTTCTCATACATACACGGCAAAATCCCTTGTACATCCGCTTCAACGATGCAATATTTAACGAAAATGAAATTCTGGATTACCATTTTGTTCAGCAAGATATTTTGTCATTTCGGAATGTTCTTTGTGTAGATAACGGATTTTGTCGCTTAAAAAACCTTGTGTATACTGGATTACTCCGTGATTATGCTGCTTCTCTCGTGTGGAGCCTCGTTTTTGTGTAAGGCATAACATAAACGTATCTATGATTTAGGCATATATATATATATATATATATATATATATATATATATATATATATATATATATATATATATATATATATGTGTGTGTGTCTGTGTTTGTGTGTTTGTGTGTGTGTGCAATTGTTATTGGAAACGATTGAAAAGGCGCTGTGGTTGTCCGTTGTTTTGTATAGAAGAGGAATTGCTCCCAAATGCACAGTGGATATATATATATATATATATATATATATATATATATATATATATATATATATATATATGTGTGTGTGTGTGTTGTGTGTGTGTGTGTTATTCTGATTCGTATCACCCCTCATCGGTGTACCTAGATATATACATAGTAGGGTTGAATAAGTGATCGTACACATGAAAATATTTCATATTTTTATTTGTAACATATTAAATTAAAAAAGGAATATATCTACTGTATTAGATTGCATACTAAAAATGTATTCATATAAAACTAAATAATATTCCATGGTTAAGAAAATATAGAAATATTTAAATTATTAGGGGTTTAAAAAATGATCGTACAACAGAACAAAAACATGTTTTCTTCATTTTGCAGCAAAGTCATTATTAAGTTCAACAGCAACCAATCTCTTCCTGTATTCCTTAATTAACGATTCGCATAATTAAGAAGGTATTTTGTCCCATTCTTCCTGAGTTATTGTCTTCAGGTTTTCAATGTTTGTTGGACCTCTATCAGGGATCTTAGTTTTCAAAAACCGCCATAAATTCTCTATTGGATTTAAATCCGGTGACTGACTGGGCCATTGTAAGATGTTAACCTTGTTATTAACAAGCCAATTCTTCGTACACTTAGCAGTATGCTTGGGATCATTGTCCTGCTGGAAGATCCAATGAGGAAGAAGCCCAAGTTTCTACGGAAAGCGATAAATTAGGATTTGTTGATATTTTTCTGCATTCAATCTACCGTCTATAATTGCTAGTTTGCCAATATCTCGCATCGAAAAGCAACCCCAAATCATGATACTACCCCCACCAAATTTGACAGTTTGTATGGTGTTCTTGGGGGCGTATGCTTCGCCGTCTTTCCTCCATATATGATTCAGGTAATTGCGACTGAACAACTCAATTTTACTCTCCAAGGAGAATTTCCCTTATCTTTATGCTCTGTCGCAAATTTGAACCTGGCATTTCTATGCCGTTTTAGAAAGAGCGGTGTCTTTCTTGGGGAACACGACATTCTACCGTCTCTGCGTAGTTCATTACTAATCGTTTGCTTAGTTACGTTAACTCCTGACAAAATCAGATTATTCTGAAGGTGATGTCTGATGGCTATTGGGTTAATTTGAACCTGTCGCATCAACTTTCTTCGTAATCTGGGAGAGATCTTCTTGGGAGCACCGGGTCTGCCTTTGTTCTCGACAGTATTACGTCTTTTAAATCTTGCAATAAATTAACCAATAAATGAATATATATATATATATATATATATATATATATATATATATATATATATATATATATATATAATATATATATATATATATATATATATATATATATATATAAAAAAAGATTAATGTTCTATGAAGTAATAGATTGAAATGTAAGTACATAAAATTAACAGAAAGACATTTTTCTTCTCATTCGGAAACATTTACTCATTTATATTTCTGATCATAAGAAAAATAAAAGCCGTAGCAATATTTTCATTTCATTCTCAAAAATATATAATAGGCCAATGAGTACAGTTTGAGACCAGAGGCACACACACAAAAAAAAAGTGTAAGGATGCTTAGGCAACGTAAAAGAAGTAATGAAAAAGAATTAACATCAAGTGTAAAAAGGCAGAATACATTGTTGTTAAAAAGTTTCAATCGGCGAATTAGATTCGGTGTTTCATCATGATATGCCTATCTATTAACTTGGGGCTCAGGATGGCATTCCAGTTCCCGACTAGAACTACTCGCGTTGAATCCACCAGAAACAGCCCCAACTACTGAAATAACGAGATGCGCTCCTCCCGATCGTTGGGTGCATAAACCGCAACTAACCGAAACGAGCCATTTTTCATAGCAATATCGGCCACGATCAACCGGCCCTCGACATCTACCTGGACAAGGTCTACCCTCGCGCCCAAAGTACGCTTTACCAGCAAAGAAATCACTCTGGACTGTCGGTCTCCGTATGCTGAATATACGGCATTAGGTGAGTTTCTTTAATCGCGGTGACATCCATTCCGAAAGACAAGAGGTCACGAAGCAGGCGGGCAGCCTTACTCCATTCCCCCAGATCCTTCGCATTCAAACTGGCTATCTTGATAACCATTTTTTAGGCCTGAAAGGAGATAAAAGAAACACAATAATTGACCTATTCACATACAGGACGGGGATCTGCGTTGGTAAGGATCCCGACGGATTGTCCCTGTGCCCAACTCCGACATCATCCGTCCTTCCAGGACAACTCCAACGACGTCCATCGGATGGGCTAATTTTGCTATTCCTGAGGGTTTTTTTTTTTTTTAAGATATGGGGAATCTGTCGCCATCATTCTTATATTGGAGAAAGAGTCTTTAGGCTCGTAGAGGTGGGTCCACACACTGAGGTAGCTCCCAGTGTCTTTTACGCAGGTGATTACGCCAAGGGAATCACAGAAATTGCGGGGGTCTTCTGTCGATTTTCCATCAACCGTTGTCATCTTCACGAGAATTCCTAATTAGGCATTTTTGTTTTCACAGGTTCTTTTCAAGTTCCTTTTTGTCTACCTTACAAATGGACTCTCGGCCAGCGAAATAATTCTTTTTTTCCCTGGCAGTGTGAGGTGGAGAAGTGGATGAATGAGTGGATGAATGTGGAGGAGGTTGATGACATGAGTCCTGTTGGAGGAGGAACATGATGGGGATACGGGGATGAAGTTATAACGGTTCTTCCCAAGTTCTCTTTAAATATGAAGAGCATGGGGGTCTCTTTGCTTTAGACAAGAACATTTCGCAAACTTCTTTTGGTGAAGCAGGGACGGATACGGGCCTGGCTTTGTGGCCGGTGCTTCGGAGGTAGAACATCTCGCTTAGAAGGTGTCTCTCCGCCTTACTTCGTTAAGTAACGCTTTTCCACTGGTTCTTCCCTGCAGAACGATATCCCCAGTACCGACCCAATTCTGTTGTTGTTGCTGTCATTGCTGCTGTAATTGATATATAGAACATCTCGCTTCTGGGGGAATTTTGTAGCCGCCTTTTCAAATAATTAAATTCTCTTTAAATATGAAGAGCATGGCAGAGGCTATAAGTTAACCGATTTGATTTTTGAGTTATTCTCACTCTGCTTTGTCATTGAGGAAAACGAAATCATTCCTGTAGACGATCTGCGGCACTTTTCGATGAAGAATTCATATTTAATATTTGTTTTCAAATATATCATTTTAAATTAAAAAATAATATCCAATTTCATGACCTAACATTTTTTTGATGTGAAATTATTTTTTACGAACTCTTGAATCTGCTTTTCATTCTTCTGTTTGATTTTTGAGTTCACCTTTTTCATTGGGAAAACGCACGATTATGAAGGATTTTTAATTGTATCCTTCATTTTTTCTTCTGTGTAGTTCACATCATTTTTTGCAGGAAAATTTTGCGTGTTGCAAACTATGTTTCATAACCTTTTGTAATAGATTTATATCGTGATACGTTAGCATGATCCATTATAATTTGTTGATGTAAACTAAGACTAATCTTAAATCAATCTAATGTTCATTAGCTTATTGAACAGTTGTATCAGGTCATCCCATAAGTTCTGTCCAAATTTTAACTTTTTGTTAAAATGAACGAAATTTAAAGAGTATTTTATAATCTCTAATGGAGCTGAACATTATTTTTATGTTTAGATGCATTTAAACTGATCAAATTTTATTTCAGAGAACAATGAAATTAAATTTTATTTGATTAAAACTCTGCTAACATGAAAGTACCCAAGAATCGTTTGATGCACGTAATGCTTTTTGAGATCAAGAAAGGAAACTCAGCAGCCAAAGCGGCTAGAAACATTCACTCCGTTTATGGAGAGGAATGTGTGAATGCAAGAACTTGCAGAAAATGGTTTGCAAAATTCAGAGGTGGAGATTTCACCTTTGAAGATGAAGATCGAACCGGAGGTCCAGTTGAATTTGATGAGACGCCCCTTGAAGCAGCCCTTGAAGAAAATCTTGCTTTATCAGTTGAGGAATTGGCAGTGCTTCTCAGTTCAAACCATACACCTGTTCATCGTCATCTTCAAAAACTTGGCAACAATTAATGAAAGCTTTGAGGAAAAAGACCTGCTCTACGGAATCGAAAAGAGGTTCTTATACTTGAAAAATGGGTGCCTCATGAATTGTCTGAAAACAACCTCAAATCCATTTGGTTACTTGAGTTGACATCTCCATTCTCGCCAACTTGTTTTCAACTTTTTGGATAGACTTGCGACTGGCTACGAAAAGAATGGATCTTGTATCGAAATGTTAAGGTCTAATTTACCGCGTTAAATGAATACGTACCAGTGGCTTTGATAAAGACTAATGACCCCAGCCACAGCCGAGCATAACACTAAGTAATAAAATATAATGCTTCATAATTCAAAATTAGGAATGTTTGTATTGATTTGTTTATACTTATAATGTAATTATTAATATTATTTAATTTGATAAATAATTTATTTATTTTAACAGTAGAAACGTAACCGTTTTCGTTTATTTTTATAAGTTTTGTATGGTCACGTAAATTTGTTTGGCAAAAGAGGTTATAGTTTACAAATGGAGATATTTTAAAAAAAATCCACAGTGCAGAATTACATTCTGGTAATGGGAGGCACGGTGGAGTAATTGCTTGGATTGAGGAATCAGAGAGCCGAGTTCGAATTCCTGTCGGATCCATTATATTCACTTACCAGCTAATAACCTTAGGAAAGTTATGAATCCTCGTCTTCTCCCCCCCCAGCTATGGGTAAATAGCAGTACAGACTAGATTATATAGCCGTGGATGGCAAACTGTCTAGGAGAATGAAAGGCTCTGAATTCAAAAACTGTCTCCATCAGACTATCTTGACCAGGAAACAACATTCCTATTGCGGCTGAAGTACACATGGTGCCCTTACGATCCTATGGGTCACAGGATAAAAAATAAGAGTTAGCACCACTCTCAAGAAATTTTGCGTTATTTTAGTTACTTCCTCTTTTTATAAGTGTGTCATTCTTTAGTTCAAAGTTGTGGTTGAATTTATTTCTATGTATGGCTAATAAATTTGATAAATTGTCATAATATATCAATGATATGCATAGCATCTCTGAACACTGCTGGTTCTTTCATGGTATATAGTTCTATTACTGGGTATATATGAGAACTTTTTAATCCTTGCGACATGTTTTGATTCATAAAGCATAGATGTTATACAATCTCACAGTCATCTGCTTATAATGTGTCTAGAAAATATAATTGTGACTAGCAGCTGCCTCCGATAGCACTGGGCGTGAAATTCGTGTTAAGATATTTTTCCAATATCTTATTTTATATGTTGCGAATATTCTCCGTCTCGGCGCTTGCCGATAAGCTACCCCACCTGCATAATTTATCGGCTCCTGGATCAACCAAAATAGCAGCGTACAACCCGTCAAAATATACTAAAAATTTATCAGGTGTTGGACAAAAATAAATCGATCTTCAAAAAACATTCATAGAGATTACTGCAAAGATAAATATTATAAATATGTAGTAACGTCATTTATCTACAGATGTGTTTATTTTCGATAATTTTTATAATTTTAAATCCGATTTCTCGAAACAACTCTCTTATATTTACACATGTATGTGTGTGTTGAATAAAGCTCTCTGTAATGTGCCTTTATATAGATATATAATACTTACATTCTCTTTCTCTGATATATATATATATATATATATATGTTTGTGTGTGTTTTGTAGACGACACAATACAAGAGCGAAGAGTACTACACATTTTATTGTTTCTGAATTTAAATATTGAAAGTAGATAACCGTCAAACCGTGGATTGAATGTGTTTGAATTGTAGTGGTCATACGAGAGAAGAACCTAACCGAATTGCACATCATTCTTACCTATGTTATGCGAACGTAATGAAGAACATTTGACTGTAAGTGACTTATAGGCTCTTAACTGTAAAGGTCTGAACTAGTGGATTGATTGAGAAATTTGATTTTAAGGAATTATTAATCACTTGCGAATTATTTAAATCTGAATATTTTGGTGCTGTAATAACAATTCGTTAGTTTAAAGGTTGTATAATCCATTAAGATATTTTTACATACCAATAATTTTGGCACATAATTGTGAAATCGTTGAACTAAAGGAAATACCTTTGGAATGTACGTTGTGATTAAGTAGCCAGAGAATTGCGATGTTTCGTCTGTGGAAACACTTTGGAGAGTGTAAAATAATTTAATGCCCAAGACTGCAGATAGATGCTTTTGAATTCTGTGAAGGCTAGAATGTGTGAATTGGGAAACTCAAGTCCAGATATATTAGAAATTCTCCATATTTGGTGTGATCTAACACTGCTAAAAATGAAGGATATATATATATATATATATATATATATATATATATATATATATATATATATATATATATAAACACACACACACACACACACACACACACACACACATATATATATATAATTAATTTAAAATATTTGATCTGATCTAACTCTGCTAAAAATGAAGGATATATATATATATATATATATATATATATATATATAAACACACACACACACACACACACACATATATATATATATAATTAATTTAAAATTTATAGAGGAATGTATTGAATATCGGAGGAAGTCTACTTAAATGTTTTCAGTAGGAGTCATTTGGTAAAATATTATGAAATTAGCAATTATCCAAACTTCTTGGCAATTAAAACTTTCCTACCAGTTAGCGTTGTGTTTTAACAAACACGCATACATACAAATAGGCACACGCCAATACAAGCACAGCGACATACCTATTCGAGAATTAACCAATTATAGGACACACATCAAAACGTGACAGCTGTTTCGTATAATATTATTTTCTTTACCTTTATGTTTTTGTAACGCGATAGTATTCAACCAAATATCAATTTATTATGATATGCTGTACTTTCACATCAATAAGGATGAGCTGAAGAATGTCAAACACTCTTCTAATCTTCTAATCCTATATAATTTGCCTTTCTAGAGATATTCTTATGATAAAAAACATTTTATCTTTGAAGCTCACTATGTCGACAAATGTATTTCCACTTACATGCATAAATATATGAGAGAAAGAGCAAATAAATATAATAATGATCATACAAAAATAGCATTCCTATGGAAGACTGTGTCATACTGTTTTTGCATATAGGTTGAATTTTGATCTAATATCTTCAATCTGATTAATATGTAACATTGACTGAAATGAATGTTTCTTCTGTTAAAATAAATAATTAAGGCAAATAGATATTGATTTTAGCGGAGAAATTAGTCTAATAAATCCATCAAAGACAGCATTAAAATTAGCGTATTGTTTTCAGATTAATAACTCTTTTTTAACTAGCACATTTGACGATATATGTCTCCATTTTTATTGTAAAAAGAAATAGCTTAAAATCTCACTTATTGAATTTCAATTTTATGCAACCAACTCAAGTGAAATTTAAATTCGACTATCCGATTTCTCACAACGAGTCGCTATCGATTAAGCAACTTGTTATGTTTCAAAATTAGTTACCTTTTTCAAAAGACAAAAACTAATTTTAGCGAATGATCTAATTAGTTGGATCGAATGGGAAAGATAAAAGTATACTATAAAATTTGAATTGTTTAATATTTTAACTAATTAGAATTTCAAATTCTCAAAATTTTAAATCTCTAAGTCACGAACTAATTTACAATTAGTGTATTACTCTCATTCGGAGATAGATCTCGCCTTCCTTCGGACGTCTCCGCCTCCTGGTCTTCTCTAATAACAATTTCCGACTAACCACTAAAGTCGCTGTCTATCCAGCTGTTGTTTCAAATAAAATAAAACTGATTGTGACATTCCCCATCACCTACCGTCAGCGTATCTTGCGCATTACTTGGAGGGATAAAATCCCTCACACCAAGGTTCTTCAATGAGCTGAGGTCGTCAGTATCAAGGCCATCATCCAACATCTTCTACGTTGGGTTAAGCATGATGTGTGGATATCGGGCAGTGGCCTCCCAAAAATTGTATTCTACGGAGGGCTCGAGCCCGGTAGCCGCCCATGAAAGGGCCAGAAGAAAGGGTTTCAGGACTACTTTAAGTGTGCTCTTGTCTCCTGCAATATTGACCCAAGACAGTTGGAGAATCTCGTAAGGGATGGGTTGTCTCTCTGCGTCCCCGGAGTGGCGCACTTCGAGGAGGAGAGACGAGGAGCGCTCGAGGGGAGGCGACGCCAGCGTCATCTGCAACCAGCCAATTCCGCATCGAGCATGTTCCCTGTCACCTGTGCCCAAGAACTTTTTCGCAGATCGGGCTGCTTTATCATTTGGCAGCTCATAGAAGACATACGGAGATGGATAGACAACGTTGTCGGCAGCTAAGATATATATATATATATATATATATATATATATATATATATATATATATATATATATATATATATGAACTAAGAACGCTTGATAATGAAAGAACATCAGAATACACCAATTACCATTCTATTCGCGGGCTATCAGTTGAGACGTCGGTTCGAAGACTAGAGTTTTTGTCAGCATCACATGAATTTCATACAATACTAGCTAGCAGCGTGAAGTAGGCAAACCACTGGTAGGGGTGGACTATTTTGATAGCATGTTAACCCCACTCGTGTGCAACAATTTATGATCAGTGTTCATACGTACGGTATATATATATATATATATATATATATATATATATATATATATATTTCTGTATACATTTTCTATTTTGGAATTTTGTATTAAGCATTGTTTATACATTTTAGGTGCCACTGTTTACTGCCCCCTCATCTATCTATCTATCTATCTATCTATCTATCTATCTATCTATCTATATCTATATATCTATCTATATATATATATATATATATATATTATATATATATAAATTAATTTATTTAAAATATGTTTTTCGCTACACAGTTCTAACCATGTTTCCATTTTTTGAAACATGGTTAGAACTGTGTAGCGAAAAACATATTTTAAATCAATTAATTTATAATATTAATGCTCTGTAAATTTACATGGAGCACTATTTTGTAAAAATAAAATATCTATAAGAACACCGGATTATATATCTTACTGTTTTTTTTTTATATATATATATATATATATATATATATATATATATATATATATGTATGTATATATGTATATATTATTAAATGTAGTTAGTCCGAAAATTATTTAAATAGATACAAATATTTAACTGAATACTCTGTTTATTACAAACTGTAGTAACAACATTTAACTCCAGATTAGAGAAACAGAGAGAGAGAGAGAGAGAAACAGAGAGAGAGAGAAAGTGACAGATAAAACAGTTATCTTATAATAGGCGTTTTTTTTCTCTGAAGGATTTTATCAAGGCAATGTTAGATTGGGCTTTATTTATGTGTTATCTATTTTGAATAATATGAGGTCATTCGAAGTTGTTTCTTCTTTTGATAAAAGTGGCTTTGTTTAGAACAAAGTTGTAGTTGTATTTATTCCTATGATTAACTGACGCATTTGATAATTTGTTGTATTGAAGATCCTTTTTGTGTTCATAGAAAAGTTTTTGACATATTTCTGTAGCAATCCCCAATGTATTATGAGGAACAGCACTGACAATTTATTTTATATATATGTACCTGCTTCAGAATTAGTATTGTTATGTTTATTTTGCTTCTTAATCTTATCCATGATAGTGTTATTTACAATTTTGCGTAATATAGATGACATTTTATCCACCACAAATTATATATATATATATATATATATATATATATATATAATAAAATAATGAGAAAGAACAGTAAGATTTATAATCCGTTGCTCCTCTTAATCATTTAAAAAAAACAGTTCTCAGTACAATCTAGTAAAGCCTAAACAATATAATTTTAATAGTTTAAAATATGGTGCCATCGCTACACAAGAATTACTATGTTTCAAAAACAGAAACTAAACATTACACTTAATTATAGAATTAAATTTAAAATCTTTATCTCTTATTCATTTTCAAGCGATTTCTGGAATAACTTTTGAAATTTACCGGGTTTATAAGCTTATCAACCCAGTATATAAACAATATATATATAAATTTATTATATATATATATATATGGCGACGAGTTTCGTAGCTATTTCGCTGAATTTCCTCGGCATTCGCTGACTGAAGCGGCTAGCTATGAGGGTGAGTACACAGAGATTTAAGTTCACTTGGCAAGTCTCCTGGACTTGTTCCGATTTTGACCGTGGTTTTCAACAACTGGTTACGCCAGGGGTACATCCCTGATGGAATTTCCACGGGTGAGATCACGCTGTTGAAAAATGGCAAGGATTTTGGCGGGATTATTATATGCCCATAATTCTGCTAAACATACAGTGAAAAGATTTTGGCAAATATCCTGAAGAGGCGTTTGCAGTCAGTTGTTACGAGCTTGTTGGGAGCTGAGCTGATTTGTGCTGTGCAGGGCCGAACAATTCAGTTTATTTAGTTTATTTTTGTGGTTTCATCCCCTCCCTATCATTTCATGAATAATGAGATTTTTGATAATTTAAAGCTATTTATTCAATGTTGGTGTTGATTGTTGTAATTTATTCTAAATATTATTTTGGCGGAAGCAGTTTTTAATTTGTTTATTAATTCATGTATTTATTTGGACTGATTATCGGTTTGTTAGTTTATTTTTTGGATGAATTTAGATTAGTTTATTTTCTTATTTTTTATTATTTATTTATTATACTGTATATTTTTATTTACTATTTACGGTTTTCGATTTTTAAGTAACGTATTTTTTTTTATCGTTATATAACAGTTATAGCTATATTTTTCTTCCGATTTTTCGTTTGATTTTTATAGTCTAAGTAATGTTTTGGTCATAATCGTTTGTTAATTTGTTTATTATTTACTTCATTATTTGGCTTCATATATTTTGTTCTTTATTTTATTATTTATTTATTCCATTTCGTCTATTCTAATGGGTGTGATTTGGTAATTTGTTTGGATTTATTTAATTTAATTATTTTAATGTCATTTTGTTTATTTTTACTTTATTGTATTTTTTCAGTTTTCGATGATCAAGTAACGTAGTAAAAATTTGTTTTCATGTCTGCATTTTGAGATGAGCACGGATAATTTATTTAATAATTTATTTTGGTCTCGGAAGGTAATTGATGAAATCCGGTACCAATAAATAACAAACGCCAAGAATGTATATAGGAAAATAAATGTATTAGCCTAATAATACAAACAGGTAATGCAGGTTAGTAGTTCCAGGAATGCGGGTTAGTAGCAAAATATATATATATATATATATACAGTCTTTGATATCGACGTATCACTGTATGACTTCTTACTGAGTCTACGTGCTCGCTCACTGTGACTCTTGCTCGCTACGTTCGTTCTCGTTCGTCCTTCTCCCGGGTATTCACTAGCAGTAGTATATGTATACCCTGGGTGAGTCCATTTGTGTAAAAAGGGGAGAATCCCTCAATAGTAATGATATCTATTTTTTCTTCCAAGCAAAGTTGGTAAGTTTTTGATTGGTTGATGAGCTATTCCTTATTTTCCAATGATATGTTGGTGTGATGTACATTTTGTTTTTAATTTCCCAGATATACTTAGCATTGTGCTCTTCGCATATTTACTTTGTTTATTTTATAAAATAAAAATAAAAGCTATAAATTTATAAGATGAGAAATAAAAATTCAAATTTAAAATTCAAATTAAAATAAATAATGACAAGCAATATAATTTAACCAAAAATAAATAAACAACTTCCGGCAAAATAACCAAAAAAATAAACTACCCACAATGCACCACTGACCCGTATATATAAATAGCCGAGAAAAATATAAGCAGTATTTGCCTTACGATTGCGTCTCACCCGAAACAGACTGTGGCCTCTAAGTGTTGACTTCAATGTTCACTTTTATATTTAAACACGCTCTATCTCTAATATTGAACACTTTATCCCATCAATATAACACACCTTAAGACTATATATATATATATATATATATATATATATATATATATATATATATATATATATATATATATATTATTTTAGTTATCTATAGATATTGATGACGAGATACATCAAAAGAATGCGGTGAAACATACAAAACGCATGAACTGAGAAACGCAATTTTGGATGTATAGAGAAACTGATTATCTATCTATATATCAATATATATATATATCAATATATATACATATAAATATATATATATATATATATATATATATATATATATATATATATATATATGTGTGTGTGTGTGTGTATATATATATATATATATATATATATATATATATATATATATATATATATATATATATATATATATACCATACACTGAACTAGGTAATAAAGCAATCTCATTCTGGATTGAAAAACATCTAGAAATCCTACATCTGAGATTGACTAAAGAGTTCATTATCGATAGTATAGACTCAATTAAAAAAAATAACACCTTTGAATATGACAACAAAACTATATCCAAACCCTGGATACTGCGATGGTAACAAAAATGGCACCAACATATGCCACCCTAACATTAGCTTACCTAGAAGAAAACCTCTATGAACGGATAGACCAAATATATGGGGTAAATATAAAAACACAATTCACTAAATCTAGGAAAGGATACTTAGATGATTGTTTCATTTTTGGGAAATTTTCAATTGCACACTCTACTTCAAAACTTACACCCAAAAATCAAATTGACGCAATAATATAATTTTAACGAATTACCATTCTTAGATATACGCATTAGAAATAAAAACAGCCACATAATTAGATATCTACCACAAACCCACAGACACTCAACAATATTTTCATTTTAAGTGTCATCACCCAAAGAGCTGCCTAAAATCCATCCCCTATTCTCTAGCACATAGCGTTTGTACTATAGTGACTAATAAACACCCCAGACAAACTCGCCTAGAAGTAAATAAAACGCTAAAAAAACGAGGCTACCCCGCAACACTAATAAACAAAGCTTTTGAACTCGCAAAATAATTCCTCTAGACCAATTTAAAAATAAAAGAAACGTAACGTCGAACCAAATCTAGCATATGTTTCAACATACAGAAAAAACAATCCAGAACTATTTACAGAAATTAAAAACAAATCTAGACCTACTTAGAAAGGATAACAAACTGGAAAATATACTAAAAATAACCAAAATAATTAAAAGCAAACGCTAATCTAAAAACCTAAAACACATATTAACCTCACCTAAATTTAACCAACACACAATACAGAGAATGACAAAATGCAACGAAAAAATATGTGGGGTTTGTGACATCTTTATATAAGGAAACTCCTACACTTTTGAAAATCCCAAAACGATATTCATAATAAATAAAAACCTTAACTGCAACTCCAAAAATGTGATTTATGTACTCAAATGCACAAAATGCAAGAAGTCTTATATAGGTATCAGCCAATAACTGAACAACAGGGTCTCCGTGCACAAAGACAATATAAAATTACCAGACAACAGAAAACATTTTTGTATCACAAAACATCTTCAAATGTAACCAGGGTAAATTTAATATTATGCCAATATATCAAACAGACAATTATTCTTACCTACAAATACAAGAAAAAAAAAAACTTCATTAACAAATTTAAACAGGACTAAATAGATCATAGATCACATGCGGTTATCTGTGGAGCACTGAAATATATATACACACACATGATGACAAAAGCAAGGAACTACACACACAAACCCCACACAACTTAGGATGTACGTGTGTATGTATGTACATATTTATGTGTGTATGTATGTGTGTGTATTTGTATTTTGGTTCCATGTAACTTGGGAAGTATATGTGTGCACATATGTGTGTATGTATGTGTGTATGTACTGATTCCTTGTGGTGTGACGGTGTGTTTGTGTGTGTACATGTGTGTATGTATACAAATGAGTTTACTAATTCCTCGTAATGAGACAGTGTGTATGTATGGAGAAAGAATATACACATATATACACGCATGCTGACAGAAACAGACGAAATGGAAATAGATCTAAGAACACACAGGGGTCATTAAAACATTAAAAGATAAGATAGCGATAACTAATTCATCATTTCCCAGACCAATCTTAATTGTTATATTACCCTTCGCGCCGAACTCTTCACTGCCATTTCTAGAAAGAAATTCGAATAACTAACACATTAAAAGAGAATGTCTGATATCCAGAATATTTAACACGAAAAAAAAAAAAATTAAATTAATTATTTTAATAATATGTAGAAATCTCCACCCTTTACCTGAAATGCTCGCGAGGCCAGAAACACGTGTAGTAAAATTATGGAAAATAATCATAATATTTAAAAAAAAAACATTGCAACCAAAAACTTTTGCGGTATCTTTCTTTTTTAATATATATATATATATATATATATATATATATATATATATATATATATATATATATATATATATATATATATTAGCTGTCGTACAGATTTTTATTGGAGCAATAAAGAAGATATATCAAAGAGTAATTCATAAGAAAATTTTTAGTTGGCCAAAGTGTTGGCTAGCTTAGTAAGTATAAATTATATTTAATAAACAAAACCCACATTTTCTCACGAAAAAATGTGAATGGGGACAAAAAGACTAATGGATATATCCAACAACGGTCTAATGTTTTATACAAAAATATAACATTAAATGCTAAGTATCTATATTCCTACCGACATATTATTACGCTTGTAAAACTTAATGTGAAGCAGATTCTAAATCTTTTATGTGATAATCGCCATTAGTTCTATTCAACAATGAGTACATTTCTGTGTTAAAAATCCTTGCACCCTGCTGGTTTTCAATTTTAGTTTCCCACTGATCGATTTGTTGTGTTTGTCACAAACTACTTTTCCTTGAAAATATCTCATTATAATAATTTTTCTGACACAATATCTTCTTCTGATACTTTTGAATTCTGTATCTTGTAACAATATATATATATATATATATATATATATAGAGAGAGAGAGAGAGAGAGAGAAAGAGGAAAGGGAAAGAGAAAGAAAGAAAAGAGAGACATGTGGCTAGATAGATAGATAGACTATCGTATGATTTTTGGAAATCTAAATATATTATTTATTTAGAAATACACAACAGAGAGAATACACACATTCCTGAAGAATAAAGCAATATTATGTATCCTATTTCGAAAATATTTCAGTAACTGCAACTCTGTCGATTTTTCATTTAAATATTTCAACTTCTGAACCTAACCAACCACGAACGAATATTACTCAGAGCTATGTCAACTTCTGTATAAACGTTAAGTAATATTTTCACCTGTCTGTACAGCATTTTTCTCATTTCTGAAAATAAATGTACACCAAATGAAGAAAATGCATATAATTTTCCTACATTTTCGCATTTAATGCAAAAACAAACAAACAAAAACGCATTTCAACGTCCCTCCCACCACCGAGTAGATGGAAGCCATATGTCATTCGACGTGCTTTTCATTGTCAGGTCAATACAACCATTCCTTTCTATTCATTGGGGACGCAATTACGGCTCATGCTAAAGAACGCATATTTTTCTTTAATAAGATATATTGAATGTTCAGGATTGTAGACAAAAGTAAATAAATACACAGTTTAATAAACAAACGGAGTGCGCGGAGATATGGACATCTACGTAAAAATAACGTTTAAAATTATATATATATATATATATATATATATATATATATATATATATATATATATATATATATATATATGTATGTATGTATGCATGTATGTATGTATATATGACATATTTTATTTCTTAAACGTTAATTTTAGTGGATACCCATAACTGAGTAGTTGTTCTAATTATTTACTATCATCTTCTACCCTGAATGTTCGAGAAACTGTATTTTTAAAAAATACGCTCTCTGACATGATTATAAATCTCATTACAAAAATACACATTCGTTTCTCTGATTTGTTTAAGTTAGGATACGAAACTAAGTGGAGTAGCATATTTCGAGAATCGAAAAACTCTGGGTTTATAAAAACTACTCAAGCTTTACTTGGCAATTACGTTCTCAGTAACCGACAGATCAATGCCTGTCAGATATAATGATGGTTTCTCCGAGGGAAACTAAGATTCGACCTCTCCGAGGAGTATAATTTTTTGTAATAAAATTTCTGGAATACTTATTTTTTTCTAATAAGATTTCTCAAGTTACTAAAGGGAATTAACTGGAACTGAAATGTCAAACAAAAGACATGTCACTTGAAATTAGAAACATCATCTCCCGTGTTACTAAATAAAGGGATGGATCAAAATTCCAGCCTATATCAACTGAAGAAGGCAGGAGATTACAGCGAACGAAACAGCGTGAATATGGCAATAAAGACGAGAACAACAATCCGAATGATGTAAATAGTGCAAATAATGCGTTATTTTTCTGCTAATAGAGAAACATATAAAATAAAGTAGGAAAGCAATTTTAGCATACATTTTCTCACCATCCGGATTTTATTAATTTATTAGCAGATAAAATACACCAAGGATATATAATATTCTTCCGAGGACTGATTTCAGATTTTACGAAAAGTGATTGATAAATAATCGAGGTAGGTTTTTCCAAGTTCCTCCATAATTATTCTATCAAAATAATACATCTTTATATCCATTGAGTTTATAGATATTGGCCGAAAAAAATAACGTAGAACACTTTGCTCTGTGAAAAAATTTTTGATAAGAAAAATTAGTTTCCTAATGACGGTTTCGTCTCCGCTTACCACGAATTTTATTACATCGTCTGTAAATATTCGTCCGGAAACTATATAACCCTTGAACTTATGGAAAAAAAACAATCATGCCAAACTCTGCCGAACGTCTTCTAGTTATCTAAAGCCACAGCCTGCACGTCGGATTTCCTTTCGAAATCCTGATATACAAATTCAGCAATAATCGTTAACAAATCAGCGGTAGACCTCTTCGTCTAAATGTAAACCATACTGGATAGCCAAAGGATGGTCGTGAAAAGTGAAATGCTTAACCAATTCAGCGTTATTACTTCTGGTATTTTGCCGAAAAGTGGTAAAAGTCATATTGGAAGATCCTTCGAGGTGCCAGAACGTTCAACACAGTTCTTAAAGACAAGAACTAGAGAGGAAAATTTCGAAAACCTGTAAAGGAAGAAGTAGTAAGGCATTTATTGTAGAGTTGGAAGAGAATATGAGCCATTTCAGGAATGTATATCTTTCGGACAGTTGCAGGAATAGGGTAAAAACAGCAAACGTTGTAGGGATCTAGTTTGGAAATATCAGAAACAATGGACGGTGGCCTTACAGTAGGGATTCCATTACTGGGGAAAACCAATATATATATATATATATATATATATATATATATATATATATATATGAACATATAAATATATGTGTGTGTGTGTGTGTGTATATATATATATATATATATATAAATGTTTTGGCATTTTCACTTTTGTCTCATTTTTCTTTCTTTAAGCTAATCTCACGTGTGTCTGTATCTATTTTTATACGTTGTCTATATTTTTATGTACGTGAGTGAATTTAGTATCCAGTTTAATCCATATTTGGTGGTTGTCACCATGTTGGTTTGTGTGAAGTTGAATAAAAAATCAGTTACATTTGCTGTGGTTGTAGACAGACATATCTTAGATTCTTTAAGTATAGATTAGTTAAAAGTTAATGATATACTAAAGTGTGCTTGACGTACCTTTACAGGTAGCAAAATATTTAGCAGAAATTGCTCTAATTATGGCCTGCATAATGATTTCTTTTTTTCTAATTATGGTGGCATTTATAAAATCAGTGATATTCCCTGCTTTGTTTCTGTGTATTACGAGCATGTTTAAAACGCATGTCTGTATTATGTTCGTAGATTCGGACTTTTAGATTTTTAGATGTTTCTCCAATGTAGCCCATAGTCCATTGCAAGATTTTTGTGTCACATTTCTCGGTATCCTTATGTGGTTTTAAATTTATTACACTCCCACCCATATATATATATATATATATATATATATATATATATATATATATATATATATATATATATTTCAATTAAAAGGTGCAAATATAATTTATAAATTCATGAATCATTCATACAAAAAACAAATATATTTAAATCATTAACCTCTATATATATATATATATGAATGATTCATGAATTTATATATATATATATGTGTGTGTGTGTGTATGTGTGTGTTCTTTTTACTGCCACACTAAGTGAAAATTGATTTAAATATAAGGACCCTTCCCATTTTATTGTTAAAATAGATACAAAAGTATCTCGTTTAAGAAAAAAAAGAGGGTATTTTGAGCGCCTTTCGGCCGAGCCTTCTTCAAAAAAATAATCGACGGCAGTAGAAAACAAAAAATAATTATTATCAACGACCGATGTTAAAAATAATAGATTACGAAGATGTAATAAGAGGGGAAAAATTAAAGGAAAAAAATATGAGTACTAAATATTTTCTAAGTTAAGCAGAAATCTCCCCGAATAGGACCAACGTAAATTTCATCTTCCTCTGTCTACAAAGGGCAAGGCGTTGCATATTAATAATAATAGACTCCAAGATATCTAAATGGCAAAAAAGAAATTGGGAGAATATTTCGTCCTGCAATATATATATATATATATTATGTGTGTTTTTTGTGAATATATATATGTATATATTGTATGTGCGAATCCATAAATGATAAATCGTTAATACATTTTTCCCGCTAAGTTGGACATTTCAAGGTATGAAAAAAGAATGACGAAGGCGAGTAAGGGCCAGGCGCATAATCTAGTTTCAATGAAACAATTTTCCATTTGTCATGTTTTTCAAATTTTGTTTCGATTCTATATTCTGCTTCATACACATACACACACATACACACACATACACACACATACACACATAACCTATATTGATTTAAATGTATTATATATGTGGATTACTGCTGAATATCAGATAGAAAAATGGCATTAAAAAATTGTATTTAATATTTGACTATTAAAATTGGCTGTATTACATGAGTCCGGAAAGGAAATTCCACAGACTAGAAATGAGGGAAAAGCAAGCGTTAATATAGAATTCACTGTTCTAAAGCGTTAATAAAGAATTCACTGTTATGTCTAGCCAGCTCAACTGTAAATTGATGAGAACGCTACACCGGACGAGTACTGCGCTTAAATTCGTAAAGTCTAGGTACCATAGCGAAAAGCTCATCAGAATAATTACTATGAATGTATTTCTAGCAAAGACACACGGAGGCAAGATCACAGCGATGAGAATGTGACTGAATCCGAGCCACCAGTTCAGGACCGATAATATTGCTGATACTACTTTGGATTTTATCAAGGAGCTCAAGCTAAATAGCAGAAGCACATAATCATAGGTGGCAGCAATATTCAAAGCCTGAAAGTATGGTAAAAATATATATGATAGATTCTGGAGAGTAGCATTGTCTATTAACACACAGGAGCCATCTTTCTTAGTAGCTGAACTAGCAATGGACTCAATGCAGTCTTTCTAGTTAATGCTAGCAGAGAATGATTGGTCGGGAAGGTGCAACGGGTATCTTTACTGGTTCTTAGCATCAGCCATACTGATAGAAGCCAGATAGGGCTATCTCAGATGAATAATGAGGAGAAGTTTAGTTTTGGAAGCATTAAAATTAACAAGCCATTTTTTCCCCAGATAAAAACATATGTAAATATATATACCCTATGCTCGACAACAGGACTCTGCACCATGTAACATCAGCAGGAGATACCACTCATGGCTGTCAGACAATTTTTACGACACCATCAGCCCTAACATCTGGCCACCTAACTCCTCAGACTGCAACAGCCTTGATTATTATGCGTGGGGGTGCAGTTGAAGAAGAGACAAAAAAACGCCCCGTGTGACAACAAAGATGGACTGAAGGCAAGTATTATGGCAGCATTCACCAATTTAAATAAGGTGATCGTTCAGTATAATTGCAAGAGATTCAGAAACCATCTGGAGGCCATTGTTAAAGTCAATGTCGATTTTATTGAATACATTTACTATTTAGTATTTCAAGATATTTTAGTTAAATTTGTATAAAATATATCTGTTCATGTGAGATGTCAGTATTAGTTTCGTTTTTTGTGCAAATTGCACAGGAATTTATCCATCGGACCCTCTTTCTTTCTTTCTCGCTCTCTCTCTCTCTCTCTCTCTCTTTATATATATATATATATATATATATATATATATATATATATAAAATAAAAGATGGTCATATATTATATACAGTATTTTAGTTATGACAATGTAAAAATATGTACCTAATTGTTGGTGAACTAAAATTACACGCTGATTTAACAAAAAAAAATCATGGCATATATAATTGATGACGTTTTTATTCATTGTCCTTTTAACAGCGATATATATATATATATATATATATATATATATATATATATATATATATATATATATATATATATATGTGTGTGCAACATTCTTTAACGTTCCATTATAACCAGAATTTAATATTTGATTATAACCAGAATTTTCACGCATACATTCACATATTCCTCCGTGTTCCGAATTTAAGAAAGACATTCCATTCATAAGTCTGTTTTCCAAAAAATATTGTGTCAAATGTGTTCTTCATTATATACTGTAATCATGATTATGGAGATTCAATGGTCATATCTATCCTTATCATTGTCCTAATCACTTTTTCTTATAACATTCACTTCTACACATTTCGAACACACTTCAATCATTATTTCGGATTCTATCAGAATTAATTAATGTCACAAATATACATAATTGTTTGCCGCACCGTCTACAAAAGATGATCATATATTATATACAGTATTTTAGTTATGACAATGTAAAAATATTTACCTAATTGTTGGTGAACTAAAATTACACGCTGATTTAACAAAAAAATCATGGCATATATAATTGATGACGTTTTTATTCATTGTCCTTTTAACAATGAAAAAAATAAATATGCAATGCATTCTCACAACTTCCCGTGTCTATGCGATGCACGCACAACAATCTTAGAGCTAGACCTCTTCGTCTTCTGTGAGCAATATCCTTTCAGTACGTTGGAGATTATAGCTCTCCATAACTTCCTGTCATCTCGATTGAAGTCAGGATTATCGTTTAGCTGTCTCTGCTAATTATTTAGGTTAGCTTTTCAGATGTTTCAATAAATTTATAGGTATTTGATTTTGTTATCATTTCGTAAAGATGAAAATAAATTAAGGCAACATTTACTCTGCAGCAGATTCTGCTTAAATGATCGCATTCCACTTCTCTTCACATACTGGGCGAAGTACTATGAAGATATCCACAACATGTTTTGTTTAGCTTCTCTTGTGATTCGGTTTTCCTCTTTTTCTTTTAATTCCTGAGATCAACACAGCGCTGAGTCTCGAAATATTATATGGCTCGTTTGAGAGAGAATACCCAGATCCACCCACCGACAGAGCCAGATGAAAACAATGAAAATGATCGTTCAATCGGGTCATGAAGATTTCGTCGAAATGTTTTTGTATCAGCGGCATGCCATGATATCTAGCGGGGAGTTCAACGTACGTTAGAATCAAGTAGGTGTTGTTCGGTCATTCTGGAGATATGTCATATTCAGCGCAATCATTAAACAATAATCTTCTTATTGATATTCTCGTAAATCACACATTCATGAATTTGTAATAAGTCTTAAGAAAGCTATAAACTCTGACGTTTGAGAAGATATTCTAAATTTATTGTTTGATGGAAATAACTATGGTAATACAAAAGTTAGACAAAATTAAATGTTATTAGATATGTAACTGCAAAAATATAACAACAAAAGGGTTTTTATAGAAATGAAAACTGTAAAAATTAAGTAAAAATAAAGTAAAAAATAAAGAAAATAAATATTTTCTTTATTTTTTTGTTCTTTGGTTTGGGTTGAATTAAACCGACAGCAGTTTGAATATTTTGTTTCTGTTTCCATACGTAATAGCAAGTTTTTTTTGGGTTTGTTTTAAACCAAAAATAGAGAATTTTTGCCATATCTAAGCTACGCTTGGAAAATCACAATTCATGAAGGGACGATATCTGTCGTTATATCTTTTTTACATTACACCGTGCGAAATGATACAAGACATTTATGATACCGTTCTTGCACATCAAGGATTCTAATAAAATGTGTCTTCCAGCGTGTGGAACTTCTATGAAGCAAAGAGATTCTGTTTAAGAGACCCAGTGAAGATTTCGTTCTCGTTGCATATAATAAGATATAATTTATGTTTTGCACAGAAACTTGAAACGGAAGCATGCGCCAAACGACTATTAAGAAATAATATATATTAAGAAAGGTACGTTTTAACTTCATCTACATAAAACTGCTAAGAAAATCAAAACAAATATAACGTTTTGGAATAATCTCATTACAGTCTGCATTTTCATAGAGGTGTAATATTTGTTCGGATGTCTCACACTACGTCTGATTTTTTTTATCTGTCATTCATTGAATTGATTTGAGCATTACTGGGATATAGCTCAATACTTCAGACACCTGAAAAAATTTAGCGTTATAAGAAAGAGAGATTCTGAGACTTCAGATAATGGCGGTAAGTCGCAATCATAATGCCTTTCGACCATCATACATTGAAACATATGAAGAATATTGATAACAAATGGAAAAACTGTTTTGGTACAGATCTGGAAATTACTGAATTCCTTCTTTCAACTTTTTTTTTTACAAAAGATAGATTAGGCCAAAAATGAAGAATTGTTGCCAAGTCTGAACTGGAGCTGACTAATCCTCACTTTCCATTCACGATAGACTTCTAGATGGATTGCACGGATGAAGCATTTTCCGCTCTAAAGCCTGTCTCACGCAGATACAATGTCAAAAGCCTATCTCTAAACTTTCGCTATTTCCATGGCAAAAATTCAGACTTGGAGTGACCATGGTACTTTGAACCAGCTATAGTTCATACGTATTCAATTTGTATGGAGGAAGCTCCCCATCACAGCTTTCTTTGCCGAAAATTGATATATTGTCAAACCATTTCTCACGTTGATTTATCCATGAACACTACAAACTTATCCTATTTATATTTTGTGTCAGTCTTTCATACATATACTCATAATCCTCAGTAAATTCCGCCTACTCTTACATTAATATCAAACAACACATTCAGTAACGCTTTATCATCAATGGCTCTTCAGCCTTGTATTAATTGGGATTTAGCATAGAATAGAAGAACAAAAAGAAATAAAATAATGCACATGGTTAAGATTTTATAATCGTTGTCCAAGATTTTAGAGTTTGATGTTAATGGTATTGTAATTCGTTTGCATTTTTACTGTGACTAAGCTAAACCTCAGTTTGGTCAAACGAAGTTTGACATGAAAATGGATACGATAACAGGTTAATTATTGCCACTTGCTGAATGGTTAGTGGGACGAAATAGTTGGTTTTTACGACAGTCATTTGATTGGTATATCCTTTGAGATGTGACGACAAAATATCGGTAAAAAAAATTGTTTTTTCTCTGCTGTCGCAGATTTTGTCGAGTGTAGCATACAGCTTAATGAAGTTGATTATGAGGTAAAACATTTCCAGCTGAAATGTTTATCTCGTGTTACTACAAGGGACTGTATATATTATAGACCCCGAGGAAATAAATATGATGCATTACTTTCTGAGTGCTTTACGTCGTTTGCACGACCCGGTGTCTAATGCAGTCTTACAATGTTCAGGTGGTGGGTATATTTTGACCGTTATTGACTTCGCGTTTTCGTGGTGTTGGTTGAAAATTGTGTGTTAAGAATTGTTTATCTAATTATTGTTGCCTAAATTATTATAAGTAATTATCTATAATTTATATCATTCAAATTAATAAGCTCGTAAAGCGAAGCAGTAGAAAAAAATTATTTAAATTTTAAATAACTAAATATGTTCAATATGAAGAGGAGTAACATTTATAACATTTCAATTAAACTAGTGCTCGTGGAGTAAATATAATGACAGGTCTGGAGTTTGTGTTTGGAACCGATCCTAGACTTACATAAGAAAAATTATATATATATATATATATATATATATATATATATATATAAATATATACGATAATATGGAATTATATGCGTGTATATATATATATATATATATATATATATATATATATATATATATATATATATATATATATATAAAAAAAAAAGTTAATTATGGGTTCTAAGAATATTAATATTTGTTGCATATTATATCAATGTTCCTAAAAATCTATATTATAATCTCCTTTAATCGGGGTCAATGTGTTTTTGCAGGTACTTCGTTATATGGATACTTGGAGACATGAATTCTGTTCTCGTGTTCAGCAAGTTAGGTTTATTTAAGACTTTTAATATGATAAGCTTCTCAAAAAAAAACACAAGTTTCATCAGTCTCTCTTTCCATCTTATAGCTTGGCTTTCGCGATTATCTCCCATCTAATGGTTTATTCATTGTTGTTGTTTTTTTTAATCGCCTCTCATACTTTAAAAGTGTTGTGTAGTTTTTGTATTTGATAAGGTCATATTTTCAACTGACCTCAAATATGACCTACAATCTTCTGTTTACTCGGGTAGACTTAGGCTTGTCCATTTTATCTCTTCCAAAACGAAACTTCTCTCTATTAATCTTTCTGTTTCTCATCAGCAATGCTGCTGTTAACCCCCAGGAGGGTGACCTTGCTGTGCCTTCTCGGACTAACATTCTTTACTGACATCTGCTGTATCGTTCTAGATAATATTCGCTCCAGAATTACATATTATATTCATCTGTTGTTTGAATACTTCGGCTATATATGGTCAGGTGATCCTGATGTATATTTAACTATTCTTGATGAAATCCTAAGAATAATCAGCAATATTATTGGTCATGACCTGGCCTCTCAGCTTCTGTCATTTTCCAACGACCTTAATATAGCTTCCCTGTGCCTTTTCTTTAAATATATTCATAGTAATTGTTCTAATGTTCTCTCTGATATAGCACCTGGATTTTATGAATTTAACTACAGTATTAAATTGGCGGTATGAGTTCATTAATTCACGTTTGAATTGATTAGCAGATCTATGCTAACAGTTTCTTTTCTCCCACTTCTCGCTTGTGGAAGTGTCTTCCGGTTTAATGCTTTCCAGCCAACTTTGATATTCAAAAATTTAAATTCAATGTCAATCGTTATCTAATGTCTACTTGATTACCCTTCTAATGTTCTCGCAATTTAATGTTTATATTTCATCATATTCTTTAACGCTCAGCCCCACCATATGTTTTAGTGACTTTACTGCCTTGCATGGGGTAAAAACATTTTTTATTCTCTCATTTCTTTGGTAGCCAATTCAGACAGAAAAGGGAGTCTCAGAATGTAGCATTAAAAAATTACCCGGGTCCTTTCAACTGAAACACATCAGCAGCAACGTTTTAATTTTTATAGAGAATTGGATAACTACAGCTACACATTGGGTGAAATTATTCTTTCATTTGTATATTATTGTTGTGTATCAAACAAGATTGCCGACATGACTACATTTCCCACTGGTACGATGTATATTTGATAGGACAGGCTTAATATATTTCCATTATTCTTTTTCCCTTGGCGCAGTTATGTTTTCTCATGAATCATGAAGTATGACTATTTCAGACTACTCTTGCGTTCCATACAAATGAATAAATATATCAAAACCAGTTCTAATACATTCGATGAGGCATAGCACTTTTCTCAATATATGGGATGTTGCTAGAAGGGTGATATTCTAAGCATCTTGAATGTTGATGTTATCTGGGACACTGTCAGTAAAATTGTCCATTCCTTTTCTCACGAGGTCCAGAGCCCGATGACTATTCGTACAATCTCAGTCTTCATTCCCCACAACTTGTTAATGTTGATAGTCAGGTCCTTGTATTTGGACAATTTTTCTACGCTACTTCTATGGCAATAAGCATACACCTCCTTGATTTCTTTTATGATAATATGAGTTCAGTTGGCTTTTATTTCCATGTCAGTTTGAATTGACCTGTCTTAGAGGAGAGTTACATATTTATTTTGGGTACTTTTGTCTAGTTTATGCTCATACCATCTCCCAGAGGTTTCGATTTTGTGCTTTTTGCATATCTTCTAGTGCACATATGTCACTATTTTGTTATGGGTATATTCTTTTTTGCAACTTCCAGATATCCTGAGATAATATTGTTGACTTCATCATATTTTCCGCAGATCCTGCATTTCGGGTTAGTTCCAGCCTTGATTATGTGATAGTGACAGGATCTAGTTGCGAGGCCTTATGTCCAGGTGCTCTTCAACCGCTGATGTGTTTTCTGTTGGTCCACATCTGCTGACTTCGTTCTTTTTAGGTATTTGCCATGCAACGCTTTTTCTTCCCAGATTTTTGTGATCTCATTTGGCCAAGTTTTTTGGCCTTATCTTTTACCCGTTTGGTGTCTATTGTATTCACTTCGTTCTTTGTTGCTTGGGTTTCAGGTATATTAAACTTTTTCTTAAACAGTGAAGCTTCTTTGTTGATGGATGGATTTGGTATTTTACTCTTTGTAACAGAGAGTCTTTGCTTTTTCGGAGATATGTTTACAGTCTCTGATTGTTATAGTTTTTAGAGATAGTTCAATTTGGATTAAGCTTCGGCCCCATAAACCTCCTGGTACGTACAGCGTATCAATATCTGATTTCGGGGAGGTTCATTCTCATTTGAGCAAGCATTTTACTGGTCTTGTTTTCCAATATTTTAATGTCATTCAACTTCCATTTAATAATGCTTCTACGGGTATAGCCAAGGTGTTGCTAGCCTTCCATTTAGTTCGCTTTTTAGTATCAAACACACACTCCTATAATATTTTTTTTCTGAGATTTTTCTTCATAATTGAATGTTGTATTCCTTATTTATCATTAATTCCTAAGTATTTTTATGTACCATCTTGATCGTGTTCCTTAATCTTGTTAACATCAAGATCTAAATTTGTAGTTATCGTTAGTTTACCACATTTAAATGTGGCTTGGGCACATTTGTCGATTCCGAAATCCATTCTAATGACTTCGCGGACACTTTTCACAATAGTCAGTAGGTTTTTCTGCTGGTTGACATCCTTGGCAAAAGTTTTAAGATCATCAATATAGAATAGGTGATTCATTTTCTCATTCTGTGATTTATATCAGTAGCTACAGTTGTTCAATAAGTAGCTGAGTGTCGTTAATGCTAGACAGAAGAGTAGCGGTGACAATGAATCTTTTCGGAAGATCCCGCTTTTAAGGTTGATTGGTTTCAGTGTTAATGACCTGTTTGTATGGTTTAGGTTTATGAATTTGACCGTTGTGGAGCATACTCTGCATGTTTTAAGTTCTTTTCTAGTCATGGCTGTAATACAATTTCGAAAGCCTTTCTGTAGTCCATCCATGCTATCAATAAGTATATTTCCTTGTTTTTACCACTTCTAATATTGTTCTATTGATAATTATTTAGTGCTTCCGCATGTAACTTCCTCTTTCACTGGCCTTCTGTTCTTTTGGGAATAAATTTATTTTCTCGATGAAGTTGTATGCCATTTCAGTTGATAAAAATGATAACGCTGTACATTGTTGGTAGACAGATGATGGGCCCATAGTTCTGCGTCGCTTTTGTATTTGGAAGTAGCTATATTACTTATATCCATTTGTAAGTGTTGTTTTTGTTGTTGCTTGGTCCATGTAGCTCTTTTATTGTTTTCCCATGTCTGACACTAGAGTTCCTCGACTTCCTGGATATTATATATGTCATTTATTTCTCTTTTATTCTTTCGCAGTTCTCTATATATTTTCTTGGCATCTTTTTTTAATATCTTCTTTTACCAGAAAAATCGGATATTTTGTCATAATCCTTCATTCTCTGTGCCTTCGATTGAATGTATTGTTTCAGTTATTTTTTAAACTTTTGTCACGTTAGGTTTATTCTTTAAAGACATTTTATTTATAACGTTGTTTTTTATAGATACAAGTCAGCAAATGCTCTGTTTATGATAAACAGTATTAAATAACATTTACCGATTGAATGTCCGAGAAATTTTCATAGAAAATTTTTCATAGACAGGATTCGAACCTGCATCCTATACGGGAACCGTCATAGGTTTTATTCCATTTATCTTTATGTTATTCTTTATCTTTATTGTTATTATTATTATTATATGACAATACATAATTTATAAGTAGCATAAGATAGCATAAGCGCATTAAATCAATAGAGATCACTTCGTATAATATATATGACTTGAAAATAAAATCAAATTCATGAAGGAAGAATATATTATAGTAAAATAATAATGACGACATAGACTTCCTAGCTTACTGGTTAAGGAGTTATCCGTCATATTCACACTGAAAACGGAATCAAAACCAAAATCCCTCTGCAAGAACCCGTTTCATGCGACTTCAAAAGATTGTTGAAACCATAAAAATTAGCAAGAAGCAATGAAAAAAGATAATTTTATACCTCCTACTCATAAAACAATTTCAGTAAATCTATATTATGAAGATCCGATTTCTACTCGAAAAAGTGTTACCAGAGAACAGCAATGACGTCACATCATAGCGCAACGAGTTTTCCTGAAATGTCATGAAAATATTTTAACTTGACCAATAAAGTAATTTCCCGCACAACCTTTTTACTACTATATTTTTTTTAATTGTGTATAAAATGAAAATATTTACAGTTTAACTGAATATGATTCTACGTATATTAACTGTTAATGTGAGAATCGTTTTTCAGAAAGTAAAAAAAAAGTGAGGCGACTAAATTAAATATACTGATATCATCTCACTCACGCAACATTGCATGCCTGTAATTATCGCTTCAATAATAATAAAAATTAAGGAAATTTAGTCTTACATATTTATCATATAAATCGTATATGCAGTAATTTTACGTGTTGAAATGGATAGTTAAACGGATAAGTGATAAAATAAAGAACTTCCAACACATTTTACGGCTATATATATATATATATATATATATATAACTTTGTAAAGTAATATTTTTTAATTTGTTTGTGTAAATGTATATTTCTTTAGAGATTTGGTGTAAAATTTTATATATATAATAATCTATTATTTATTTTCTAATTTTAATTTTATCTTTTGTATTAATTTTTATCTTTTTGCCATATATATATACAAACACACGTATATATATATATATATATATATATATATATATATATATATATATATATATATATATACTAGATGTAATCTTATAAATAATAAGAAATTACATTCGTCCGGAAAACGTTAGGTGCCTTCATTTGTGAATAAACAAATCAATACCAAAAAAGAAAAATGGTACGAAAAAAGAAAGAATAGAAAAGATGTACGTTAGCCGAAAGTAATCGTCTAGCATCCAAGTTCAGAGTCAAAGAAAAAAATCAAGATACGAGTAAAAAAATTAACTAAATAAATAAGTGCTCGAGTAGAGCAAAGTCCCTGACGATCCGCTTAGGTGAAACCGTGGAAGGTTATCTGGCTCTTTAAGTTTAGCTCATATATATATATATATATATATATATATATATATATATATATATATATATATATATATATATATATATATATATATATATATATATGGATATAGATAGATAGATAGATAACGACGAAAATATTCGTACAGCCATTAATTTTGAGTATTCTTAGCCATTTTCTCAGAGACTAATGCCTGTAAGATGCCAGGATTTTTATATGTTAATAAGCACAAAGAAAGGAATATGAAACTCAATTTGCAGAAAATAAATTAAATACAACAAATTTGAAAATATACGAAAAATGTAAAATTATTCGTAGTAGAAAATATTGCTTTTAATTGATTGATTTGTGTAAATATATATAATTTGCATAAACGTTTTATAGGTGAAGCCCTCTAGAATATTTATTCAGTAGAATATTTGTGATAATTCCAGCAAAGAACATCATGTGGCATCTAAAGTGTCAACATTGTTATTTTTACGCTAACTACACGATGTGGAAGACAATGGAGCTTAGCGTTGACTTGAGACAGAGAATTAATTTCCACAAGTCGGGAAATAGCAGCAGTAATATTTCAAATCGGTTAGCTATACCTAGATCTATGTTACAGTCAGTTATAAAGAAATTTGAACAGTTTCGCACGACAGACATTTTTCCTGGTCATGGAAGAAAACCCAAATAGTCACCGTGAACTGCCCGAAATACGATTTTTAATACGATGGGTGTCAGCGTAAGTACTCGCATGATACAATGCTTTTTTAAATAGAAATATATTTTTTGGAAACCAAAACGTCGAACCCCTCTTCACAAACCATGTCACATTTTTACTCGGTTTAATTTTGCTAAAACCTTCTTGAACAAAAAAAAATTGCTTTTGAGAACATGTACAATGGAGCTGTATGATAAAAATCGATTGTTTTTTTTTTGTTTTTGGTCATAATGATATGCAGATTATTATGCACAAGGTAGGTGAGGCTTTCCTCCCAAAGAACACAGTGGCAACATTAAAACATTATATGTGGCGTTGCAGATTTGGAGCAGAATATCGTTGAAATTCCGAGTCATCCAAATTGCCAAAGAAATGTTATTATATCCCGATGCTTTCGTATTTTTGATATTTTTAAAGCCGTTTCTAGTTTGACATCTGTAAAGATTCCCGGTTTAATATCAAGAGGATGTTCAATGATTCACTTGACATTAGTATCTAAAATACATTTGAAAATAGTTTGTTTTTTTTAAATGGTCCCTTCATTTATTCAGCTTTTCGGCCTGCTTTTTTTATGTTACGTGTATGTTCAACCATTTGCGATCATAGCATTCCACCTCCTTCTATCCCTATCAACTCTTAATAGGTTTTGACGTTTTGTTATTTTTCCCAGACCCCGTTCTTCCATTCACTTGCTTAAGCCCATTAAATATCTCACGGGTTGTGAGTATTAGATTTTCAAAGACATACTTCTTCATTACGTTTCCCAGATATTTCAACTGTCTTTTCCTAATGTAAATTATAAGTTTACTCTTTGTTTCCATTCTCTCCAAAACCTTACGTTGCCCACATGTTCGGCCCATGGTATCCTTAGCACCCTTCTGTAGAACCGCACTTCTGTGGCTTCGAGTCTCTTCTTCATCTTTGAGGAGATTGTCCAGCATTCTCTGCCATACAGGAGGACCGATATCACGTAACAGTTCATTAATTTTGTTTCAAACGACACTTTCTCGTTTCGTAAAGCTCTGCTTAGCGTTCGGAATGCGTCTTTGGCCATCCCAATACGTTTCCGGATCTCACCTTCGTTCATTCCATCCTCTTTTAGAACATTTCCCAAATATTTAAATTTGGTACCTGCTTGACATAATTATCCCCGACTTGGAATTTGCATTTTGGATTCCTCATTTTGCTGACGACAGTGCATTCTCTCTTCTTGTACTTTATGTTTGCACCTTTCTTCTCGTTCCCCTTCGTCCTCTTCTGTAGAATATCGTGTAGTATCTTTTCCGTGTCAGCTTTGTCTTCTTTTCCCACTGTCCATTTATTTTCATTCAGGTTCGGGTCATTCTGGGGTCTGTTGTCTTGCAATTTGGGTGGTGCATTAGGCTTCATTCTTAATTTACATATAACAGGAAGGTGGTCAATTTCGCAGTTGGCACTTTCATAGGTTTTGCAATGAACAATTATTTTATTGATGTATATGAAGACAAGTTCGTTTTTGGTTTCACTCCTTTTAGTTTATTTGTTTTTCTTTAACTTCTCCATGTCCATAATCATCTTGGATGTACTTGGAACCCGGTGTTGGCTATTACCCGGTCAATGGCCGTGAACCATTGAACCCAATTTTCTCTGCGTTCGTTACAGTTTCCTACTTCGAATTTGCCAACGAGTTCCACTGCCTTTCCATTGCCTACTTTGTCATCCAGGTCTCCCATGATAATTATAGTTTCTTATCATTTGCACTGAGCCTTAGCTTTGCCAAACATAGATGAAAAAGATTTGATTTTTCCTTCCGTAATCTGTGCTGTCGGTGCATACACTATTATAATAGATGTGTTGAAAGGCTTTCGTTTCAGTTTAACTAAAATAATTATTTCAAATAACTGACAGTATCCCAGAACGCATTTCTTGATTTGCATTTTTTTGGTGATTTCCTGCCACTGATATCGTTGGCAGTTTTATAAGCAGATTGTTTATTGTTAGCAGCAGATATGATTCGTCAGAACTAACTGGATTTATTCATCTTGTTGATCTTCATGAAATTCTTAAGATGAGGAAGCACTTCATTTAAGTCTTGTATAGTTTTAAGGAATGGGTTTCAAACTTTTATGCCGGTTATTGTTTTTTTCACATTATCTCTGTGATTCAATGGTATTGGATTCACAAGGAATGGGATGTACACAAATTTGCCTATCTACGTTTCTAACAGAAATTGGATCGTTCTTGTAGAATTTCTGCAGGAAAATAATATTGTATACCTAACTACCAAACATCAAAAGAAACGCACTAAAAATGACTACCCACCTATAACAATGACAGCAGCCAGAACCGAATCACATTCTGAATTAAAGAATAGGAAGAATAGTGAAATGAATTACCAAGTCAGCAACACATTTGCAGGTGTACATTTACACCATTCTCTCTACTACCATTCGAATTAAACTTGGAGCCAATAAGAAAAAAATAGTCTTCCGTTGCATTATCTATCATAACGACAGTCAAATACAAGAACACTATTGCAGTCAGAGATAAGTTTGAAACACAACAAGCAGATGCTGTGGAATGATCTACTAATACAAGCTGAAAAATTTTTCAATTCTAATCAAAAGGCTGCAGCAGATGCCATACGCTGAAAATCTAAAAATTAGTAACACATTCTTTGGGAATCAAATACCATTTTTATAGCATGTTTTTTACAGTCTTCACTTTTCAATCCGTACCTGAAGATAGATGCGAGCATTAAAGTCATAGTTATACCAAACTGTGAGGGAGAATGTATATTTATAATTGACAGTATATATTTTAGCACTGTTATTTCATATTGAGAACTTTTATTACCAACAGCACCCATTGTATAATACTGACAAATGCCTTTAACGAGAATAAAGATTGCTGCCTCTGGGTGTTTACTGTAATGCGCACTTTTATATTTACACTCTATTCCTGATATTCAGCAATTCAATACATTTATATATATAGTATACTATATATATATATATATATATATATATATATATATATATATATATATATATATATATATATATATATATATATATATATATATATATATATCGAGTTAGATTATTAAATACGCATCTTTGATAGAGATTTAAATGTGGAGAATTTTAAATTCTAATTTTTTAAATATGAAACACTTTATTCAAATTTTGTAGCCATTAACTATACTCATTCTATCCAAATTATTAGAAATTTCACAATATTTCTTACATTTTTCAAAAAGTGAATTTAATTGTGAAAATGTTTGTCTGTATCTGCTTATGCTTGTTTGTATATGTGTATTTGAGTGTTTAAAATATGGTGATGGTAGATTGTTTAAATTTCTCGAAATTAAAATCAATATAGATAATAATTAGCATTCTTGCCTTTACTTCAGCTCTTGAAGCTGCGAACTATTAGTTTCTGTTTCAATTGAATTAGTAAGAAAGAAATCCCCTCCCACATTAAGATTTTCTACCTAGAAAAATCGGAGTGTTTTATGCATTGTATTTTCCAGATATGACAAACTTTAACTTTACCTATGCAGCTATCAACACGCCTCAAACACTTCAACAAAGGAAGAACAACATTCAGGCAGACAGAAAAAGTCAGTAGAATCTGAAACACTGAACGTTGATGTTGAAAATTCCTGACCTGTGTTTGAAACTGAAAATGGATGCCACTAAAAATTTATAATACTTCTCAACTAGTGTGAATTTATTTCATATATCAATTCTATATATTACTATAGTATTGTGAAATAAAGTTATATTTAAATTTAAATAAATTTATAGTTAAAATTGAAATATCCGCATGGAAATATCTTATTAGTAGGGTTTGATAATGAGCTTCTAGGAAACACACTTCGCTTTGAGTTTTCATCCTACAACGGCACATCTGATAGTTCAGTTGTGTTTTATATGTATAGATTTATTTATAGGTATTATTCATGCAAAATCTTTTTCTCACTTGATTTTTCCGTTGTTTGATTTGTATTTCACATCCTGTTTTATCTTAATTATACACTTCGGTTTGACAATTTTTTTCTTTTCGTTAATTTATGCAGTGTTTAATTGATATATGCTATTAAACAGATTTTAACATTCATTTAATTATTAGTTACAGGTATTCGTTAAGTCAGTTCCAGTTGGATCATTTCTCCACATCATTATTATTAATATTATTATTATTATTATTATTATTATTATTATTGCTATTATTATTAATAATAATATATAGATAGTCATTGCTACAAGAAGAATATATTCATTATTAATTTTAAAAGAATTATCCAGCTTTTCAATCATTTATGCATTCATCTGAATTATATCTTCATGATGTTTTGTTCTTAAATTCTGTTTCTATCTTCGAAAACTGTGTTTAGTCATTAACTTTCCTTCCACTTTTCATGTTTCTCGTTTATACTTAGCAAAGACCTCAGCTATTATAAAAAGAAAAAATATTCTCTATTCTTTTTACGTTACTTTGCCACACGTGCCCCTTTATTATTGTGTGAAGGGCTGCATCTAGGCAAGAATCATCAACTGCAAGGCTATTAATTAAAATGATTCGGGAGAATGGAAAAAATTCAAAAGCATAAGTGAACGAAAGGAAAATGAAAGAAGAAAATAGTAAAGATTAAATGAATGAAAATAATTAAAGGAAACAAAAAATTAATGTGTGGTGAAAATAAAATCAAAATTTGTGCGATCACAATTAATAAAACAAATAACTAATTTGTCCTTTCCTACACCAGATGCTACTGACAATTAAAAATATGAGGCCAAATAGAATACTTCAAGCCTTATTACTTTTCAAAGAATGCAATAGGACAAATGATAAATAGAAAATAATTTTCTTCCGAATTTTTAAAGCTGGAAATTCTGTAAATATTATTAGAGAAAAATATGCGCTCTACGGAGAGCTAAGACTTCTCGAATATTCATGGTGGAGTATCATCTAAAATAATTTTTACGCAAAAAAATATGTCGGATTAATAAATAAAAAATTTATTCTTTTCTATAGAAATATGTGTGTGTATACGTATATGTGTGTGTGAGTGTGTGTGGAAAGAAAGTGGTTAAAACTTTCTTTGCAAACATATATTTCGATGTAATATCATAATTTACGCGCACACACCCACGCGTCTGTTCAACAAATTTTATTCATAAAATTGTATGTACTACGTCTATCAGCATACACATTCCAGAGAACTTAATATAATATCGTTTGAAGTATCTAGTATTTAGTATTCTATTTAGAAATCAGGTTTATATCCTAGTAATAGGCATTCTTATTTCGACACCGTACTGCATTTATATGTGGCTAAGACATCTTCACCTTTCTTCCTGACAATGAAAATATAGTATCTACCAAGAACAAAGGTGATGGAGAGAAAAAGAATACAGTTGATTTCTGCTAGGTTGAGAAAAAATATTCTCTTAAAAATATTCTTTCAAAATTTTTGAAACTACTCGTTTCGTGCGCATGTGTAGACCTGGCAACGTCATCAAAGCGCAGTCCGATGAAATCCTAATGGATGAAATGCGCAACAAAAAAAAAAAAACTTTTCCAGTTTGTCATATTTTTTTAAATACTGTTTTTTTTATATATCTAAAATTATAAAATGTATATATCGTTATATATATATATATATATATATATATATTCATTCACACAAATATATATATATATATATATATATATATATATATATATATATATATATACACACAAACATATATATGTCTGTGTGTGTGAGTGTGTGTCTGTTTCCGTTTTTAACACAACATGCGAAAGCAAGTGTGGTACATTGCCCTCGTCATTCACCAACTAGGGGAGATAACACAGATTCTGTAGCTGTGGCGATACTGCCATTCTTGGTGCCACCAGTAGCTGTTGCCACAAGACAGAGAATTGTTTTTGTATACGTGTCAATCTCTTACGATATCCTTTTACAACTGCGACTGAAATTTTCACAGTAGTTTTAAAATACCCAACGCCTTTGAAATGACCCTTATTAATGACGTAGAAAACAGACGCGTTTCACGTTGGAAGTAGCATTGTGTTGCCGGTATAGTTTTATTTAACTTTATTTGGGATCTTGAGCAGACTCAATTCGATGCCTATTGAGCTGTGGTCTTGAGACGATGTGAAGCATGTTTCAGATTCCAGCCAGTTATGTCCACCTTTAAAAGGAAGGAAACAATTGACCGTCCATCCAAGTAACGCACGCCACCCGACTTCAAAAGGTAGCGCCTGACATCTCTTTTCTACGAAATCGGGTCGCAACGATTCGTAATGATTTTCCTTTCACTCGGGCATATCCTCCCTGTTCTTTTCCCATGGAACTGTTAATTCTACTAGGAGGACACATTTTTTGGATTCAGACCTCGCTAGAATGTCGGGACGTCCGTCTGTCTGAATGATGTGTACCGGAAATTGCAGAGGTATTCTAAGACAAACTAACACCCTCCAATCCCGGGTTAACTCAGTAGTGTCATGTTGGGAGTTATTTGGGTCTTTTGTACAGGGTGTTCACAGTCCTTGTGAAAACAGCTCTTAGGTTCTCAGGCCGGTACAAACTGTTTGTTGCTATGTCCACGACCACATCCAGCACTTTGTTATGATGCCACGTGTATATCTACAGTGATTTTGGGTATAAAACAATGTTAGTGTACGCCCACAGCTTGATGTCGGTCGCATTTAGTTGGAGACCATAGGTAGATCGCAGGAGAAATGATGTCGCCAATGATTCCATTGCAATCAGGGTATTATATGATAGCTTCATTGGATCAATATCATACCATATAGCCCAAGCGAATAGTTTTGACAGAGGAAAAGTAGTAGCGGTTCGCTGCTCTACCACAAAATTCCTGATTTCTTCAATCGCCATTTGACGTTTACTCTTTGGACCCTTTTTGGAGAAAAACTTCGTTATTCTTGCTGCTCAGGCCAGCTCGATTGATTTGGTTCATCCCCATCATCTTGATTCGAAAGCTAGATTCTACCTCTTGGATGGCTTCTAATATCGACCATTTCGTGCCAGTTTTAATATCTGGCCGTAACCTGCGGACAGACTCATCGGACGAATCCCTCATTATCATCTGAAGATGTACATACTGGACCTTAAAATCCTCAACCAATGAGATGTAAAGTTGCAGGTTTCCGTCAGTGTTATAGAGTCACACTGTCATAAGCAAGGGGATTCCAAACCACTTGCACAGTTACTTGTTGATAGACTGCTGAATACGAGAGTAATATCATACACCTGCAACAACCACAGAAGCGGGTGCAGCCAACAATGTTGGTAGCACTAACCTTTTATTTTGCAGTAGTGATGAGTTCTTTCAAAGGATTTAATCCATCTAGTTTCATTTTCTGATTTTTTTTTCTTATCGCAGTGCCGTTCAGTCAGTGGAATTACATACAGCCGAACAAGGATCTTTGGTGGCTTCATTTGTCTGTCGGGTTCATATAATATGGTACATATAATAGGATCATATTATATAATATGATGTAATATATTATAGTATTTTACCAAACTTATATAAGTGTATGTATTGTTCAAAATTTGTTTTACATTTCCGACCAAATGTTTTGAGCAACCACGTAAAAGGATTATGTACCATTATTATTGTTGTGGATTCCGTAAATGGAATCATGCACAAATAAAGGAACAACGCGAGAAATTGAGAAAGAAAAATAAGTGTATTAAACGTAAGAATACAGACTTGAACTGAAGATTAGTAGTCCATGAATGCAGGTTAGTAGAAAGTATATGTACAAATCTCAGTAAGTGAAGCCGTAATCATCTCTCTCTCTCTCTCTCACACACTCTCTCTCTCTCTCTCTCTCTCGCTGGACTCTTGTATAACTCTCTGATAACGCCCCGTGTCTGTCTCCGTATCTCTCAATCTATCTCAACGTATCTCCACGAATCTCAACGTATCTCAACAGCAGGTATTCTCTCTGTCAGTATAAGTATACTTTGGACGAGTCCATCTTATGTAAAAAGAGGAGAATCCCACAACACCCCCCTCCTTAGCTTCTTTTTTGTGGGGAGTTAATATTTTTCTCGCTTATGGTCTATTACTAGTGGTTCCGTGAATTTTCTTTTTCGGCTTGTTTTTCTGATCTCCGTAGCTACTTGTGGTTTTTGAATTTCGAAGGCTTCGAAAATCGCCTTCATTTTCGGAAAGTGACGAGTTTGGTTCCTCTACGCGTCTTTTCTGTATCTGATTTATGTGTCTCCTGTGAGTGAATCTTTCACCACGTATCGTGTATAGAACATTCCCCAGTCTGTTTATTATCGTACCTGGTTCCCAGTATGCCATACTATTCTTGAACATTCTGAAATAGTCCTGTTCGCCTGGTTTGAAGGATCTTTTAGGCATTATCGGTTTATCCGGTTTTTATTGCGGGCAAACATCAATTCAGGCCAGATGGTGTGTTTCCATTCGGGGTGATTCTGTAGACTCGTAAGAACTGTTGTATGGCTCTTTCTGTTGGTACATCCTCTCCTTTATTCGAGACTCTCTTAAGGGTGTCCACAAATTTTTAGGCTTGACCGTTAGATCGTAGATAGTATGGTGCTATTTTAATGTTTGACTTGATAAGTCGCATAGAATTCTTGAAAGTCGCTTGAGGTGAATTGCATAACATTATAGGTTACAAAGCAATCTACAACGCCGAATCTTGCAAATAACTTGTGTAGACAATTAGTAGTGTTTTCCGTCGTAGGGTTTTTATATCTGAAAACTTCTGGCCACTATCTATGGGTCCTGCATAGTCCGCATGGATTCTAGACCAAGGTCTGTCCACCTTAGGCCATGGTTTTTGTATAATAGGCGGTGCCTTTGCTGCCGCAGCACAGCCTCTACATTTTCCTACCATTTAAGTAATGTCGTTATCCATATTAGGCCAATACACGAAACTTCTCATTAACGCTTTCATACGATTTTCCCTGAGTGTCCTAGATGAAAGTGCTTCAGAATTCGTCTTTGTAAAGATTTGGGTATGAGCACTCTTTCATTATAAGGTAATACGAGATTACAAATTGAAAAACATTCCGCCAGATTTCTTTCTTTTCCTTCTATTTTTCTCTTTGTACTTTGTATGAATTCATCCATTTCAACCTCTCTTCTGATTTCTAACAAGGTCACTGGTAATTCCCTTACTGTATTGTTTAGAACTTTATTAATTTCGTCTTCGGCTTGCAAAGCCGCTATTACCGAGTCTTCCAGAAGTTCGCATTTCGCAGGTACCAATCTAGATAATCCATCCTCATGCCCAATTTTCTTCGACGGTAGGAAATCTAGTTTGAAATTGTAATTCAATAATATAGTTCCCCATCTCAGAAGTCTGTTGGCTGTGTAAATTGGTAGTCATTTTTACGATCCGAATATAGTGAGAAGAGGTTTATGGTCAGTTTGAAGAGTAAACTCTCTTCCATATATGTATCTGTGGAAGCGAGTTATGGCAAATATTATGCCTCACGTTTCTTTCTCAATTTGCGAATAATTCCTCTCTGTTGGTAACAACGATCTAGATACGGGAGCTATAGGTTTCTTTGTGCCATCCTGCATCTTGTGTAATATACTCCGTGTGAGCTTGCGTCACTAGCAATGATAATTTCCAGTTTGGGATCAAAATGCGTCAGTGCTAGATCAGACGTTAATTTCTTTATGATCTCCTTAAAAGCTTTCTGACAATCTTCCGTCCTGTTCCATTTGTTATCTTTTTTCAATAATTCATTGAGCGGAGGGGGGGGGGCTCAATTTGTGCATGTTTTCAATCAATTCACCGTAATATTTCGCTAGACCAAGAAAGCTTTTCAACTCTGCGACATTTTTCGGCTCAGGCATATTTTTATTGCAGAAACTCTATCTGGACCTGGTTTTCTGCTACTTTCATTGATTATATGGCCTAGATACTTGATTTATTTTAGAAAAAAATACGCTTTTTCTCCTTCACTTTAAAACCAAAGTCCTGAATGCATTTAAAGACATCTTTAATATGCTTTGCGTGTTCTTCTACATTATCGTTTTTGATTAAAATGTCGTCTAATTAAGCAGTAGAAAGTTCTGGCACATGAGCATGATATACATAGCCTGTTGAAAGATTGACGGTGCTACTTTTATCCCAAATGGTAATCTGTTAAATTTGTAAAGTTCTTTGTGAGTATTGATACATAAAATTGTTGTACTTTCTTCTTCTACTAGAATCTGAAGATAAGCAATCTTAGAAAATACCTTATCACCGTTAAGCTTGGTAAATATTTCCTCCGGGCTTGGAAATGTGTAGTGATAATCCTTGATAGTCTTATTTAACCCAGTCGAGAAATCTGCACAAACCCGTGTTTCACCAGATTTTTTCTTTACGTAGACCACTGGTGCCGCCCATTCACTGAATTCGATTTTTGAAAGGATTCCAGTTTGTACCAATCTATCTAAATCCTTGTCAATTTTTCTATAGTTGCGAAAGGCACGTTTCGCTTTTTCTTGAATACTGGCTGAACATTTTCCTTTAGTTCAATTTTACCTGCAAACTTATTACATCGTCCCCAACCACTCGAGAATACTTCGGGAAATTGCCTGTGTAGTTCTTCTTTTAATTTTGTAGCTTCTCACGGTTCGCACTCTATTTTCTTACATAATCAGTTAATGGGTAAATCCCAGACGTCAAATTTTTGCATCCAATCCGTGCCCACCAAATTTTCTGTGTCTTTCATTCCAAATATCTTCAATTTTTTCGTTTTACCATGGAATTTTACGTTTAGAATTTGTTCTCCTTCAAAATTGATACGCCTCCCTGTAACAGACTGGGCGATTTTCTGTGTAATGCATCATGGTCGGTCTATTTAGATTCCTCCATATCTGAAAATTAATTATATTTAGATCCGATCCTGAGTATAACTGTAATTTTACCTTCTTATTTAAGATCTCGAGTTCCACGTATTTTCTTGTGTTTAGTTTGTCTTCGTAGTCCATTCTAGTAGGTCTTACCCTACTTGCGTGTTTTTTGTTTCTACATTCAGATACCGTATGTCCCATTTTTCTACTAGCTAAACAGTTCTTGTATTTAAATCGACAGTCTTTATTTCAGTGGAATCCACCACATCTTTAGCATGCAGATGGGTGTGGGGAGGCTTATATTGCTTTGATCTTTGTCATTAATCGCCTTATACCTTGTAATTTTTTCTTTATCATAAAATCTTTGTTTTTCTTTCGGTGGGGGATGAAAAACCTAACTTTTTGTTCAACTTACGTATGTGTGCTACTCCCGATTCCTCGATATCCTTAGAGTCTTTTTTTATACTCAAGCATTTTTGACAGTCTTCTGACAATTTTTGTAGCGTTAATCCAGGCTCGTTTTGAAACTCCGTGAGCATTGTTTTTCATATTTCACTGTCCTTGGCTGAGAGTAATTCCTGTACGAAAATAAGACACTTAAAATTTTCCGAAGTCAATTCTACCAATTTAAAGTTATCGCAATGTTTGTTCACAATTGCGGCGAACGTGGAGTAATCCTCATTTTCGCTTTTTACGAGGTTGAGACATTTCCGCCTTTTGTGAAAAAATGAAGTCTTTGGACTGAAGCGCTCCGTAAGGCTTGTAACTCCCTAGTCAAACGTCAAATCTTTTGTCTTTTTCTGTAGAATATAGTTCACAAAATTTGTTTTCTCCTCTGTTCCCAATTTCCTGAGTAATAAACGTAGCTTCTTAGCTTCCGTCCAATTTTGGCAATCAATATTGAAAATCTCTTCATGGCGTCTATAATAGTCCCCGAAATCTTTATCATCTTCTAGAGAGTATTTAAATGTTTCTATTGTGTTCCAAATTTCGTCTTGAGAAAACGTCGCCTCTTTTTTTATATTTTTCTGTTGTGCGTTAACCGTTACTTTTAATATTAAATCCTGAAGTTGCATTTGTCTTTCTTCATTTATTAGCTGTCTTTCCTCACTTGTTCTCATAAACTCAGGCATTGCTTTTTGAAAATCTTCCATTTTTTAGGGAGTGACGAATTTTTTTTCTTCTATCTCCTGTGTACGTTCTTTCATGTTCGTCGTTAGTTTGTTGTTCTCTGTGTGTGTTCCTTCGAGTCTTGTCGGCATGGTGTTGTGGTCAACGTGACTCTCGAATTTCCGTCACCAAGTTATTGTTTTGGCGAGCGAAAATTTTTTTTTTCCGTACGTGTCCGTACTCTTCGTCGTCAAGTTGTTGTGTTGACGAGAGAGATTTTTTTTTTTTGACTCCGAGTGAAGTGCGAAATCCTCGTCGCCAAGTTGGTGTGGATTCCGTGAATGGAATCTTGCACAATTAAAGGAAACAACGTCAGAAACTGAGATAGAAAATTAAGTGTATTAAACGTAAGAATACAGACATGAAGTGAAGATTAGTAGTCCAGGAATGCGGGTTAGTAGAAAGTATATGTACAAGAGTCTGTAAGTAAAGCCGTAATCATCTCTCTCTGGACTCTTGTATAACACTCTGAGAATACCCTGTGTCTGTCTCCGTATCTCTCAAACTGTCTCAACGTATTTCCACGTATCTCAAGTTATCTCTACGTATCTCAACGTATCTCAACAGCAGGTATTCTCTCTGTCAGTATAAATATAATTTGGACGAGGCCATCTTATGTAAAATGAGGAGAGCCCCACAACAATTATATTAATATTTAAAATTGTTTAGCAGTAGGCTGCTATCGGGGATTCCTGTTAAACTTGAGAATTGGAAACTAAGTTCTTGCGTTTAAGTACGTTTCCTGTTCCAGAATATACACGGGGTTCAGCCTGTTAGATCTTAAAACTGGTCATGTAAATTGATTTAGACAATCGTATTCAGGAAATACGCATATTTGTAACTATTAATTCTTCCATTTTATCACCATAAGTTTAAGGTGGCTTTGTAAGACATTGTAGCTGAACATCAGCCTGCGTTGTTACTATAAAATCATGTCAAAATTTCAAAGTTGATGTTTTGCGAAGAGGAATATTGCTCAATAAGTGTTAGCCAATCGGTTGTATATTTCCATAAATATTATTCAAATCAGTCAAAACAATTACGCTATTACTGGCAATGATTTAACTTTAAGGAAAACCTGAAACCATAAAAGTTAGATTTGAGATACAGCAATCACAGATTTAATATAGGCTGATTATTAGGTAGGAGCATGAAACAGTCGACGCTAGATGTAGACATCACTCTGTTCGTTCTATCTCTTACATTGGAAACTTTTAGCCATAAATGGAGTATAACTTGAAACGATGTTTTTATTAAAACACACAGACACACACGCATATCTATCTATCTATCTATCTATCTATCTATATATATATATATATATATATATATATTACTACAGACATCTGCAAGGCCTCTGACTGGGACATTGGATGTTTTAAGTTGCGTGGAAACACCTCTTAATTTCTGTTGTTCCAAGGTCCACCTTGAACCGGATTTTTAGTACCTGTTAGGGCCTCAGCTATTGACAAATTGGGAAGCCTCAAACAAAAATCAAATCATTTTATAATAAACTTAGCAGCAATATATTTTCAAAAAAAATAACTATAATACATTTCCAACAATGCATTTTATAAAAATTGATCATCAATAAAACACTAAAAATATAACAATAATTTTTTATAGTAAAATTATAAGCAATATATTATTTTTAAAATAGCCACAATACATTGTATCATCTTCAAATCATATAGCTACAACATTATGTAGAAAAGATCTGTAACTGAAGGCATAAAATTGCGTACAAAACATCTAGATTTCGCTATAGGCAGCATATCAACCTCTATGGGTTTATATGGTGTTAAACAAAATCAATTGTATATTAACCTGCTGAACACGTTTTAGTCAGATCTAACTGACAAACATTAACTTTTAAATATTGTAGCGTGTATTTATGTAGCTCTGATCAATGCTTTTCTTTTTCTATGACAGCCAATTTCTGATTTGTCATCCATTTACAAAGCACGTTAGGCAGATTAATAGCTGTTTTCTTACTTTATGTTCTCCTATCTCGAAGTAGGGATATTTTTTTATTTCCTATTTGATCGCTTGTTAATTCCATGGAATTCTCACCATCCTTCTATAGAACCATATCTTTATTACCTCGTTCATATGAGGAAGCTCTCCAGCATTCGCTTTGCTAAAACACTATGCAATATCAATGCACTTCTATAAGTGCATTGATATTGCATAGTGTTTTAGCAAATTGTTGTTTCTTTCCTGAGTAGGAATGCTTTTGTATAGATTTTGGAAGGTATCTTTCGTTATTCCATTTCAAATTCTGGTTTTCGTAGAACATTTTCTGTTATCTATCAAATCAATCTTTAAATTTCTGTATTTGTTTCGTTCTCACGTCTCCAATTTTTAGCTCACAGTTGGGCGTGTCTGTCTCTCCCTGTCTGTCTCTCCCTGTCTGTCTCTCCCTGTCTCTCTCGTTTACAACCAGGCAATTTTTCTTCTTATAATTGATAGTTAATCCTTAATTACAGTTTTCGTTTTTGTGCTTTGAAAAGAGATCCTGTAGATTATTTGACTGTGTCTGTTATCAGCCGGTAAATATCTGCATATAGTCTATTATCAAGATTGCGTCCATCAATAATGAAACTTGGTATGATAACTAGTAATCTTAAATTTAGTTTTATGTTGAATAAATCCAGTGATAAGACATGCTATTTTTTTTACAATGTTTATTTTCTAATCGTATGCAGACAGTTTTCTCCCAGTAAAATTTCCCAAATGAATAACTGTTCTTTTCTTATTCAAAGAGGCATTTATGTAACACCTTATCTAAAGGTTTTTCACTATCTATGAAACTGTCGTACGTCATTCTGCTATCTTGTTTGCGTCTCATTAACGAACCCACTCTGTTCTTACATTTCCAATCTAATTCTGCTTCGGGCTATTTACATCGGAATTAGGATTATATATTTAGTAGCGTGATTCATTTAGATGACTGATGATTGCGCTAACATTATGTACCACGTTGCCTCTTAGCGCTATGAACATAGATCTAGTAATTTCTTTGATGTGTTATCACTGTCACATATTTCTTATATTATTTCCGTTATCTTGACAATATAGGGTTTACTTCAATTAGGATCCCATTTTTTCCTGCTTTTGTTTCTTATAATCCGGTCCCGATATTTCTATATTTTTGTTCAATGTATTTTATTCGCTTCTTCTTTGACGCATTTTCTGTTTTTCTTTTGTCACTTTTCCCTCTTTTATTTTATACATTCTATTGATAAACACGACATTTTCCTGCTAATTATTTTAATCTTTTGTGTATACCTGCCTTATATCTGATGCGCATTCATTCCATCCCTTCACATTTTTCATTGATCCATTCCTCTTTTGACTATCTACATTTGCGTTTGATTTCTGCATAAACTCTTTTATAATATGTACCTTTCATCGGCATTGATTTCTGTCACTGTCAAGAAATTAATTTATTATCGATGCTTTTAAAAATAAAAAAAATAATATATTAGACAATTTAATCACTAAGAATACAAATACACTTAAAGACGGAATATATATTTTGGAATATGAGGGGCAGCTTTAAAATATATACATGTATCATGAGCGTCAAAATCAGGCCGGTAGGTAAATTAACTATTTGTATTAAAAGAAGACGATCGAATAACAAGGAAATTAGAATACTTTTTTAAAAATTAATTATTAATTGTTCTTAAGTAGACATTATTAAATTCCATGACTTTTCAAGGATTACATTATCATATCTCTTCACAACATACTTAGTATTATCTACGATTACAATGTTTTTTTTGTTTCTTTCCGACTAGTATCCATCACGGTTGGGAATTCAATGTTTGTCTGCTCTTAGACAGGTTGATACCAAAGGCTAGTGAACCCATTCTAACCTGCTATTTATCTCATAGAATGCGTGAAGAGAAAGAGATTCATTCATTTTCTATGTATGCTTGGGAAATAGGGATGGATTAACCCAGACTTAAAATTCGGCTACCCAATTCGTGTCGATAACAATCAAGCTATCTACATATTCTGGATGAACATAAAATAAAAAAATTAAGAAAATGTATACACGAATACGGTAATGATGTCACGTAACTGTTTTTAATAGACTGGAAAGTGTATGTGACATATGTGGAAGTATCAAGGAAAACTAATATCTTTTCCTTTTTCTTAAATCTATTCATAGCATTGAATTCTTGATATAGTCGTGTATTTTATACTGTTTTGTTACATAAAATACGGAGACGATATATGCACAAGATTTGCCATTTTGAGCGTTCAAGTAAATCGTAAACATGTAAAAACATATGCGTTTGCCGATGTTTAACGGGTACGTATTAAAAATAAGGACATACGACTCTCAAGTTTCTTTTCGTTTGTTCATATTTTATGTATTTTGATAGATAAGTAAAAAGGTCAATATCTTATAAGAATGATAAATATGAAATTAATGGAATTATCTTATATCAAAATAGAATAATAATCTAGAGAAAAAAATATAGGTTGATAGAATTTTCAATCTTCCTGTTGATCTTAGTAAACTCAGCGCACGATTTTTGTTTTTATATTTTAATCATTTCACTCCTATCAAGGCAATAAAACCACTAAAACACAAAAGGGTTACTGTGTAAATGAATATAAGAAAAGGAAAATCGTTATTAATGAGGGAGAGAGCAATGAGAGAAAAGAAATTGAGAATACAAAATATAACGATTAACATTGCATTTATATTTTTGGAGATCAAAACTGAATGGGAAGCAAGAAGCTTGATAGGATTTCGGTGGGAATGCGTAAGAAGAAAATTCTAGCATTGATTTACGGTTTGTATCCGTCAATTTCAAATATAAAATGATGAAAGCTAGCTGCCTGCTTAGTTCTGCGATTAAATTTATAAAGTCGAAGATATAAAGAAAAATCATCAAAAAATCATCATGAAAATTAAATCCTTTTCTTTCCTTATTAAATCGTGAACTTATTGTTCTTCAGTTAAAGGAATCAGTTTATGACTTCTTCATGTATCAGGATTGTTGCTGTTATTACTCTTGCTCTTTGAGTTCATTATTCAAACAAATTAATGAATTATTTACTTCTGAATAACCGTAAATATTTGAAGAAAATATATATTATGTCATAGCTTATTAGAATTAATCATGCATATTATCAATGTTTTGTTTCTTGTCCTGTCCACTTCTTACCTCTGTAAAATATGAAAATGTTCATTGTGTTTACTAATTCCAGCAACAGCAAAAATTACCTGATGTAATCTGGTTGAAAAAATATTTTAATTTAGTCATTCCAAGGGTAATTAGGGCAAATGGAATGTAACTACAACAACCAGAATTAGAACTCTAATATCCTAATATATAATCCAACACTAAGCATCAAAACATATTTAAAAAGTTAAAAATTATAAATCACATTAGGAATATTCGATATTTACTGATCTGAACTTTAACTGACACGGGTATATATAGGCAAGTTAAATGTTTCCAGGAAGATTATGTTACATCAGCTTTCCTAGATTAGGAAAATCACAAATTTCTCTCACACCTGGGTTCATTTAATTTCAAGGTTAGAATGAGGAATTCATTTATACTAGCTGTACCCGTGGAAAGTCTCTGTAGTTTCTACAATACTGATTTTTTTAGATTAAATTATGAACATAAGTACTCTTTGCTCGCCAAGAAAATAATTTAATTAAACATGCTTCTTGTCAATTTTAAATAATGTTGTGAAACTACATTTCTCAATGAGTTCTTAAACACAAGGTGGAAGAATTGATGGTTTTGGAAGATAGATTTACTTATCCAAAAATATTTACAACGACAGTTTACACTTCTAATTGTCCATTTTCGATAGGTATTAAATAAAATGCACTCATTTTATAATATACAGTTAAATGTTCTAACGTCCGCAAAAATTGCTAATAAAATTGCTGTAAGTCAGAAACATGCATGTATACAAAAAAATATTTTTGCAATTGTATATTTTAGTTATAAGCTAGGGAAACATTCGCAGCTACAACAATACATTTTTCATCAGTGTCCTTTCGTGCAAAGATAAGTGTCACACATGTTAGAAGAACATATTGTTTCAGAATACAAGGAAAACATACTTTCAATCGTCATCCAGAAAAATAGTAACAAAATAATATGGCACTTCACTATTGAATTAAATTCGAATAAATTTAAATAGGAATCGACCAGATTATTAAATATATCAATTATAGATTAAATAATAAATTAAATTAAAATATGCAATACAATTTAAAAAAATAAATGAGAAAAGAATTACAATTAAATTTAAACATCGAACCCAGTAAAAATTTTATAAAATATTTTATGTCAATTGCAGGTTTCCTCATAATTGGAAGTGGTAAGGTGATTTAAACTTTAGTTAAAATAAGGGACTAGTTAAATTTCTAAGCAAGGGTTACAGACGTTCAGATAGAGGCTATTAGGTGTATTTCAAACCTAGATGTATATGGAATGTCGTCCATTCGATATATTACACGCTAGAGTTCCCGAAGTTACTTTAAGCTTCGACTTTATATGATTAAAAACTCAAAATAGGACATTGTTTTACAAGGAAAGTTCGGAAAGGTAAACAAAGTAGATACTATATGTTAGATGATACGTAGAAAAGGTAAGCAGATGCATAACCTTCAATAACTCTTTTATTCGCATAATAAACGTTGATTAGATTAAAGCGTAATATCGACGAATAGTCTATTTCAGACAAGTAATTTCTGAGTTTGGCGATCTGTTATGTTTGCAGTAGAAATTCGTAATAAATCCGAATCTCGTGAAGTAGTCAACCTTTAAAATCCGTTTCTAACACTGCTACCGTTATTTATTCAATTATAATTCATCGATATGTATCCTTATTTCCCATATGACAATAGTTTCCACAAAGAATCCTTAAGAAGTGTGTTTCTTTCAAGTTTGCGTCAATAATATACACAGACGCCGTTTTCTTTAACTAGCTTATCTTATATGGTAGTGAATGCCTGAATGAAGAGGAAACGCATACAATAGATACGACTAAGGACTTTCTAAAAACAAAACAAAAATGCATTTTAGACATTTTAAATGCCTTCTTTGAACTTAAATTTCGTTTTCCTATGAAAAATAATAGGATAAAGCTAATCTGAATAAAAAAAATGAATTTCACTATCATATATGAATATAGATTATGCCCAATTCAGAATCTAAAGTTTTAAGTCAATTTTTAATAAAATAAAATAAATTAATACGGCATGAATTTTTTTATAATCTTAACTACTGCAAATGTTATAATTAATAAATTCACATGTATAACTTGACATTGAAAAGCATCATCAACACTTTACTTACATTGATCATAGCACATTATAGATAAGAGAAACAAAACTTAAGCACTTGGAACAGAGAGTTCAATTTTTATATAAGTATAATTTATTTCCTCTGAATATGTGTTTGCCTGAGTGAGTTAGGCCATGGGTTCAGTTAATTTTGTATGCACATGTAAATCAAAGTTAGACAAAAACATAGCTCGATAGATGAAGATTTTTTTTGCTAAGAAAAAATGATAGAAGTTAGAAGTATAAATTTAATGTTACAACTCAGATTGGCTGTGAACAGTTTAATAGAAACATTTACATGCAAAATTTTAATGACGTGCTATTATCAATAATTATACTTTTAAAAAAGACTGTGAGAAAATTATGTATCTTTTTCTCATATCTATCTATCTATCTATCTATCTATCTATCTATCTATCTATCTATCTATCTATCTATCTATGTCTGTCTCTCTCAGTTGCTCTCTCTCTCTCCATATATATGGGTATGTTTGGCCGCTTTCTTTAACTAGTTTATTGCTTTAATTATCTTATATGACAGTGAATGCCTGACAATCTCCTCATAGATGAAGAGGAAAATGAAGCAAAGGAAATATCTTTCTACAATGATTGATTGCATTATTTGTATAAACTGCTTATCTACCTTAAGTAATTAACCGATGGCCGAGGGGAGAATAGGTGGATTCATAACTTTCTCAAGCGCTTGCATGAATATAACGAAGCCCACTGGAATTGAAAGTAATCTATTCAATTTCAAATCCAAACCGTTATAATTACACCATATGCACATCCACATTTATGGTATTTACAAGCGGTCACCTATCTAATTAATTACTAGGCTCGACGTTGCTTAACTTCAGTTCTCTTTCAAAAACACTGTTTCACCATAATATGGCCGTACACCAGAAAAATAGTGAGAATTCCATGGAAGGAGCAATAAGGAAGAATCTATGTTTTAGATTTAAATGTTAAAACTTGATTTACTAACATGAGCCAAAAATTTTCATTTCATGTTTTTTCTCTTTCTCAGGCAAATCTTAAAAAGGAAAATATGGACTCATTATATTTGCGTTTTGATGTAACTGAACACATCTTAATTTACCATGAACACTTTTTATATGAAAAATATCATTCCCTTATTCTGTCAACATGATTGGCTTGGGAAATTTCTAATCCACAAACCTAACGTTTTTTCCAGGCATATTTCTCTAGGAATTTTTCAAAGGACAGCGAAATAAAAAAAAAACATATTTCTTCTTTATTCTTAAACTTAGAAAATTATTATTTTTTTAAACTTATGCCTTATTGCTCCTCGAACTTAACGAGAACATCAAATGCTTTTCAGTTTGGAACAGGCATTCTTGCCTGCAGTTCTAATTACCATTTATTTCTCCTAGGAAATCATTTTCGTAAAAGTCTATGATTTACATGGATAAGCGTGAGTTTTCATTTAATGTTTAGTTTGATAAACAAAGTTCAGCAGAAACAACAACAAAAAAACAATATAAGAAATTGTATTATTCATTTTCTTCTATTTGTTTGCGGGATGATGAATATTCCTCATTTTTTATCTACATTTTCGATTCAATTTTTACTGTTGACAGAATTTGTAGTAGCAATGAATTTCAGTTCGAACTACGGCTGGTGATACTTATGTTCATTTCGAATGAAATTCCTTCAGAAAAAGATTATATGAATTCACATCTTCACAGGATCTGTTTCTTTACTGGATATATTGGAAATATGTTTCATCACTGACATATCACGTTTGATGGCAGAGACAAGAATAAGCCCTCCCCCAGGCCACAAATGTCGACATTTTACGTGCAAGAAATGTTTTCCAATTTAGACACTGTCATAAAAATGTTCTTTTATTTTTACCCGTGTGAAATGATTCTAATTTTACTTTGTCTGAAATAAAGACCAGGTGTTATTTACAGTGCTTGCTGTTCTAATGTGATCAACTGCTATTAGGTTATTCGGAAAACAATGTCCAATTTTAAAATCAAATTTATTTCTAAATCAATGTATTTAAACAGTATTTTAATCAGTGATATAGGAAAATTATATACATTTCTGCGATCATGTTACAGGATTATTTATGCCTATACCTGAAAAAATACCTTTCATATGAAACTCCTTTATCGAGTTTTTTTTTTTCCTGAGTTGGTCCAATATTCTTGAAATGCTGAAAACCATTATCTGAAAAATTCCCCTGAAGCACGTTGATTCAGGATTTCTTCGGCTAATGTTTTCAGATGTTGCTTGTGAATTGCAGAGGGATGCCTATTCTTACCTTGATCTTCAAGACTTGTATCCCCACTTGGGAAACCTGAGAAACCAGCGCTTTATTCTCCGATCACAAGTTTATTCTTCATCATATAATCTGTTAATGTGGGCAGCAGTTTCAAAAGTGTTAAACCAAGTTGGAACTCATGTAATAAGTGTAAACCCGTCTTTTTTTTTCTTGTGTGCGCGATAAATGTCATATAACGTTTCAAGTTAAATTCAGAAGGAGATTGATATACAATAAAACTTTTATACAATTAATACGAAAACTTTTAATCATTAGTAAAATATAATATATTTTTGTGTAACTATTATAATAATATATTTGAAAACAACTGATATATAATATTTCTGAGATGAGATATTGTAACTATTTACATTATTGACATCGTTCGGAGTGTTCCCATCTTCATGACCATATTCATGATTCGGCCGCAGTACCTCCGCTTTTCTGCAGGTGATATAGTTTAGATTTTCGAATCGAACCATTCATTTTTTTACGGGATTAGATTGGTCTAATTTCAAGCGCAATTTTTTTTTTGTTGTTTTTTTTTTGGGGGGATAACTTAGTTTAAGTTAAAACATGTTTACTTAGACATAAAGATTATAAGTCCCAAATGAGAGACACATGGCCTAGTGGATAAAAGCCTTGGTTGAGTGTTCTAAAAAGTGATTTGACCCAAAGTGTTATGAGCCCAAGTGCTGGCCACAGTAGAGGGAACAGTGATAGTTGAGTTACTAAATGGAATTAACTGAAACTGAGATATCAAACAAAGGAACGTTACGTGCAAGTAGATCAATCTAATACCGTGAATAAAGGTTTCAGTTTGAAATTTCAACGTATATAACGTCTTGAAAATACAACTTTCTTCTTTTATTTTCTTTAAATTTCAGCAATCAGAATTCATTTAAATGTCAACATCAGTTATCCTATTTGCTCTCACTTTTAGCTTTCACGCTGTTATTTTACAGCATCTGAGAAGGAAAATAAAAGTAATTAAAGCTGTATATTTAAAGGATATTCACTTTTAAGCACAGGTATGAAGTAAAACACATACTTCAATTACTTGCTATGCTAGCTTTAAGGGGAAATGATTGAATAAATTATATAAAATTAATTTAAATAATGACATGTTGGTTTATATATCTGAGATGCGGCATTATATCTATTTACACTTTTTACATTATTCGAACTTCATTGCCATATTCACGAGGTTTCGGTCTTTGTAAGCTCCGGCCCTCTTTAAGTGATATACTGAACAATTTATTTGAGTTAATAAAATAAAGATATGCAAATTTTGAGTTAATAAAATAAAGATATGCAAAAATGGATGACACGTGGAATTAGAAAACTCTGCTCTCTTTCACTAAATAAAGGTCTGGATTCGAAATGCCATTGTATATCACCCGAATAAGGCAAGAACTTAAATTGGTCGAAACATCATGAATTCTAACAAGCTTTTCCCCTGGAGCCTCGATTACATGAATTTAAGCGTGCTTCTAGATTGGCGTCATGACCCCACCATTTCCCTGATGAACAAGTTAAATGCTATCGTTACTTCTACACTAACAGTTTCTTTTCTCGCAATTCCCGCCTGTGGAATTCACTTCCGTTTATTTGATTCCCTGATAACTACAATCATCAAAAATTTAAGTGCAACGTCAGTCACTATCCCCTATGTCCTTGAACACCTTCATCTTTTAATCTTTCCTCAGTTTGTTCTCTCACTTTCAATCTCTGTAAACCGAAGCGTACTAGCTGCATTATCAACTGTGGTGAAATGATAAAAAAATAAAAAAAATAAAGATAAGGATAAGAGTCCGAACAATTTAAAGAGTGTAAATAAAATTTGATATTAATTTCCGAGCAATTTTATTCATATATGAGAGAAACCCCAGTTTGTGAGCTAGAAATTGATACCATCAATATCAAGCATTCGCTATTATAAAGCGTTCACTACAATGTTTCGCTAATACAATGTGTTTTCGGATTTCTGTACTCATTTTCTATTGCTAGTTAAGACACTAAAAATGTAATTACATTCCAGTAATTGTTTTCCAATTATTAACCAATGTATCAAATATTTTTAAAATTCTTTAAAAACAAAAACGAAATGGTACTGATTTGCTATGTTATATCCCTCTTCCTTTATAGTAGCGAATGCTGGACTATTTCATTACAGATGAAGAAAAGGCCTGAATTAATACGAATGCGGATCCCTAAAAAGATACTAAAAATACTGAAGAAAATAAATATTTCAAGAAAAAGGAAACACTATATGAAATAAAATGGAATCTAATTCTGTGATAAAAATGTGAAAAGAGAGCTTGTATAATTTAATATGCACAGGAAATGTTGAATTGAGTCAAATCAACATACATAATGAGTTTTTTCTTATTCCTAATGGGTGGTGGGGTAGAGACAAAAATAAATGGTAAAGAGTTAAATATTTCATAGATCTAAAATGGTCAGCATGCAGTGGAGACCTATGATCACAAATGTCTTGATTTATACGACACATGAAAGAGTATGTATTTATTTGCTTGTTATTTTGTCTCATTCATTCACCATATTTATTAAGGTCACGCATTTAGCCGACGCACTAATAGATATCTAAACATGACAACAATGTTGAAGAAAAAAATCAAAAAGTAAATTAGACGCCTTAAAATCACTCCCCTTAATAGTAAAATATGACTATAGCAATCGCCACGGAAAATCACTTACCATTTCTCTTTTTATCGTCCTCAGGATAACGGAATTGTAATGTTCAACGAAATATTTGAGTCGTTTGACAATATAATTCATGAGTATCACTCAGTTAGCTTTCATATGTGTATATTGACTACAATATTCCCCATATAGTGTGATTCGAGCACACGCATAATAAAATGAAGAATGTAGATACTGCAGAGAATTTCCCGTCACCTACGAACTGACAGAGATTACTGAAGTAACATCAGCCAGAGCTTCTTCATTTCCTCCTCACATCCGGCTCTGAAAAACGCTGCGCTGAACTCTCCTGACAGGACACTTCAAAGCATTCACTAGTCATCAAAGGCATCTCTTGGTGTGTTGTTTTAAAGAACGATTTTTCGGCACACGAACACCGGCAGGAACGCCTTCAGACCTTGCAGATTTATTCAGACTTTTTCAAAGAAATTGCCTCAAAACCTGTTCCCCTCATCTCGAAGTGAATCATTTCTGTAATAAAGAGTTTTATACCACAGGAAAAGCTCTGCTCCTCGCCTGAATAAGCTGCAATCATATCTCACAGTAACCACAACTAAAATATCTATCACGGGGAACGGTATAATAGGACACTTACTACATTCAAAACTGGCAGAAATTCTTGAACGAAAATGCAAAAACGTATGAATGTCCAAGCAGAGCAGGCTAAGTTCGAAAGCACACAATTTGGTTAGAGTTTTTCAAGAACTCCAAGAAGTTCTTGAAAAACTCTAACCAAATTTTGATTAGAAGCGTCGGTGCCTACTATCATACATGGACCTGAGCTCCTCTCATCCCCAACAGATTAGGCAAACCTCTTCGTCTCGATCTCTGCCTCTAATTCAACACCTACTTCCTGACATCTAATATCACAGAAAACAATCTCAGTAATATTTTATCACATTCCTGGAAGTCTCAACACTTGCCAAAAGATTTGACTCTTAGAAGACTACTGGTCTAGATAAAATCCCAGTGGTTGATATTAAGATTATTAAATCTGAGTTATCTTCGACATTAAGAGGAAATAATTCCCAAGTTTATAAAAAATATCAAGTATATGTTGTGTATTCAAGAATGCAGGCGAGTACTCAAACACATCGTCGTATAGGCCCATCAGCTTATTCCGTGTCAGTAGAAAGCTGTATACAAGAAAGTTTTTGATCAACTCAATCTTGAGGGACAAGCAATTCGGATTTCGGGCAGCTAGGTTCTCTGTTGAAATCCTGTCATTATTCAGAGAATGCAATAGGCAACAAACAAATCTGATCGCTGTAGACAGGGTTTGGCATAGACGGTTACTGTACAATCTCTCGAAGTATGGAATCACTGAAACAGTTTTATCAATTATCATGTTTTTCCTAACGGGTCGTTCCCTTAATGTGGTTTTAATGTTCACTCATGCGAAGCCCAAATAAACAACAGAGGTGTCCCATATGGCTCGCTTCTCTGTCCAACATTTCTATTTTCATAAAGATCTGCCTAATTGTAAATTCCTAGCATTTGTGAATATATATTCTGATGATACAACATTATATAGGTGCACCTCCAAAGTTATAAAATAACAAGAGCCAAGAATAATTGGCAAGTCACAATCAATGTCTCGAAAACCAAAATAGTAACGTACCATCGTCACTATGCGGACACTGAATTTTCACCTACTGCGATGAAAATTTGCTTGCTCCGGAGAGCCCCAGTTGCATGAGCGTTTGTTGGACAAACTAAAAGCAGACATCAAGTGAAACTCGTACATACGAGGCATCGCTAAATATACTGGAAAAATGGTCAGTTCCTGGTACCTGACTCCACTTTTTATAATCGACTTTTACAAGAGCAATCTCACTCCGAAAATCGAGTACTAATGGGTAGGAATTGCCAAGTTGTCACATTTCAGTTTCGATAGAGTTCAAATTAGTTCTAAACTTCAAAGATAATATCTTTCATCGCACACACATTGCCTTGATATCCCATTCGAGATATGTAAGTTCCAGTGATGCAGCCTCTTGCCACGAATCGTTACTTTTTGAAATGACTTACAAAATCTCAACTTGTTCAAGTCGAGTTTTAACCGTATAATCCGTGCCTCTTACATTGTAATCTACTTCTCTTCAGTCTTGTACGGGGTGAACATCATTGTAAAAAATAATTGAATTCCCCAACGTAACAAGTGGCTTAAACACACTGTAACTGAATTCGCTGACATACAAACCCTTAGCTCTTCTATCACTCAGTCCCTCACACAAGTGGTTGACTTTCATACACGTTTCCCCAGTAATCCCGACGGTAAAGCTTTCCTTTTCGATCACTGCTTTACCTCCATTCCTGACACTTGTCATGCTACGCAGGTCTGCCCTCTTGGCAACTGATCATGCCGTAGTGTCTGTTAACATCTTTTTACTCTCCCACCAGCCAAGAACATCCTACTAACAGAATATCTTTCTGTTATCAACAAGCAGACTGGGGCTCGTTACGTGATTTCCTTCGCGACGTCCTCTGGAATGTGGTTTTAATCACCTCATTCAAAAATGTGCGTCTGGGGTCTCCTCCTGGATAAAAGATGGCATGGAGTCATTCATACTAACTAGAAAATATAAAGTTAAATCACGCTCATCTCCTTGGTTCTCAGATGCTATATCCCATAGGAATCACTCCTTCCGTCTGTACCGAAGCGACATGTCTGATTGCAACAGGCCCCTCTTTGTCTCTGCCTGTAATGAATGCAAGCGTGATCTCAGTGAAGTAAAGTTAGTATTTGCTGATAGAATGAAACAACGTATTGCATCTCGCAAGTTTGGTTCTAAAAATAATTGGCAGCTCTGCAAGAATGTGTTGAACAAGAGGATTTCCACAGTACCTCCTCTATTCGATCGGTTTGTGGTTTTAACTTCCTTTGATGATAAGGCTGAATGCTTTGCTCGGAAGTTCTCATCCAATTCAACACTCGACTCATCGGGTACCCAGCCCTGATTTTCCCCCTAGAAGTGAGGCTCTATTGGACATCTTCTCATAAGGCAAGTCGTGGTGACGGGATACCAGCCATAGTCCTGAGTTTGCTGCAGTTCTCACTAAACTATATAACTATTGCCTCGTCACTCCTGCATTTCAGCCTGTTGGAAGTGATCATCTGTTCTCCCTGTTTTAAGAATTCTTCGAGGCTTTAATCAACGACAAAGTGGTTAAGCATCTTGCATCCCATGATCTCTCTGACAAAGAATACGGTTTGCGCTTTGCCCGTTCTACCGCTGACGTGCTCAAGTCCATAAATGAATTTGTATACCAAAATCTTGATAATAATGGCGAAGTTCATGCAGTGGCTCTAGACATCTCTAAGGTTAGGGTTAGGGTTAGATAGTTTGGCATGCTGGCCTTCTTCGTAAACTTCAGAGTTACGGCATTACAGGACGATTATTTGACTTAAAACAATCATTGCTCTCAGACCGTGAAATGAAGGCCTCCTCCAGTTCCTTTCATACGAACGCTGGTCTTCCCCAAGGCTATATCCTGGGTCCTACACTGTTTCTGAACTTCATCAACGATCTCCCTGCTGACATCATATCATAAGTCGGCATCTACGCAGACGACACTAATAGTAATTCCTGTCTTAATAGTAAATATGGCATCACTGAAAAAGCTAACCTGAAAATTCGAAAAGGACCCAAATCTGTGGTTGACTGGGGCATGAAATGACTTGTGAATTTTAATGCTTCCAAAAGGAAACTGCTCTCATTTACCCAACATATAGAACACTCCTTGACTCCCATCAGCATGCTTGATGCTCAACCCCACGAGATCGTCTCTCTGTGCCTTCTTGGACTCAATTTTTCCACTGCCTTGAGATGGAACAACTAATTTTAATCAATAGCTTCTACCGCAAGGAAAATTGGTTCCCTGTGTTACGCCATCCTTCAAATCTACCATTCGTCCTCGCATTGAATAGCGTTGCCATATATGGTCAGTTTATATTGAGGTTCTTGAAAAAATACAGATACAGATATGCAATGTAATAGGCCCTGATCTAGCATCTCGACTACAGTCACTTTCTCACAGACGTGATGTAGTTTCCCTCTATCATTTCTTTACAAATGGTTTCATGTCAACTGATATGACGAGCTACTTTTATTGGTGCCTCACCTGCATGAATTTATGCGTACTACTAGGTTGGCATCTCGGTCCCATATTTTCACTGTTGAAACAAATGTAACTGCCTCTTCTACTTCAACAGCTACTTCTCTCGCACTTCCCGACAGTAGAACTACCTTCCTCTTACTTGCTTCCATGATAGATATAACCTTCAAATATTTTAAATCTTCTGATGCCTTGATCACGATCCCCGTCCTTCTCTATATTTTTTCCTAAAACATCCACCTTTACTCTTGCTCTTATTCTATGTAAACCCCTTGCATGCTATTGGAACTTTGGCCTTGCTTTGGGTGAAATGCTTAAAATGAATTAGAATTATTATTTTACGTCCTCGATTTAAAGCTGATTGAATATGAAACTTTAAATCAGTTTGCATTCAATGTTCCACCTTTCGGACGTCTTACCTCATAAGCATGTAGAATTCTTTTAAATTACTAATGGAAAGTCTGTTAAATAGATTTCAATTGCATTTCGTGGCTATTGTAAGTAATACGTTGATTTATAATAAATAAGAGAGAATAAGAAAAGCCTCTTCTCACAGAGGAGAGAGACTCGAGGCAACACAAATGGTATCTTAGAGAAGGATTGTGAGAATACCATGTACGTGGAAGTTGTAGAGAAGATGGGAACAAAACGGATGCGTATAACTACAAAATGGATGCGTATAATTACAAAGACAAAAAGGGAATTTTGGGGCATACCATGAAAAAAGAGGCACAGAAGAAAGAAGTGAATAATCTATCTAACAAGTTTCTGTGTTACGTTGGCCGAACAGTGATAAAGAGTTAGCGAAAGAAGAAAATCAGGCTAAGAGCTACAAAATGCAGAAGTGTGTAGAACCATATTCATCCACCTCCTGGAGAGAAACGGCACTTAGAAGAAGATGAAGATCGTTTAACACCGATTTTTAAATATAATATAAATATATAGACACATAGCTATTTAGTAATTTTATTTTTATAGAACCAGCTGCGACACTTTTAATCAAACATCACATTAGGTCTTCTACTCCAATATCTCATCAAGCTAAGCAGATTTGAACTATTCTGATGTATATGCATCTAGTGTTTACTGAACTCACATTCGATATAATTTGAGCCAATGTCGCTCTCTATCACTAAAGAGAATTATCGACAGACTCGTCACAATCATTACGAGACAATGTTGGGTTATCGCGCTGTACACAATGTATCGGAATTATATTAATTGGGCACATTCGTGACACTGCACATCGATTGGAGTCAAATGTCCCCACCTATTCCAACATTTTAAACTCCCCTTTTCTTAGTACCAATTATCATGTTCCGTCTGAACTCTGATGTCATGCCAGGCAAGTATTGACTCTGACTAAACAGCTGTTAGAGGACAGAGGTTTCGGTATTTCCAGGTAAATTAACAACCTTCACATTTATCAATTATTAAACCATGAGTTTTTACATGTCAGTAGAGAGGATTATATTTCATATTGATTTTTAAGATAATTCAAATTCACATTCTACACACAAGAATAACATTTACAGTCATTTGGTTTGTCTGTTCATATGTAAATCGTAAATTTTGATTGGTTTACAGAAGGAAAGCGGAAAGCAAAGAACAGCATAAAAGATTCCTGAATAAAAATTTCTACAACTATGTTTAAATAGATTAACCGTTGTATGTAATAACATTAGTAATTAAACTGTGATCGTCGACGTTACGAAATTCAAACATGTATACTGACTCTGTTAAATGAGATACTGCACATGTATATTATGTAGGTGCAAATAAATTAACTATTTTATTTAATACATACATACATACATACATATATATATATATATATATATATATATATATATATATATATATATATATATATAATCTATATATATAGAAGATATGTCGCTCAAAATTGGCGCACCAATAACATATGCCTTATATTTCCCTGATTTTTCAAGCCATTTTCTCCAAATACGACACGATCATTACTTATGCTACTGCAATTGTTTTGATTATTTTTAATGGCATTCGTGTTAGCAGGAAAAATGTACGAATGACTGCATAAGATTCGATTTTTTGCCATTAACTTTCGAATTTTCTAACCAATTCTTAACATTTTACATGAACATAACTAATGCGTCGAGGAAAGCTTCCAAATAGTTTATCAAGTTCTTTGGCTTTAAATTTGTGATTTATTTGATTAAACTTATTACATTTCTGCTATTTAAACTTTACTCCGTACAAAGTGTGATAGCACGGGGTGAACTGCGAGCAGGACTTTTGACATTTTGGACGGGAACACTATTATTAAGTGCCTTATTTGGTGTAAACTACTGGTATAACCACATCTTAGTGTTTACTCATTTCCCCTCTTCCCCTTATTACATCCCACGGTCACAATACCCCCTTTTCACCTTCCTATATTCCTTAATACATTTTGCGCATTGTCTGATAATAAGGGATGACTCCAAGCACAAACTTTATAATAACCCCCCCCCTTCATTGTGTGAACGCCTGCTTCTTCCACGCCCTTAGAGTTTACTCATTTACCCTCTCTATGTCCATGGCCTGACAATAAGGAGTGAAATTTGAATATGACCTTTGATCTGTTCGCTGGAACACTACAAATTATCCAGTCAATATTTTGACAGAATGTCATTGGTTCAGACCATCTATAACCATCATACTACACTTCGAAAGACAACAGATGGTCACGAAGAAATGTAGGCTAAACTGTTAATGGACATTCAGGTATCAATTTGATCATTTCAGTAGCAAAGTATATAGAGTCCACCCCTAGCCAACAGGCTTCTAACTTCGGTTTCAAATTGCATGACGTAAAAAGTCCAAAGTGTTTCATCGACTTGAAAATGTTTAATGGGCACACGTACCCCGAGGCCTGCTTCAAACATAGGCCTCTGGAAGATGGTGTTCAGTGGAATGCAAATCTCGTAGAGGCTGCTGGAATGCGAACAGCAAGAAGTCTCTGTCAACTATTTGCGGTGTAATTGCACACGTCTGTGAGCATGTGTCTTTATGGGAGAATTACAAAGAGGATCTTTTTGAAAACTCCAAACATCATAGGCAACTAATGCTCCGTGACTTTGATGAATTTATAAACAGAGCGTTTAATGACATAGAAGATAAGATTGTTTCTATGAGCGAAAATTCATTGCAAAATTACGGCCTGTCCCAAGTTTGCCTAAAGGTTTCAAATACTCTTCCAGTAGGGATAATTCAAGACACTTCCTACGACATCGACGCTTTTGAAAGGTATGTCAGCGAAAACGCGCCAATGTTACTTAAGTATCAGCAGTTGGCTTACAATACAATTTTTGGATCCGTTCGTCTTCGGAAAGGTGGATCGTACTTCTTGGATGCATGAAGCTACACTTTGAAAAAGTATGGCCAAGGAAGGGTATTGCCTTGGCTGGGGCATCCTCTGAAATTGCTACAACTCTTCTGCTTGCGGGTAGGACAGCGCACTCTGATTTGACAATTTAACTTCAGCGACCGGAAACTTCAGCAATGGTTCGGATAAAGCTGATGACCTGAAAAGTGTGAGCACATTGTGTGGGATGTGTGCAAGATGTCCAAAAATGAGCTCTCGTGGTTCTGCTTAGAAATTTGTGAGACATAAGAGATTGTCAACATCCAACTGGAGGAGTACCTTTTCTTCTATCAGGTTATTTATTACGCCGTTATTCTCAAAGATAGATGGGCGGACTCTCTGAAAGCGAGCATTAATCCATTAGATATGTGGCTCTGTGAGAGCTGAAATTTTCAGGGACCGAACGTCAGCGAAATTTTCTATAGCGAAGAAAACGGCGACTTACCTCGTCAAACCAAGCGACAGTGCGTCGCGTGTATCCTACGACGGAAAAGAAAATTACTTACCAAAGAAAAAAGGGCACGTATGATGGAATATTTAGATTAAAAACAAGTCGGTCTCAGGAGTCTCTATAAAAATATTTTGATATGCAAAATACTTGGCATCCTTGGCTCAGCGATAAAAGCAGTTGGTGTTCTCGGATCTGGAGGGAAAAAAACTGATGTATTTTGGCTACCGCGTTCTTCGGCGAGTGAGTTATTTTTCTGACTGGTTACGTGCGTTGAGATTTGTGAGATAGTACCTGTGAATCGAGTTTTCGGCATTTCTTTCTGCCCCCGATATTCTAGTCTTAACTTACAGTGATTTGTTCTCTGCATTGTGGAATGAATCTGCGACAAACATTCCCTTTGCTTTCAGAACGCTTACATTTTCAAATGAACTTCTTGCAGTCGCTGATGGCAACGTAACATCGGACGAATCTGGAGATATCTCAGTTTCACAAATCGCTCTGTTGTAAAGCTCAAAGCTGCAGTCTTTACAGACCTGGTTAATAGTTTTGGAAACCCCAGTTTGTTTTGCGAGTGTGTAATATTAGCACCTAAAAACACCAGTGTTGCCAAAATAAATGAAGAACTACTAGAATACTTACCCGGAAACCCTCAAACGCACAAGTTTATTGACAAAGTTGCCCATACACAGAAGATACTCCACTACCGCGTAGAGTTTCTAAACTCTTTGAACCCCTCCAGAATAACACACCATGCATTGTCCCTAAAAATCGGAACTAAAAACCATTTTTAGGTATACCATATCTAAACTATAACATTATAAGGGAACATATCCAGCCTTGTTTAAGACTACAACATTTTGAGTGTTAAACTCTCAGAGAATGCCGGCATGCCTTTAAGAACAGTACCTTTCAGGGCTTCTCTATAAACTGGTACTTCTTACAAATATCGCTAGGATTAATACACCGACCAACGCCGGATTTATCTGCTTAGGATGTAAAATATTTTTGACATGTTAAAGTTTTTTCTGATTTTAAAAAATATTTTAAGGGTATAACATTTAAAAAATACGATTTGCCTATAGAATAAGCATTATTATTTCAACTTTCTTCAAATGTTTTATAACCTGAACGGTCAGTGTCCCAACCGTGTCAAGTGTAGTCTCATTCAGCATGTAATCTTCTTCGAAGTAGTCTCCATCTGAAATTAAACTTTATTCAATGTACTTTACATTGATGGAAACTCTCCTAGAATTTTAGTATAGCAAACGACACTTCGTCGCATTCTCTCTGATTTCGGTAATGCATTGAAACCATATTTCTTTTAAGTGGCATTTGATTTTTAAAGAGGAAAATATTTCATGCGTCACGATCTGTGGAATATGCTGGTTTTCGAACCTGCAGAATGTTGTGCCTAGCAAGAAACAGATGCATAACCAATGGTTACTGATACAACTACTGTAAAGAAAGAAAGAAAAAACTAATCTATATAAATAAGAATATGAAGAATCGTTATCGAACATTTAACGATATATGTACATGGGGTAATATTAAGATATTTTTTTATATTTTCGCGTTCATGTACTTAATTTGAAAGAGAAAAAAATGCAACAGCTTAGTGCATTTAACTTCAGTTTCACAATAACGTATTAGCTGTATCGAAACTCCGAACAGGTAGATAACTTTTCGTTAGAATTGTAAAGGAGATACTTTAAATTTATTTATTTCACTAGAGTCGATTTTATATTTGTTAAATTACTGGTTTCCGAAATTATAGGGTAGAATGAATCTTCATACTGTTTACGACATGATTATTTTTTTCTGTTATCTTACATTAACTGTATAATCTCGAGGTCTTCATTCTTTTGACGCTGTTTTTTCTTCATTCATATTTTCCTTTTGCACATCCCTTTTTTCACTTGAAAATATTACTTGGTTTCTTTTAAGGTTACATTTTCTTCATCTCCATTCGTAAGCATATTACTTGAAGTATCTATAATTTATTGGCTAAAAATTTGCAGACATTTTTATCGATGGTTTCCTTTTATCTTTTCTTTAATTCTTTTCCTAGTAAAGGGGAGGAAAGGTCTTGATTGGTTGGTGGTGCTATAAGTTTCAAACTGATGATAACTGTGCGCTGTTTTGTTAAGAGTAAATTGACCAATTTCCAGTGTTGCAGGACATGTCTGGGCCTCTGTGTTATTATCCTCACGCAAAATGAAAGTGGTAAAACTTCATTTCGCCTATGCTCTCCTGCCGTATTGAACATACATTGTGAGGTTAGGATGGGTAAGGGTTAGATTAAAGGTGAAAGAGAAAAATCATTTCACAGTGACTTCACCCAACACTCCCAACCAGTCAGGCTATGAAGATTTAGAGTCTGATCTTTGCAATTAGTCCCTGTCTTTCTCATTCACCAAAACATAATCATGCACATCTCCTTTTTTTTAGTTTTACTGTTCTTCATTATTTGTTGGTTCGATTGATGAAGCGTGTTTCTTTTAATTACCTTCTTTCTTCCTCCAATGTTTTTGCTATTAAAATATTCATTCTTTCTAAACTTATTCGCATATTTGCTTTTTCTTTCTTCCTCTTATTTATTCTGCCGTTTTGTTTGTTATTCTTTCTTTCCTTGTTTCATTCATTCTTATATGAGATATTTCATTACAGTCTATATCAAAAATATTTCATGTTTCTCCTTTTCCTTATCATTTGCATCAAGTTTTTATCTCTAAAACCTGATTCATTCGCTATTCTTCACTCCGGTATTTTTCCTAAATTAGCAGAAATTTTCTTCCGTTCTTTTATTTTTCCTTCTTCCATCCTTCCGTTCTTTCTTTCTTTCTTTCTTTCTTTCTTTCTTATTATCGCACTCACTTTGATTCTTTAATAGGTCTTTCTTTCTTTCTGTCTATCTTAATATCACACTCATTTTAATTCTTTAATTTTTCTTTCTATCGTTTTTTTCTTTTTTCTTTCTTTCTTTCTTTCTTTCTTTCTTTCTTTCTTTCTTGGCAGTTTGTTTCATATTATTTATTTTATTAATATAAAGTATTTTTGTTCAAGCATTTGTTTATTTATACACTGTCGCATTTCTTGAAATTTATTTTAGCTTTTCTGAACCATCATACGTTACCACTTACATTTACGAAAATTATGCTGATCAACATACGATTTTTTTTCACAAAGCACACGTTATATTCCTTGGCCTTCTTTTATTTCTATTCTTCTATTTCACTTTTTTTTTTACTTTACATAAGATATTTGTTTTCGTTTCCTACAAAGCACCTTAGAAATTTAGTTTTTATTTCTTTCTCTGTATTGATTTTTTTACATTCCGTTTATATTCTGTCATCTCGTTCGTGTAAAAAATAGATGCAGAGAAATCTATTCGTGTCGCACAGTTTTTCCAAAGGTCTCATTATATTTACGACTATATATATATATGCCTGTGTGTGCATGCGTGTTTGGATGCAGACACACACACACACACACACATATATATATATATATATATATATATATATATATATATATATATATATATATATATATATAATAAAAAAAAATACTATTCTTAAAAGAGTGATCAATACAGAGTAGTGCAAATATAAATATTTATCCGAAAATTATAACATAAATATGTTATAAAATCACTACAAAAATAGCCATTTCGCTTCAACAATTCAAAGCCAAGACCAACTTTCGTACGGAAATTATTCGTGCATTGTTGTTTGCTGATGATGTTGCTGTTTTAGCGACATCCTTTGAGGAGGCACAACATCTACTAAATCGTTTCTCTGCTGTATGTAAAGCCTTTGATCCTACACTTAGCATAAAGAAAACTGAAGTAGTGCACCAACCTTGTCTTACTCCGAAGGAATTCTGTTGTGAAAAATAAAATCCAGCAGTCTACAAATTTCCAGAGAGACCATTGAAAGTAGAAGACAAAGGCCTGAACTATGTAAAGTCTTTGAACTATCTTTGTAGCAAATTCAACTACAGTGAAACTTTAGATGATGAAAGCATGCATCGGTTTGCTAAAGCTACCAGTGCTTTCGGCAAACTTCGCCATCGTTTGTGGAATGAGCGGGGTATTTGACTGGATACGAAAATTCGGGTTTACAGAGCTGTTGTACTTGCCATCCTTTTGTATGGCTCAGAGTCGTGGACTCCATACAGGCACCATATGCGAATGCTGGATGTTTTCCATAAAAGTTGTCTGCGGGCAATCTGTGATGTTAAGATAAGACATCTAACGTAGACCTGTTTAACAGAAGTAATATTAGAGGAATCGAGACTTTTCTCATACAGTCTCAGTTACAGTGGACTGATCATGTCTTGAGAATGTCTGATGACACGATACCCAAGATCCTAATGTAAAGCCAGTTACATCAGGGCTACAGGAATGTAGGACGACCATGGCTTAGATACAAAGACAAGCTGAAAAACAACTTGTCAGCTGTCAATATACCACATGACACCCTTGAGCGCTTAGCTTTGGAGCGGGTAGAATGGAGATCAACGTGTTTTAGTGGACTCAGCAGTTTCCAATCTGATTGTCTGAATCATCTTTAAGAAGCGAGAACATGATCTAAAAGGTCAGCCAATCTAACAGTGATCTGATCTCACAATCCTCACTCTTGCTCCATATGCGGTCTCCTTTGTAAATCACAAGCGGGTTTTAAGTGCCACTTAACATTATTGCACAAAATGTCATAACTGAATTTCTATTTCTTAGGCTGATACTTTTAGGAACCACTTTCGGAAGACATGGTTATTTTTAATTCACCCATTGAGATTATATATATATATATATATATATATATATATATATATATATATATATATATTCGCAGATAGTTTAGTATTAATGTATCAGTAAATATCTTTATATTTTATTTTATTTCTACAATTCCATTTTTGCTGTCAGACATTGAAATGAAAATAATTATGTCCATCTCGTAGGATATTGCAGAATGACAAAATGGGAGTATAATGAAAAGTCACAAGTCTGTTTAAAGAGAGCAAAAGAAAACTTGCAAAAAGCCGCAATCTTGAGAATTTTAAACATAATTATTCTTCGATATCATGTTTTCCAATATTTGGACTGGTGTTCATTAGATTAATATCAAATATCTAAATCGGTTTCCGCAGCTAGACATGGGTTGAAATAGCTGGAATTTATATACCATGTACATGATATACACAAACACATTTAGTCAGATACCGTTGGTAGATATCCAGCAAATGTGTTGAAAATAGTTGGCGTTTTCAACGATCACCCATTCATCCGATAAAAAACAGTTTTCACTAAACTGCGAAAAGTTTAACAATTATAGGGGGGACGGGCTTCTATGAACAAAGTGTTAATACATATATGCTGGTAACAAATAATTCGATCGAACCTCTGGAATGTGTTAAAGCTATGGAAATTTCCAGTTTCCTATAAGATCAAATGAATCGTTTTCTTATCTTTCCCCTTTAATACCACTCTCTCTAAGAGTTCGGGCACATCATGCTCAGTCCAGATTTAAGAGTTGAAGCTGGAACACCACCTATACCCCTGTTATTCCAGTAGAAAAAGTAAAACAGGTACATTTTGAGCATATCGTTACTAATACAGATAACTAATTGTTATATTCTCCAAAAGCAAATCGACGTTTTTTTTTATAATTATCATTTTGTAAAACGTAGGAAGTAATGGCGTCGACTCTTAATGTGCTAGACGCCATTGTATTAATTGTAGAGATGGCAGTGTTGAGAGAAGATATGTGGGTGGCAGAACTGATCGATTGCTTTTTGCTTCAATATTTGATTTAGGAGGAATGATCAATTTTTACGTTTCCGGTCAATAATGTTTATTTTTCTTCGTTCAATCAACAATTTTTGTGCTTGAATAGTAAAAGGGAAAATGTTCTACATGAATAATAAAAAAAATTAACAGGCAATCTTTCATAGCAGCCGGATCGGGGTGCTAGTTCATAATATCAAATGCAATGGCGCATAAAAACATTATATCAGGCGTTTATTGAAAAGCAAAAAAAGTAATGACGAAAAGTTAGAGTGAAAATTAATACAAAAAAGTAATTCAGTTTCTGCAAGTGTAAGGATTTTTTTTAACGTGAATGTTCGATATTTGTTAAGCATATATTGGATATCTCAAAATGGTAAAAATAAAATTCTGAAGGATTATTTTCGAGGGTTTTGCAATTCAGAAAATAAGTATAATATAAGCTCGCGATATCCTAACCCAATATAGAAAATATTATCAAATGAATGTTAAGTTTATAATTCCGACAATGGATCTTCATGTGATTGAGTAATGTTTTAGATTTATTTAAAGAAATGAAGTGTTCTCATCAGTATGATAATCAAAGTAATAAATTTTACATATGTTTTAACAAATCTACATTGTACGGAATGAAATATGGAAACTAACAAACAGATTATTTTGAACAATTCATATATTTTGATTAATGTATAAATGGTATGGAGGGCGTAGGGCTATTTAATTAGCTAAACTAAAATTTACATAAAGATTTTACTAAATAAATTTTGTGACAATAAAAATCTCTAAAAGAATTAATCTTGCGTGTAAGTATATTGTTATGGTCCGGTTCCTTGTACCAAGGTGATAGTCCAAGGTAGAACCAATAAAGAAGAACTCGAACACGTATATGGAATAACACAGATATATTACAAACAGAAATATATACAGAGAAGTAGAAAGTGTTAGTACGAACAATCAGGTTTAGTAATAATTGTCTGAACGCGACTCTGTTTCGGACTGCCTCTGACTGACTCGCTCTGACTGACAGACTTCTGACGGACTTCACTCCAGACTTCAGACTGAACAGTATTTAGTCACCCCCCACGAGGGCATCATGTGGCACAAGGACGGTTTAACGTCGGATCTCCGAGCCCGTGGGCTCGGTTAAAAATATGCCCTTTGAACCCGTATAAACGGGTTCAGGGTCGGTTTACCTCCCCGAAAGAGACTCCGCCATTCGGCGTAGCTCCGTTCGAGTTCCTCCTCGCCCGAAGGCAGAGAGTTCAACCAATCAGCCGGTTAGCCGGTCGTCCGACTTCAGGCGGAACTCTCTGCTTCCTCTTGAGGCGCAGTATTTATTACGTATGGAATAGTCCGTTATGTTATTATGGGTAAGGTCCCATAACATATATATATATATATATATATATATATATATATATATATATATATATATAATAATAATAATTATTATAATTTTTTGTTTTTAAATGTGATTCCATCGCGAAAAAAATTAAAAATTAAACCTAAAACTTACAGCACAGTTTCATTCCCAAGCGATATTTAGAATAACTGACCGAAGAAATGTTTTACTCATTTATAGGTTGGAAATGGATGTGTAACCTGAGGTTAGAGTCTGTGCTTTCACTAAAGTAGCAATGTTAATTATATGTCACATTTTTGGAGTCGTGTAAGATTGGGTTTACGGGATTTTTGTCTCGCTAAAATAGCCTTTACTATCAGACTCTAATTTTTTATTACTATCTGTTAAAACTCTTACCGATTGATTGCAGTCTATGCTGGTGTTTATTTGGGTTTTTTTTCCGTTGATGGTTTCTGAAACGGGTTCCTTGATATGATTGGATTGTATTTTAATCCTATAGTTTTATAGGTGTCTAAAAGTTTTTGAATTTGCTAATATATTCTATATGATATTATGTAATCATTTATATATTGTATTGTGGATTTTTTTAATATATTATAGGATTTATTTTCTATTGTAATTCTTTCTATCCATTTATACATTACTAATTCTTAAGACATATATTTGGTGGTTGAAAAAAAAGGCTTATTTCATTTCTTTGATTTAATGCATTTTTGTTTTTTTAGAAACGTGATAATGTGTAGTTTTTCATGGAGGTATATAGGGTATGGGTCATCTCAGGTTCTACAAGTGCTTGTTCTTTTTATTAATTTCCGTTTTCCTGGTGTTTTATTTGATTCTTTTAAATGCTAAAAATATTTAGATAGGGAGGTTTGGTTACGGTTTCTAATATTATTTAAGGAACTTTGGCGTTGTCTCCACCTCATTTTAAATTCATTTCTTGTGAACATTCCTACGTTCATCAAAGTAGAGACTCCTTGTTGATGAAAGATAAACAACCCAGATTGCACCTTCATTTTCAAGCTCTAAATGAGTAAAATATGTCTTCGGTCAGTTATTGTAAATATCGCTTGGGAATGAAAAAGTGCTCTAAGTTAGGACTTGAGTTTCAGTTTCGAAACAGTAATTTTCTGTGTCGCAATGGAATCATATTTAAAAAATAATTATAATTTTAATCTCTATTTCTGTATCAAGCACTTTTTTTTAAAATAAAAATATAAATACTAAAGAATTTAGGATCTGTTCTTTCCTATTACATCAATATACAAACACACACACACACACACACACACACACACACACACACATATATATATATATATATATATATATATATATATATATATATATATATATATAGAGAGAGAGAGAGAGAGAGAGAGAGAGATGCAGAATGCCTTTCTTGTGATTCACACAAAATTTCTACTGGTGTTAAGAGCGTGAATCCCATTGATCTTTTTATGTAAAAACGTCGTCACAGACAATAATGTCATCATCATTACTGCGATATTGTTTACCAGCGAAGTATTTTGCCATGTTCCAATGATAGTCCAATGTCCCCAAATCATTAGTATAAGCAGCGATGATCAGCCAATTCAGTGCCATAATGAATGAAAGCATCCATTGTTATGTCTCTGATAGAACATTTTCCAGATGAAATAATAAGTTTCCTTGGACGTTTGATCTCCTTAGCCTTGCATAGCCGCATCAATATGTTAGCATGCTTCTCTTCATTAATTGTATGGCCCTTTTAATTATAGTTAATAAACAAAATGGCTTTTGCATGACAAAAAATGTAATCATCTCTTCTGAAGAAGTGAGTGTGTCTTACTTAAGAGCAGGTAAGGAATGCTTCTCCAGCTGCATGAATTTCCTGTAGTAAAACGTGATGGGCAAAACGTACATCCTTGTAACATTTCCTCTGATTTGATCGGACTGGTATGCTTTTTGTCTTGTATCAGAAGATGGAGACTCACCGAAGAGAAACATTCGTCTTGCCAGGTAGATACAATAGGCTAATTGACCTATAATAGTTCATATGTCCTGCATAATAATGTGCTGAAAACAATCAATGTTTTTTTGTCAGTGTTGACATTTGCAGGACGCTCAAATCTTGGATAGTCTTCAAGATTCTGCTTTCCCCTGTTAAATTCACTTGTTCTTGTTTTCACTGTTAGTAAATCTGATGTATCATCCTCTGATACATCAACCATGGCAGCGTGAATGTCCCGAGGTTTAAACCATTTCCCCAGGTACGTTATAATACTACGATACCTAATATTGTCGATTTTAAAGAGAAGTCGATATTATATTTGAAATATTCCTATAAAGTTACCCTTAAGCAAATACTACAGTTGTTAATAAAAAATAGGTTGAAATTAATGCATAAAAGCTTTCCAGAGCTCTAAAATCTCACATGCCTAATCAGCCTATGAACCATTCAGCCCAATGTGTATGTATGTCTGTGTGTGCGTTCGTGTGTATAGGTGAGTGAGTGATTATATATATATATATATATATATATATATATAGTCTTAAGGTGTACCATATTTATGGGATAAAGTGCTCAATATCAGATATAGAGCGTGTGTAAATATAAAAATCAGCTACAGTTGAACCGAGAACATGACACAAATAATAAAAAACAGGAAAATTATCAACAAACCACACGAACAAATTAAACCCACGTGCAACTACAGAATAAAGAACGAATGCCCCTTAAACGGCAATTTTTTTTACAAACAACGTAATATACCAAGCCACGATAAAATCACCAGATAATGAAGAAAAAGTATACATAGAAATAACTGAAGGACCCTGGAAACAAAGAAATTATGCACACAAAACATATTTCACAAATAGTAAATATGCAAACAGCACAATGCTTTTTAATTATATCTGGGAAATTAGAAACAAAACGGACATCACACTAAAAATAACTTGGTAAATAAGGAAAATTCATCAGCATACAACAACCAATCAAACACTTGCAACTTTACTTGGAGGAAAGATAGCTATCATTACATTCCCAGACCAAAACACATTATTAAGTAAAAGATCCGAGCTCATCTCAAAATGCAGAGATGAAAACAAAGTTTTACTACGTTAATTAAAAATCGAAATCTGAAAAAATATCATAAAATAAAAAAAAATAAATGAACAAATTGACAATAAATAAACAGAATAATTTGACACCAAAAATTATCGAATTGCACCAGTTAGAATAGAGGAAATAGAATGAATAAATAAAAAATAAAAAAAAATCAATAAATAAAGTAAATAATAAACAAATACACAAACAATTATGATCAAAATATTAGACTATAAAAAACAAACCAACAATCGGATGAAAAAAAAATAGGTATAACTGTTATATAACGATAAAAGAAAAAATACTACGTTACTTAAAAATTGAAAACCGAAAAGAATAAATAAAAATATACATTATAATAAATAAATAATTTAAAAAAAAACAAGTCAAAATAATTAATCTAAATTCATATAAATAAATAAATAAACTAACTAACCCATCCCGATAAATTAACCGTTAGAAAAAACAAATAAAGATAATCAATCCAAATAAATACATGAAGTAATAAACAAATTTAAAACTGCTCCCAGCAAAATAATACTTAGAATAAATTACAACAATCAACACCAAAATTTAATAAATAGCTTTAATTATCTTCCCAAACCAAAACAAAAGTATTTTACTACGTTAATAAAAACAGCGATTAAAAAAAATTAAAATAAATATATGAGATAAGAAATAAAAATAAAAGATAAACATAAATATAAAATATAAAAATAAATAAAAACAAACAATATAATTTAACCCAAATAAATAAATAAACATGTAAACGACTTCTGGTAAAATAACCGCCAAAATAGACTACCCTTAATGCAAGACTGGTCCATATATATAAATAGCCGAGAAAATAACAGCACTCGTGGCGTTACGATTACTTTGAGGCAGTCGACACGCAGTCTCTGACTGTGTGTGACGTCTGTCTACTTTGGCAGAGAGGAACAGGGACGAAGCTTTGCCGAAGGGCAAAGTTTCGTCCGGAGAGGTAGACAGATCCCGAACCCGCTTATGCGGGTTCTAGGTAATATTTTTAGCCGAGCCTACGGGCTCGGAGAAACCCACGTTAAACTTGCGCCACATACATTCCCCGTGGGTGGAAATGTTAAATATCGTCCTGACGATTGCGTCTAGCATACTGTCGCCTCTAAGTGTTGACTTTTATGTCCCCTTTTCTATTTACACACACACACATATATATATATATATATATATATATATATATATATATATATATATATATATATATATACAACCGATTGTTCAGAATGATATTAGAATCGATTTGTGATGGATAAGATTTTTTTTGTTATTATTGGCATGGGAATAGTATATCAGCGTGTAGAAGAGTAACGTTGGGATATGCCACAAAGCAATACCACTAGTTGTGAGAGAAATTTGGTAGCAGACAGCCATATTCGAATAGAACACACACACACACACACACACACACACACACACACACACACACATATATATATATATATATATATATATATATATATATATATATATATATATATTGATAATATTAGTTTTAATGAAAAATATATCTAAAAAATCTATGGAATTTTCAGAGTCCAAGAACTCAATTTTAGACAGATAAGTATATATATATATATATATAAATTGTTTTAATGTGGGCTCTATCTATGGAATAGAGTCCACATTATCAGAGATAGTACCTATGTAATTATAAAATTGAACGGGGAATACACCACTCAACGGCGACAGGCCGTTTCCTGTGCCATGTGTCCTCAAGGATAAAGGCGTTGGTTAGATCCAGTAACAGAAACCAAAGAGTGTGAGTTCAATACCCGGTTAAGGCAGTGGAGAACTTTCAAACGGAAATTAACAGGAGATAACTGATAACTGACATCCATCAAACATGGCACGTGGAACTAGAACAGTCTACCCCAGTGAGCGAAATAAACGTTCAGTTCAACATTCCCACAAGTGAATGGCCGAAACGTTGAAAATAAACGACAAAATGATGTAGTCCGAATAATGTAAGTAATTTACATAATACATCTCAGAAATATAGAAGAAGATGGCCGAGACGAAACGTTAAGGTAATGGGAAATTGATTGAAGCCGAAACGTTTGGATAAATATGGCGACAAAACATGATGGTAATAATTCCATTTTAAAGTCGTAATTTATTAAAGCGTTTCCCCGTCGTTGTAAACTATTAGCCATATGAGTTAGCTATTTATGGGTTCAGAGAAAGATTACTATCAACGGTTTGTGATCTGTTTGTAGAGTAAAATTCTCCCGTGAATGAATCTATGGAACTTTTTCAGAGCAAAGACAATGCCTAAACTTTCAATCACGTAGTAATTTTCTTCAGGTGTAACAAGATTCGTGTGTAATCTGTTTAATCGAGCCATCTTCTAGTTTATGCCAGATGCAGGAGACCTAACGTTAAGGTAAATTGATTATATCGTTTGGACACCGTAGTGTGTCAAGAAAAGTCTGACATTAGTATTTTTTAATTTTCTCAAAATCTTACTGGTATTCCGTCGTCCAAGACCATTTAGCGTCTTTCTTTAAAGGCTCATTCAACGGATTTTTGTGTATTTGTTTATATTTGCTAACTCCCGTAAATGACATTTACAGGAGCAGGCATGTTCTTTATAGTGGTGGATAGTGGTCTCCTGCCATTCTTATCAATTATCTGACCTTAATATTTAGTTTTGTCGATAAAGAATCCACACTTTTTGTCCTTCAGTTTGAATTCATAGTCCTGAATTCTTCTGAAAACTTCGAACTATTTTCTTGTGTTCGTCAAGATTTTCACTTTCAGCAAAACATCGTCAAGATACGCAACTGCAATGTCCAATCAACTTTAATTGCTGAAAAATCGCTGGATGAAATTTATGCCGAAAGGCCCATGAATTTTCTTCAGGCTCTTCAAATTTACAGGAATCTAACGATATGTCACTTAGTTCGATTTCGGAAAATATTCGACACCTACTAACCTGCGCAAAATCCCAGGCCTCGGAAGTGATAAAATAACCTTTGAGAGCATCGTTTAAGCCTGTGGTAAAATCCGCGCAGACACGTATCTAGTTCGACGTCTTGTTTATATAAAAGCTTGGCGAAACACATTCGTTATATTCCACCTTCGATAAAACACACATTGTTTCGAATTTATCAAGTTCGTCATCAATTTATTTTAGCAAAGCAAATGGTACATTTCTTTACTTTTTTAAAACTGGATGTACGTTTTCTTTCAGCTCGAATTTAGTTGTCATTTCCTTGCACGATCCTAACCCAGCAGAAAATATCTCCTGGAAGTTATTTTTTAATTCTTCTTTTAAAATCTCTGCTTCGTTAGTAAAACCTTTCACTTTTTGGCAGAACGAATTGATCAATCTGTGCCATAAATTGAGCGGTTCCATCCAATCTGTTCCAAACAAGTAGGGCGTTTTTCATAACAAAAAAGCTTGACTTCAAGGTTTTAATTTTTAATGTTACATTCCTCATAAATTCGCATTGAAATTTTAGTTTCTGTCCTGTAACACACCTAGCGAAATTTTTGGTTTACCTAATTTACTCCATGTATAAACATTTATTATACTCAAATCCGAACAACTTTCGAGTTGCAATCTGATGTTTTTATTCAGTATTTCTACCTGCACAAAATCTTCTTATAGGAGATTCATTCATATTAGTAATTTTAAGATAATTACTCTATCGTTTCTTAAATTCTGTCTTACCGTGGGGTTTTTTTTATGTCCCTTTTTCCCCCTACATCGAAAACATTATTTCTTTTTGTAAGGACAATCAGTATACCAATGTAAATTTCAGCAAGCGTAAAAGGGGTTAGTAGTTATGTTTTGTTTTTTTTTTCACTTTAATATTTGACGAATTTTTTTCATCTCCAACACGCCGCTTATCTCAATATCTTTGGCATCTCGGCGACCATTTATAAATTTCTGACAATCTTCTGGTAAGTTTTGAAACATTAATTTGAACTTTTCACAATTTTCATTCATAAAGCTCGCGAACGTTGTGAAATCGTTATCTTTCTTTTTCACTAAATTCATACATTTCCATCCTTGAAGGAACGAAGACGTTTTCAGGCTGAATCATCCGAAAGCAAAGTAACCCTTTGTTTAAATTTTAGGTCACTGGTGTTTTTTGGTAATATATAGTTTACGAACTTGGTGCGTTCGACAGCGCCTGATTTCCTTAGCGATTTTATCGTTGGACCAGTTTGCACACTCAGTCTTATACAAATCTTCGCATCTATGAAAATACGACGAAATAGTTAACTCTTTTTCTGGTAGATAGTGAAATTCCGTAATCGCAATTCCGATAGTGTCTTCAGAAGATCCATTTTTATTATTCGTGATCATTTTCTGTTGTTTTGCCAACATTTGCACGATTTATTCGAATTTTTGTTCCGACAGCCATTGCTGTTTGTCTTGACGTTTTGACCATTTCAAGTTGTATCGTTTAAAGAGTTCCATTTTGATTTCTTCCCAATGAAGGCTTGAAGAATTGTTTCAAAACCCGATGCTATCAGCTCATTTCTTCTTTTACTAATATTAGTTATAGCGATAATACTTCACTTTCAAAATAATTTCGGAAGTTGAATGAGGAAAATATAATTCCTAAAGTTAAATGGAAATTTTAAAACTGGCAAGGGCATGTAGAACCTTATAAGATCCTTGTTTTCTGTGTTTACAGGAAAAATGCAGATTATCAGGTCTTTGAATAGGTGTGATTTATTAAATCAAAGATTTGAATTGAAGGTTAATGGAAAACATACCATACCTTTGATTCTACAATCTTGCTAGAATTTAAAATCTGACAATTGCTCCTTCTTATATATTAGAATAACCTTTTTGTACCATATAAAGCTTATTTTTTGCCAGTAAGATCAATTTCAAAATATTATAATTTGTAAATTATTCTTCTAGTACTGCTGGTAATATCTAGCCTCGAGTTATATGCGTTTGGCTGACATTTTGAGATTTTCCATTGATTGCTTTTATTAACACCCTATATAAGACCTCTTAGTTAGTAGTTGCATTCTATTTTTTATGATCTATATACTTTTTAATTAATTTTATATTATCTACATGTTTAAAGTTTTGATTAAATCTATTTATTTAAATAATTTTGTTTGATCTATACAATTTTAATAATTTTGCTATATCATTTTATTTTCATTTATTTCTTACAGTGCCATATTATTTCCCGACTACAATATTGCGAAATTCTAACTCTTAAATCACAAGGTATGCGGTTTGTCAAGGGTCTTGTTAAATTACGTTTCTCATAGGAAATGTCATGTGTTTTAACAATGTTACAATCTTACGTTTGTATCGAATATAACGTTTTAGGCGTCTACGATTTTAAATCTCTGGGTTATGAACGCTTAGTTAGCGTAGGCGATTTTGATTGGTGGATTTGATTATAAACAGTATATTCTGCTGCTATCTCCTCCCTCTTCTTTTCTACTCTTTTCCCTTAGACGTCCTTTTCACTGGAAAAGAGATTCTATCTTCTGTCTTTCTTTCTTACTCTGTCTTTTTTTTCTTTTTTTCGCGTGAAAAGAGGTTGTTTTACATCTCAATAAATTGTCTGCTAACAGGTCATTTATTAACGCTTGATGTGACGCGTTAATACACTTTGAAACATGTTTGTATAATACAAGAATTATTCAACGGTTTTCGATTTAATATCCTAAAATAAACGAAATATTGCTTTACACTATTGTATTGAGCTTTTTTTAAATCAATATTATATTCTTCTCATTTCATATATATATATATATATATATATATATATATATATATATATATATTTGATTAAAATTATTCAGATCTGAGTAAAAGAAAGTATTAAAACTCGAGTGAAGAAAATATATTGATACAAATGAAGGGATATATAGAAGGAAAGGATGACGATGGCAACAAAGAATTATATAGTGTAGAAGTTGGGCAGATTTTCAAAGAAATTTAAAAAAACGGATCGTAAAAAGAAGCATGGAAACAATGTTAATAAGCGTAAGAGAGCAAAAGTAAAGAACAGAAATAAAAGGATTAAATAAATTATGTTTTATTTTAGTCTTGTAAGAGAGAGAGAGAGAGAGAGAGAAGAAAAAAGAAAGAAAAAATGTATCGAAAATGAATGCAAAGAACGATAATGAGGAAACATATTGAAAATTAAAAGCGGTGGTAATGCAAGATTGAAAAATAATTATTCTGGAAACTGAATAAATGAAAAGGGGGAAAAAGAAAACTATGTTGACGCGATTGACAAATGAAAGAATAAGAATTAAAATTCGAAAGATAAAAGTAAATGAAAAAAATAACCATTTAAATCCGATGTAAATATCACCAGAACCAGCCATTAATGTCGGAGTAGAATGTAGAGAAGAGCCACGATGAACTGGAGAAAAAATTGCTAGATTCTGATTGGATAAAAAATTAAACGTCAATTCAAAAGCCGATTTTTAATAAAAATCGATAGAAACAAAATAAGAAACTGTTGAAAATAGAAAGAAGATATATGGAATCAACATTAATTTCGTCTATCTCTACAATGTTCTAAATCGATTTAACCCCTCCTCAACTAGTAAGTAGACTTGACGATTTAAATTTTAAAGGGGAATCAATCTGAATCAGTAAAAAATATTAACGATAGTGGAAATATAACATTTCTCTATATGTTATAATTCGGATGTTTTTGCATAGCGGCATATTAAGAACGATATGGTTTATTTAATGCTGAAATCTAAATATTTTATACGCAATTTCATAACTTCGAAAACATATTTATTATATATCCTTGCATAATTTATGGGAACACATAGGTTTTTTTAGATATATAGTGTGTACAGAAAATGTATTTCTGTAAAATTATATAATTTTATAATACTATAAAAATGTATTTTAATTCATTAGTACTGTATTGATTATAATGTTACGAAAATGTACACTTCTAGTCATTTTTATAAATATATTGTTGCTATTGTTACCCCAATTTATTTTGTACTTAGTGAACCAGTGTTGCCGAGTCAAAAATTCAAGCTTTCTGGGCACTTTTGGCAGGGAATGATGAAAATTTTCACTTGCCCTACGGCATAGCCGGGGCTCGCCTATTGGCGTGAAGAGGTAAACATTCGCAGGGACCAAAGAAGGCCACATGCCAAGTTTTAGCACATTAGATTCAAATGCTAGAGAGACTATAAAGCCAAGCAAAGAGAAATAAAAACAGAAAAACGGAATATATATATATATATATATATATATATATATATATATATATATATATATATATATATCTGTGTGTGTGTGTGGGCGTGTATACATTATCAACAAATGTACGTATTATCAACACATATGCATATATATATATATATATATATACACATTATCAACATATATATATTAGAATGCACATTTGTTGATAAATCAAACAAAACTCATAATAAACAAATAGTGGCCATTATCAACAAATGTGCATGTGCATATGTATATATATTAGAATGCACATTTGTTGATAATGGCCACTATTTGTTTATTATGAATTTTGTTTGATGCTCATCGTTTGTCATTAAAGTGAACTTAATTTATTGCAAATATTTACCACATTGTCTTCTTATTAACTTATACATATATTTGGCACGGATGAACAAGAGTTATTTGGTTATTTATATTTTAATCTTTATTTTATTGAAGAAAATATGTTTGTCTCGAATACTAACGTTTTAGTAATGATTTGAATAATCGATTATTTTGTTTATTTATAATGTAATCACTGATCAGTAGTAAAAAAAACAACAGCAATTATAATTACAAGAACAATAAAAATAATAAAAACAATATTAATAGCAGAAGTAATAATTTGAGTTACCGCTGTTATGCCATAAATTAGCTATTTCGTTGTTTTACTTTTGTTTTTTTATAACTCATGCAACTAATGAGGTATTAGTTGACATACTTCGATTTAAAGAATTTTTGAGAATCAACCCAGCGATGAGGGGATGAACCGGGAATTTTTTGCCCGTGATTATACGATTAACCGATGCTTGTGCCACATCCCTTTTCGTAGGAAGGATTTGAAGTAAATACTGGGTTTGACAATAATGTACCGTCTGCATAGGTTGACAGACGAGACCACGTTATTTCGGGACCCAAGGGGAAATTGTTCCCGAGCATATGGGCTCGGAAGACCCCACGTAAAAATAGAAAAAATAAATATAGACCTTTATCTATATCCAGCGTTGTTGCGAGGATTTGGGCAAATACTGAATTCTTCAAACCTCTGGGTTTGATATTTCTCAGCTTATCGATCTCTCTGACTTCAGGAAGGGAGGAATATCTGCCCTTCGAAATAACCTTGTCTGGGGAGGTAGACAAATCTGGCCACATTAATACGGCGTCTACGGGAAATTCTTGCCCGAGCCTACGATCTCTGAACGCCACAGTTAAAAAAAAACCGGCATTGTGCCATATTTCGCCTTGTGAGAATAAATTTTAAATGTTTAAATACTGAGTCCATGAATTCTTTGATTTTGACAATACACTTCATGCCGGACTCTAAATTTGGGCCAAGAGAAATCAAGACGGTATGATGCCGAAGGGCAAAAATCGTCTGGGGATGTAGACAAACCCGAACCCTTTATTATGGTGTATACGGGGAATTTTTGCAGGAGCCTACAGGCTTGGAAATGCACCACATAAAAACCTGCCTTGTGCCACGCTTGGAAGGACTTGTGGAAAACCCTGTTCACCAACTACTAACGAATAAAATTACTCTAGAAAATTACAGGGGAAAGGTAGAAATCTCATCACAGGTTTGATGGATCCGATGATATATAAAAAAAAAAAAAAAATACTCACAAGTTCAACTCATACAGTACGAAAATTATCATTTACGTAAATTGTGTGTGATCTTTTTTTACTTAGAAAAATGACCACTGGAAAATTTCATAAAGCGGTTTTTGAGAGTAGGTCTCTGGTTGTGACCTGGAAGGAAATGTGCATCCAACAGAATCCTTAACTCTGTGGTAGACGCATGAGGGTGTTTGTTATCCCCAAATTGTAAAATCCTATAGTCTTGTTTCTATTAGCCTCCCACTACTTTACTGACTCAGCCATGGTGTGTAGCACGCGGAGTGAAGTGGTTGTAGCTCAGTTGTCGTGGGAGACAGATGCCAGAGACTATCCTTTTTCGAGGTGACTAACGCAGTTTTAATAAATCCTACATTGAATACCAAAAAGATTTTTAGTATTATACTGGAATCGGTATGGCACTAAAATTCACACTATATCATAAAAAGAAGACATGTGATGAACACAAACGGTGATATTGATCGCCAATTAACCTAATGCCAGTGGTATCCTCGAAAGGTTAACACTTGTGTGTAGGCTTCATCTGATACGATGCGCATGTACAGTAGCCGAGTTTAATGATGGAAATCAGAAGTTAAAAAATGTAGTGTTAATTCTAAAAGATGCAAGTCTCGGGTCATCAATTATAAATAACACGTGTCATCATTAATAAGTAAGACCAATCTATCTATCTATCTATCTATCTATCTATCTATCTATCTATCTATCTATCTATCTAGCACAGTTTTATTACCACTAGCACTATATATATATATATATATATATATATATATATATATATATATATATATAATTAAGTTACGAAGAACTTGGTAAACCGAATGGGTAATTCCAAGGAGGATGAAATCCTGAGAGCTCAATGTGAATCCAGAGCTAATATTTAATGAAAAAACAGACCACTTTTAAGGTACCATTACAACAATTTATTTCACCAAAATCCTTTTTGAAGGACTCCGGATCATCAGGCAACACTTCCAACAACGAAATGAAAGGAAAAATGGGATTAGAAATTGATGGGTAGTGTAATTTTTGTAATTTAACATTGTTAACATTGAATTATTGTAATGGTACCTTAAAGTGGTCTGTTTTTTCATTATATATATATATATATATATATATATATATATATATATATATACACGCACACACACGCGCACACACACGAACACACATGTGTTTCCGTGTTATTTTCGGCTGAGTTTCTTATCGTGTTTACTCCGAGATCCATCCTCTCATTTATCAGAGCGGGAACGTAACTAGTTAGTTTTCCTCTTCATTTATTTTTTAGCATCAGTGTCTTTTAATTATACCAAATAATATTCAGCTTAACGTTTTTATAGCAATGTATATATAATATTATTATGCCAGGGTGATAAACGAAATATACTGAATTTGTTTAAACCAATATCACAGAATAAGTATTACTTTGACAAAAGGTTAAGTGATAAAAAAGACCTTCACATTAAGTAATTATCGCCACAAATTAGCGAGAAGAACATTATCGTCATCAAATGTAGATTTTTTGCCTTAATGCAGGTATTTCCTAGGGCTCTATCCTAGGACATACATTGTTCCAATTTGTCAACGATGAACTTCTTGATACAATCAGTTCTCAAATCGATATCTATGCTGATGATAAAACTATTTATTCCGATCTTAATAATAGGTGCGATCGTTTAGATAATAGCACATTGAAGCCTGTTCTTAAAAATGGTCTACTACCTAATGAAATTTAATAAGAAAATAATTCTTGTAAAAATGATTTGTTCATCGAGAAAGATTTTCTGTAAGACAATAGTGTCCTTTTTTATATCTTATTATAATTTTTTATGTCTCATTTATAAATAAAAGCTTTTCTAATTAAATATTGTCATATTTTATTGCATTTTCTATTTTATGATTCAGAGAATGTTTTCGGTAAATAGGGTTTCTGTTTAACAAAATATATATATATATATATATATATATATATATATATATATATATATATATATATATATATATATATATATGTATGTATATATATGATACAGTGTAAACTGGAGTTGTCGGGACCGGAGAAGAAGTCTCTTATATCCGGGTTTGGTCTATTTTGTTTACATTAACACAGGCTCTAATTTGGAACCAGAGAAAATCTCTTATATCCGGGTTTCCCTTATATCCGGGTTACACTGTATAATGAAAAACATGAATATATATATATATATATATATATATATATATATATATATATATATATATAAAATAACAATGTATATATATGTAAACAAGATTTTCTAAAAAAATATCAAAAATACTTTTATTCATTTTATTTTTGGAAGAATTTTCAAAACAATTTTTTTTTACTGTAAAAAAGACACTAAAATTCTCATAGTAATTTTTACCCAACGGCTGGCGCAGCGAAGACAAGGTTTTAATCAGGAATCAAAATTTTAATAAAATAATAAAACATACTTTGGTCTTTCTTTTTAATAACATGAATATTTTGATGATAAATCTTTGTTTCATCAAGCTTTGGATCTTTTTAATCATGCCATGCTATATTTAAGCGGAAAAATGTAAAAAAACACACACAAACACATATATATATATATATATATATATATATATATATATATATATATATATATATATATATATATATATATATATATATATATATATATATATATATATATATATATATATATGATGGCAGGCATGTTTTTATTATAGTTGCTATTAAACAAATTATACATATAATATTCTAGTACATATTTATAATTATATCATTAATATGCCATATGAATTTCAAGATAATAATAACTTAATAAGAATGATTTACTAAAAATACTCTATTAATTTATATATAATAGTAAGTAAATAAAAAGACACTTTAAGAAATAAAATAAGGTAAAAAAAAAAGAAATAATGTATTAAAATTACAGAAGAGAAAAATAGAAAATGAAATCAAAATAATAAAATAAATAAATGAGTGGCGAAACTTAAAAGTGCATTAATCATATAAAAAATCATCCTTATATTTAACTTTATCTCTTATTCTTTTGCTTCGGAGAAGAGACTATATTTTGGGTCTTTCTTTTTTTTCTTCTTGCTCTACTTATTTTCATTATTTGTTTTTCATTTTAGATTTTTTTTTAAGCATTTCACCCCAAGCAAGGCGGGAAGCCACTAGGACGCAAGTGGTTACAGAAAATTTAGAGCAAGATCAGATAGGAGTGATAGAAGAAAGGATGAGGGTAGTGGATAGATCAAGGCAACTGGAGATGTCGATTGACATTACAATTGAATAGCTGGAGATTATAGCTCACAGGGAAACAGGAATAGGGAAGGGAGTTCCACAGGCGAGAGGTGCGAGACATGAAGCTAGTGTAGTAGAAGAGACGGCTACAATTTAGGAGTTTCGACAGTGAAGGAGTGAGAGCGGGATGCCAACCTCCTATGGCGCTTGAACTCATGACGTCTGGGAACCAGCGAATGCAGCTCCACGGAGCAATTTCCATGAAAGTATTTGTAGAACAGACAGAGGGAGGCGACGACGCGTCTGTGAGAAAGTGACTATAGACGAGACGCCAGGGCAGGGCCAACTACATTTTATATCCGCCTCTGGAGCCTATCAAGAACCCCGAGCAAACAGAAGGGGCACCAGACCATATATGGCAGCAAGATAAGATTATATCTTGTCATTATTCATTTCTCTTTTGTTGACTGCATCTTGTGTCTTTCTTTCTTTTTTTTTCTTTTTAGAATAATAGACTTGACAGTCTCAAGGGTAATGTAGGGATAAGGAAAACACTTATCATCAACACATCTATCATCATCACCACTCAAACCAAACCTAATGATTTTATTACAACTTAGGCAGAACTCTTCTTTTGCCAACAGGCCAGAAATGAGACCAAGGCTCATTACAAATAAAGAAAACAAACAATGAAACATTAAAAGAACATAACAGAAACGTATTCCTTTAAATTTGATTACTTTTGTTTGGTGAAGAATGTCACGGGGCCAGAAACACGTGTAGCAAAAATATGAAGAATACAATAAAATAGTTACCCTAAAATAAATCGATATTATAATATAAAATATTTGCGGTTTCACACTTTTTAAAATATACAATTTCCTCACGTTGGAGCAAATATAACATTTTCCTTATATATAACTACAACTACAGAATGCTGCGAACAGAAAAGAAAAACATGGAAGATCTTGAATTATACAAAATTTACCAAGAATAAACAGGAACCTCTGGAGAAAGAATTACAAAATTTGAACCAAAAATGGACACTATACTTCTACAAATCACATTGCAACAAACCATGGAAGACAACTGAAAGAGAGAAACACTGATAGAATATTTCAAAACGCAATGTAGATACCTAGAAAATATCAAATAATTACACATCCAAGAGAAAGCATACAAAACGAATAGAAAGAATCTCGAAATGTGGGACAATCTAATTCATCAAAGAAAACTAGAAATTTTCCACGCCGTCAAAAATAAAGAAAACACAACAATATACAAAACCTTCATAGAAATAGAGGGAACATTTAATACTAGGGAATTCCGTGAAAAAAAAACAATACACAAAAACGGACAAACAAAGACAAATAAAATATACATAGCCTACGGAAACTGCAAGCCAAAATTCAAATAAAAGAAGACAAAACAATAGACTTCAGGAAAAATGCAAGGAAATTGATAATAAATTATTGACAGAAATCAAGGAACCCTGTCCCAAAGAAACTCGCCATTCCTATCAAAATTATGAGAATCAAAATGCAAAGAAAGAGGAAAATCTCAGAATATCTCGGAAAGAAATATAATATGGCTGAAAATATTACCAAGAAAGTAAAAATTGGAAAAAGAGACAGAACTAAAAACCACGATCCAAAATCAAAACAAAACACAGCACTCAACACAAAACAACATGCGACAACAGCAAATACAGAGAAAACTACAGAACAGAGGTAAGAACAATAATACATACTACTACAGACAAAGAGAGGCACAAGGTAAGAAAACTAATATATACTACCACGAACAAACACATCTATAAATTTGGAAACCTAACATATTGCCACACTGGAAAACATCCAACCAACTGGAACATTAATACATAGTACCACACAAACACATCAACAACAACGGAAAGCTAATATATACTATCACACAAAAAAAATTCACAGAATTGGGACAGTAATATATACTACAGCAAACACAAAATTGGGATGAGATACATACTACTACAAAAATAAACATACAAAATTGGAAAGAGAATACATACCACCACACACAAACGCATCCACAAAAATGGAACCATATTTCATACAACCACACACAAACTCATCATCCAACCTGGAACCTGATACATATTACCACTTATAAACACGTCCACAAAATTGGAACCCTAATACATACTAACACAAACAAACACGTCCACAAAAATGGAACATTAAAACATACTGCCACAGACAAACACATCAACAAAAACGGAATGTTAATACATACTACCACACACAAACACATCCACAAAAATGGAATCCTAATACATACTACCACACAAAAACATGTCCGCAAAAATTGAAAACTAATACATAATATCACGCAAAAAACATCCAGACAAATGGAAACCCAATACATACTACCATACACAAACACATCCACAAAAATAAATCCTAATACATACTACCACACACAAACATATCCACAAAAATGGAACACAAACATATCCACCCAAAAATGGAACATATAATACATCCAAAAAAGCCAAATACATACACCCACAAAAAAGCATCCACAAAAATAGAACCCTAATACATACACATAAACAATCAATTCCAAAAAAAAAAAACCATAATACATACTACCACACACAAAACATCCACAAAAATGGAACCCTAATATATATTACCACACACAAACACATCCACAAAAATGTAGCACTAATATATACGACTACACAAAATCACATCAACAAAACATAATACCTACTACCACACACAAACACATCCGCAAAAGTGGAACCTTAATGCTTCCTGTCACAAACAAAAACATCCACAAAAATTGTACTCTAAAACATGCTACTACACACAAACACATTCTCAAAAATGAAACCCTAATACATCTTTCCATACACAAACGAACCACAAAAAAGGAACACTAAGACATACTACCACACAAAGATTATCCACAAAAATCGGACATTATTACATACGACCACACACTAAAGCTTCCACAAAAGTGTAACACTAATACATTCTAACACGGACAAACACATCCACAAAAATGGAACCCTATTACATACAACCATACACCTACGCATATAAAAAATAGAACCCCAATACATACTACCACAGATATACACATCCGCATAAATGTAAACCGAATACTTACTACCACACAAATAAGCATCCAAAAAATGGAAACTTAATACATATTACCACACAAAAGTAATCAATACAAATGGAAACCTAATGCATAAAATCACACAGAAGCGCATTCACAAAAATATGAAGCCTAATACATACTCCCACGCACAAACGCATCCAAAAAATGCAACCCTAATACATAATAACATACACAAACTCATCCACAGAAATGGATATATAATATAATAATATAATATAATAATATAAAATACCATACACAAAAACAAACGATAAAAATAGAACCCTAATACATACTACCACAGACAGACACATCCACAAAAATGGAACCCTAAAACATTCTAGCACACACAAACACATGCACAAAAATGGACCCTAATACATACTACTCACACAAACACATCCATAAATATACAAAACTATTACATATTACAACACAAAAACACATTCACACAAAAGGACCCCTCATACATACTACCACACACAAATGCATCCACAGAAATGGAACACTGATACATTCTGTCACACACAAACACATCCAAAAAATGGAACACTATTACATACTACAACCCACAAACAAATCCACAAATTTGGAAAGCTAATACATGCTACCACACACAAAGACATCCACAAAAATGGAATCTTAATACATACAAGTACGCACACATCCGAAAAAATTGAACCATACTACATACTACCACAATGAAACCCTAGAGACATACATCCACAAACAAACGAAAACACAAAAATGGAACCCTAATACATACTACCACAGACAAACATATCCACATAGATGGAAAACTAATACCTACTACCACACACAAAAACATCCACAAAATTGTAAGCCTAATACATACAACCACAAACAAAATCATCCATAAAAATGAAACACTAATACATACTACCACACACAAACCCATCCACAAAACTGGAAACCTAATTCATATTAACATACACCAACACATCCACAAAAACGAAACCGTAATACATACATCTACACACATACACATCCACAAAAATGGAACCGTAATACAGATTAGCACACACAAACACATCCACAAAAATGAAACTCTAATATTTACTACTACACACAAAATCATCCAAAAAAACAGAAATATAAGACAAACTGCCACACACAAACGCATCCACAATAATGGAAAACGCATACATACTACCACACACAAACACATCCACAAAAATGGAACACAAAGAAAGACTACACACAAAACAAAAAAAAACTCTAATACTTACTACTAAAACAAACAAATGGAAAATGAAATTGAAGACCAACTGCCTCACACAAACGCATTCACAAAAATTGAACCGTCATACGTACTACCAGACACAAACACATCTACATAATGGGAACGCTAATACATACCACCACACACCAACACATCAACAAAAATGGAACGTGAATTCATACTACCACACACAAACAGATCCACAAAATTGGAAACCTAAGACATACAGCCACACACAAAACCATCAACAAGAATGGAACAGTACTACTTACCACTACACAAAAACACATACGCAAAAACACATACACAAAAATGGAAACCTCAGACATACTGCAACTCACAAACGCATTCACAAAAATGGCACCCTAATACAAACTACCACACACAAACATATCCACAAAAATGGAAACTTAATACATACTACACACACAAACACATACACAAAAATGGAACCATAATGCATGCAACCACACACAACATCATCCACAAAATCGGAACCATAATTCATACAACCACACAGAAAATCTTCATCATGCCTGGAAACTGATACTTACTACAACTTATGAACATGTCCACAAAATTACAAACCTAATACATACTACCAGGCAAAAACATCCAAAAATTGGAACTCATTCTACAAAAACGGAACCCTAATACATACGACCACACACAAACATATCCACAAATATGTAAGCCTAATACATACAACCACACACAAACACTTCCACAAAAATGGTACCCTAATACCTACTACCACACACAAACACATCCTCAAAAATGGAAAAGTAAGACAAATTCCAACAAACAAACGCATCCGAAAAATGGAAACCCCATAAATAATATATACACACAAACACATCCACATCAATAAAAAGCTAATTCATACAACCACACAAAAACATCCACAAAAATAGAACGCTAATACATACTACCACACACAAACACATATACAAAAATGGGACCCTAATGCTTGCTACCATACATTATTCATACAACCACACACAGACTCATCATCAAACCTGGAAACTGATACATACTACCACTTATGAAAACGTCCACAAAATTTAAACACTAATACATACTACCACGCAAAACATATCCACAAAAATGGACCCTAATACATACTACAACAGACAAACATTTTCTACAAAAATTGAACGCTAATAAATACTAACACACAAAACACATCCACACAAATAGAACCCTAATATACACCACCACACACAAACACATCCACAAAAATTTAGCACTAATACATACTACCACGCACAAACACATCCAAAAAAATGGAGCCCAATTACATACTACCACACATAAACACATCGACGAAAATGGAACTCTAATACTTACTTCTACGCACAATCGCATCCACAAAAATGGAAACCTAAGACATATTGCAACACACAAAGACATCCAAAAAATATACCCTAATACATACTACCACACACAATAGCATCCACAAAAATGGAGCACTAATACATACGACGGCACAAACACATCCACCAAAATGTAACCATAATACATACTACCACACACAAACACATTCACCAAAATTGAAACATAATACATACTAACACACTCAAACACATCCTCAAAATTTGAATCCTAATACATATTACCACACTCAAAAACATCCACAAAAATGGACCCCTAATACATACTATCTCACTCAAACGCATCCACAAAATTGAAAAGCTAATACATACTAATACACACAGACATATCCATAAAAATGGAAAATTAATACATACTACCACACTGAAACACATCCACATTAATGGAACCCTTATACATACTCCCACACACAAACACATCCACAAAACAGGAAAACTAATTCATATTAACATACACCAACACATCCACAAAAGCGAAACCATAATACATACTACTACACACAAACACATCCACAAAAATGGAACCCTTTTACATACTACTACACACAAACACATCCACAAAAATTGAACCATAATATCATACTACTGCACAAACACATCCACAAAAACGGAGCCCTAATACATACTGCCACACACAATCGCATCCACAATATTGGAACCCTAATATTACTACCACACACAAACACATCCACAAAAATGGAACATAATTCATATAACCACTCACAATTTCATCATCAATCCCAGAACCTGATACATATTACAACTTATAAACTCGTTAACAAAAATGGAGACTTAATACATACTCCCACACACAAACACATCTAGAAAATAAGAACCTGAAACATACTAACACACGAAAATACATCTACAAAACTGGACCCCTACATACTACAACAAACATGCACATCCAGAAAGTTATAACCTGATATATAAGTGCATACACAAATATATGCACATAATTTTAACACTAATACATAGTAACACACGCAAACATATCCATAAAAACCGAACCCTAATATATACTAGCACACCCAAACATATACACAATATTGGAACCTAATACATACTACAACACACAGACACATTCAAAAGATTGGTACCTGATGCATAACTCCACACAGAAACACATACACAAAATGTGAATCTCATATACACTACCATACACAAACTCTTCCACAAAATTGGAACCCTTATACATACTACCAGACACAAATCATCCATTAATGTGGAACCTTAATATATATTACAACACACAAAACCATACACAAAATTGGAACCTGATATATATGCTACCATACATATTTTGAACCCTAATACATACTACCACACACAAGAACATCCACAAATTTGTACATGATACATACTACCACAATCAAACACATCCTCAAAATTGGAACTATAATATATACTACCACGCACAAACACATACACTGAATTGGAACCTAAAACATACTACCACATATAAATACATCCACAAAATTGGAACCCTTATACATACTACCACATCGAAAATCATCCACAAAATTGGAACCTGATACATACTACCACTCACAATAACATTCAGAAAATTGGATTCCTGATACATGCTACCACACACAAACATATCCAAAAAACTGCGACCTGACACCTACTACCATACACAGACACATCCACAAAATAGGAACCCTAATATATACTAACGCATAAGCACTTCTATAAAATTGGAACCTGATACATACTATAACATACAAACACATCCACAAAACTGGACCTGATACATACTACAACTCCCAAACACATTCACAAAAGCTGAACTCTAATACATACTAACACCCAAATACATCCACAAAATTGTAACCCTAATATATACTACCACACACAATCTCTACAGACCAGAAAAATGAACAACATCAGTAGACAAGAGAAAAAATTTAGACTAATTATCTATTTCATAAATTTTTAAACCACCAATCTTATAGTTAAAAATAATAATTCATGTTTTAAATCAATGTTAAATAGAACAATTATTATTTGTGTTTTGAAAATAAAATATTTTATAATACTTAATACAAACATACAATAATCTTTTTCTAGTTAACAGTTAATATTTTTCATCCTTGAAAATATTTAATTGAATAGCCGAACTCGCTCGTATAAATATAATATTTGTACAGTTTTCTATAATTTATCCACTGCAAAGAAAATATATTAGTATCATATGAGAAATTATATAAAAATTTTAATCAAATAACCTTGTCTCTCATACTTAATGAAGCCTGCATATATATATATATATATATATATATATATATATATATATATATTAAATACATTGATATATATATATATGTGTGTGTGTGTGTTTGTGTGTGATTGATAGGATAAGAAAAATAGGAAGCGTTTATGGATTTATGATGTTTCACTTTTATTTAAGCTTCATCATAATTTTTTAATGAATTATAGAAAAGAATGTTACATTAAATATAATTCTGTGTTGTTTTTTTTATTGGTCAGGTAGACCTCCTTTGCCTTTTTTGTGTTTTTGCTGTTTAGTTTTGTGTGAGTGTGGGGGCGCGCGTGTATGTATTCTAGAAGGGGTTAAATCATGTTCGTCGTGTCCGTGTGTATAACTGCTGAAAATGGTTGTGAAAAGATGGCGTTCCTTTTTAGTGTTTCTAATATCTAATTGGTCTTCTGGGATTTGGGTGATTATGTGCATGCGTCTAGTGGGTATTTTCTGTTTTTTGCCTGGTAGTGTCCTTATGCTGATTTTGGTGGATGTTTGATGTGGGAGTGAAAGACGTAAGTTACATCGGTAACAAATATGTGGATCTTAGATTCTTTATGTATGGGATTTATGAAAGTTTCTTGATATGAAAAATTGTGTTAGCATTAATCTTTGGGATATATTTTTGACAACCCCCTTTTATGTGAATCGTTGCATGTCAAAAGAGCACGATTACACTCTTTTTCAGATATTATGAAGAATATTTTGCCATATAATATACAGAAAGTGCACGATGACTGGGGAGATGTCTTACAAATTTGTCATCATATCTTCAGTAAGTATTAGTATTATTTATGTACTGGTCGAGAATTTGTCCAATTCTTCAGGTTTAGATTTTTCCACTATTAACGATATTATTACTAGATTTTGGCGTAGGAATTACTTTTCCTTTTTATATGTTACGTAATTATCAGTAGCAAAACAAAATAGATGTATTTTTGTACTTCGATTACAAATAAAATTCTTCAAACACACATGAAAGACTAAAAGGCAACTACAGATACGCTGAGCGGACTCTAGTTACTGTTTCTTAGAGGGAGCGCAAAATCTGGACTGATCTGTAGGTGAACAAATGCATTATGATGGAACTCTTTGATATTTTATGTGACATCGACTGCTTGAAGGAAGTTTTGTCTCTACAGTTCCACTCGTAAGATATAGGTTAATCCATTGTATTGTTTTCAGGTACTTCTAAAATGGGATCTTCCCCAAGTTCAACATTTTCAAGAAGTCAAATTACCATAGTGACATTGGTCTCATAGTCAAAACCGTCTGTTACGCACCAGTATGGAAATAAATAAATAATATGTGAGAGAGATTAGTGAATAAAATAATAAACTGCATATTTTGTTTTTGTAATGAAACCCTTGACAACTTGTATTATCTTGGTGTTTCATGACGTAATCAAATATCGATATGCTACCTTAAAGATATGTTTCCGCCGCATGCATTTTGACATCAGTCATAAAGAAAGTAATCTGTATAAGCTGTCGTATTTAGTTTAAAACAATGTTTTTTTTTGGGGGGGGTGCTGCTGTATCATCCATCACTCAGTCATTCAGTGCTCATTCCTGCATGGCATACTGAATTTCTCACATCTCCTCTGATCGATCGTTTACATTTTTCTCGTTATGCGTTCATGGAAATCGTCCTTTCCTTTTCTCATTCCCCCATCCATGCTCCCCTTAATAATTTCAAAAGAATTTAGATTGCTTTGTAGCTGGTCGGTTGGGGAAGCAACCTGTCGCAATGAATATGTTAAGCTAGGGGTAACATTATTGGGGGAATTTCGGTATGCCTCTGAGATATTAGATTGGCAGATTGAAGGGATGGAAGTAGCGGGGAAGGTTATGAGTGTTTTTTTTTTAAAGGAAGGCAAAGAATAGAAATGTTCACATTGATGAGTGAACATTAGTAGAGAACATTGAAGAATAAGAAGTAATGCACAAGTGAAACGGAGGGAAACACGAGAGAAAACCAATGACAGCTCGCTGCAGAGAGAACAGCAAACAAAAAAATACTAAACGAGTACCAGAGACAGCGAAACAAAAAAAAATACGAAAAAAAAAATGCCCAAAAGCTAAGAAATTCTCTAATGATGATAATTGTTATAAAGAAAATCTCGGAAAACTACTTGAGTTGGAAAGAAACACGAAAAATATCGAATTCTTTTGAATTATATTTTTTACGAATTATCAAGTTTACAGGTTTCTAAAATTAGAATTTTTTTTTCATATTGTAAGATTTTGGAGGGGATGTAATAATGATTTGCTGGTAACAGTCTTCTTAATTAACACATAGCTGGCGAGAGGAGAGATGCTTTCATTCCTTCTCTAAAGTTATTTGCGCGTAAGTGAATATAACGAGAGCGACTTAACTTAGAACTCTGCTCTCCGATTTCCAATTCCAATACGTCATTCATTACACCACCCAGACATTCAACATTACAGCATCTGTTATTCCCAAGCAGTCACTCATTTAGGTACAGATAAGGATCGACGTTGCTTAACAACAGTGATCGAACGCGAAACTCTATTTGAAAGTTATTAAACCACGAAAAAGTTTGAAGATGTCCTCACCAATTCTGCCTTTGCAAAGAGTCTCACCAAACAAATGAAAAACCAGGAAATCCGAAGAAGATTTGATACTATCCAGAAAATTACATTACTCATAACCGCCGCAATAATAGTGTTGGAATATGGATTTGATATACTCTCCTTTATTTCTTAGTGTAAACCACCAGTGTGAAAACCCAATGTATGTGTCAAAGTAAACACATTTTGTTAGTTGAATACTAGACATGTAAAGCAATATCTCCGAAGGAAGTATGCCGAAAATAAATATTCCTTTATAAAGAGATGAGACTGAACCGAAATGGGTCTGAGAAGGAATTGTAAAATTGTCTAATCAATTTGGAAAAATATTGTAACGCGTAAAGTTAAAAAAGAATTCAATGGAAATAATGGATTGATTATGTGTTTCGATACAAAGAGTAGATATGGTCATGAAGATTCATGCAAAAGTATTACATGTAGAATGAAGACTGAAGGGTGATAGATGGAATAATATATCGAAAGAAGTTGATTCACACGATGAATGTCCAATAGAAAATATATATTACGAGACAGTGTAAAAGAATTTCACCACCAAGAATATGAATTTCAAGAAAATTATTAGTTTGAACGTTAATGTATTTTAGTAGAAATAAGTTACATATTTTAGGAGAGGTAATAACTTGTGTCACGTTGTGTTACGAGGTTGGCGCACCTGTCTAAGAGGAGGGAAATTGTTTACCAAAAGAAATTCGTTGATAAATTGATTTACTCATCGGAAATGTGCACCCATATTGAATCATTCTGTTCAATAGATGGAATGATTCATTTTCTACGGTTTTGTCAACAGTTTTGCAAGTTGTTTAAAATACTTTTAGATAGCAAGAAATAAATTTCGGAAATAATAATAGTTTGGTGATACAAGACTTATTAAATAATCAATAGTTGTGACAGAGAAGATGTGGAATCATACTTTTTCCCGCGGTATTTGCGCATAAGGGAATATAACAAACCTAACGAGAATTGGAAATCTGAATAAAAATTTCGAGCCATTATCCATTATACGACCTGTACACCAATGGTCACCCATCTAGGTACTGACAGGCCCTTGTTTGCTTATCTTCGGTGATCGTACGGGAAACGGTGTATCAAGACAATATGGCCGGTAGCCCATTCTACTCAAGGCCTATAGAGAAATCTCTAGTCTATACTACTGATGTTTTGTTTTTAGCAGAGGATTTCTTATTCTTGAAATTATGATTGGATTCAAGCTATTTTCAGTTGGTGAGATAATCAGAAGACACAGGAACGTGTATTGAATTAATTTATCGTTAGGAGTGCGGGTTAAATATTTATGTTTGTTCTGTCAGTCATATGCAGACATCCATGCAGGAATATAGTAGATTGGATTAATTGCTTGCAAGGATCGGGATGTTTATTCGGATCAAAATAGCTAGCAACTTCACAGTATCATGACCGAAGTTAAAAGAGAGGAATAGATAATTTTCTCCGAGAGAAAATCTACATCATAAGATGGTTTATATCATCTTCTTAAAGCGACTATATTATTTTATTTTACCAAACTCATGTGACCAGATTTCTAAAATGCCTTCCGGGAATTCATATCTTCATCTCAAGTATCAGGTATAACAATGGGTCGCTGCATTTTCATTTCTATTGAATATTTCTCCTAATTTTCTTCCCGTCAATTCACTACCTGGCCAAATCTCCAAGATTATTTACAATTTTTCTCAAAGGTATTTATCATCTTCTTCTGTTAACACTCTCAGAAATCAGAACTATTCTCCGATCGGTCTCATTTTGAAACAACATAAATATCATTACGAGCTCATGCAGCGAGCAATTTTCTTTGTAATGTCTATTTAGTTGTATTGCATTTTTATGCTCTGAAAATTGTTTTGTTTTCCCTATCAGCTGTTTTTTCATTGATCTCATGTGACACATCTACGAGGAGAAAAATAAACGCTAGACTTTCAGGAAAGCATCTACAAATGTTATTTAGGCTGAGTGATATGTTGAATATGAAAGTTTAAACCTAAATAAAGTTTGTATTGATTCGCATTTCAAGAAGCTTTTCCTCAAACCAGCATGATGAATGAATTTTAATACTCAGATATCATCTGGAATTGAATTTTAATCTTTCAAGTTTGTTCCCTATTTTTACGCTTAGAAAATATAAAACATAATAGGAATGTACTAAATTCCACATCGTTCTTTCCTGAAAGTTGAGATGATACACCCAGATAACATTTATTCACTCGGAATTTTTACATGTATTAAATAAAATTGCGCATTATGTATGATAACAAATTGCATAAACGTTTTGAAATCGGAAAATAAGAAACGAAATTCTCTAAAAAGTGTAAGAAATTGGTTCGGAAACATAGTAATATAATAAAAACCAACTAGACAAATTCTCATTTGTAAATATATTTGCATAGCATTCAAAATTCGAAGAAGTCCACTGTTACAAAAACCAATAGATGTAATTAGGCTAATATTTTGCGCTGAATGTTCTGACACCAAAACGATGGACAATCATTTAAAATACGTGATCAAAATCTTCTGATTTGAAAGAAGTGATCCAAAGTGGTGAGAAGGGAGTTACAACAATTCTCTCGAGGACAATCAAACTGTTCGCTATCGCTCACTCACCGTCTATAACCGAAAACCAGTGAAATCAATGAATTACTTCGTGAAACGTATCAGTGTCTCGTATTATCGGTCCTATTCGTTGCGTTAATAAAGCCATATCAAGTAAAAAAAAAAATTCCTAGAAGTGAATAACGGATCTTTATCCACAGACTTTGGAAGAATATTATCCTAGCATGAATTTGTCAGTGTTTTTGCGTCTCTTAAAACATTATATGTTTCTTTCTTTTCTTTCTGCTTTGATCTGTGTTTGTTTGAGTATGCCTTATTCTTTTTAGGCTATCATGTCTCTAGATAGCTTCCTCCCTTTCGATGTCCTAAGTAATTCTTGCTGCTTTATGACACCTTTTTTTCAGTCTTTGGTACCCTTGATGTGCCATTCATTTACGCAAGCACGTGAAATGACTTCCTCACAGCTTTCGTTTCTTTCTCATGAATAGCAATCTATTATACTTTCTTCGCCTGTATTTCGGACCCCATTGTTATTGATCATACCTTGTAAAGCGCTTTTATCTAGTGAGTTGTAGATTTTCTTCAATTTTCTAATATTATCATACGGTCAATGTACCCATACGTTAAAGACCTATTTTATAATTATTTTTCTGCTTGTTTAAGTTTTTAGGTTTGAAGTTTTGCTTATTGTTTTTATTTTTAATTTTGGCGGAACAATAGAGGAAGAGACACAACGCCACTTTTTTTGAAGCCATGGTGCACGATTTAATTTGCGAATCGACTTCTCAACTATATCACATCAATATTCGAATGAATGGTCAATGGACATGTGAATCGCCCTTACTTTTCCGAATGGTCCTCAAACCGTAAATCAGCGTAGTTTCTTGATTGAATAACCTAATATTTTAGGCTTTATGGAGTCGATAAATTGGTTCAAATATGAATGAATATGTGCATCGGTGATGTCAAGTTTGATGATGGCTACAATGGTACTTGAACCCAACTACATTCAGGTGAATATAATCGAGCCTTTACGTTGGTTTTGACAAGTGAAGTCAGTTCTATTTGTAGTCTGTTCCACCCCAGAAACATACCAAAATTCTGAAAAATTTGAATATGTGACTCATAAGACAAACGAGGTGATAACAATTCTCCATGTTTCAATTATCAAAAAAACGTGTCCATGTTCTCGGAGTCGATATATTAATAGGAATATCCAAGTGAATGTGTTTGTTGTATGAAAATGCTGTACTGTTTAAATGCTTCTTTTTAATGCTGCTTATTGACGACATTTATTTTTAGATGCAGATTACATACACACACACACACACACACATACACACACATACACACACACACATACACACATATATATATATATATATATATATATATATATATATATCTTACACTGCTATTCACTATGCGGTGCTGGTTCCTATGTCTACACCGTCAATAAATGTTTTACTGAACACTATTCACAGATAATTATAGAATGTTCTCAACACACGATAAATATAGAATGAATCGCAAACGGACACTCATATAGATAGATAGATAGATAGATAATATATTATTTAATACTATTTAGAAAAATAACAGTTTTAGGGGGATTTTGCAGCAAGGAAACATAAAAATGCACAATCAATTCAAGCTAAACTTCAAACAAGACTTAATTCCCGTGAGTTCTAGTAGATATCTATCCAAATTCTCAATAGAGGCAAACTGCCTTGAAATTTCCTTGAGGTCATCACATTCTCATCGATTAAGTCTAGTGAATTTACATTGAACTAAAGATCTGATACCATGCGAGTCAACATATCAATGACCTATTCGACTTCCCACCTGTCACAGAAAAGAATCTATCACATCAGGGGAAGATCTCAATATCATCAAAAACATTGACTCAACGGGTCGGGTTTAAACCTCAACGGTTGTTTTTAAGAACATCAACCAAGTGTTATCTCAAATTTTGGTAAAGCTGTTTCACCGCTACCTGGAGAAATGTTTCCAACATCGATAGATGCTAACAACCGTTTGCCATGTTGTCAAAAAAAAGCGGGAGATCTCATCTCCGTCTCAATGACAATCCGTCATCCTCTATAGCGACATCAGGAAATTATAACATGAAGGTCGGTGACCAGCTCAGCATAAACAACCCTCAATGCTAGAAGCGATATTGATTTTTTTTCTTCCGCTCAACAGCAGAAACCCGAAGTGTCGATAAACGCAGAATCGATTGGAAATTCATAAGAGGATCAATCACCATTGATATCTCAAATGCTTTTGTTATAAGGCTCTGTTCCAGAAACAGCCCATCTACGGAATAGCAAGAAGAGTTATTACAATCATCAAGTTCTTACTGCTAGGTCGGTCTTTGAAAGTTGTTATCGATTGAAATCTATGATATTATTGGGTGCATTATTTACATTATTCGGACTAATGTCCTCATCTTTGTCGCTATATTTATCACAACGTTTCGGCCGTTGTACGCTCTGGCCTTCTTCAGGTGGTCTGAATTTCGAACTGAACGCTTTATTTCGCTCACTGGGGTAGACTCTTCTAGTTCCATGTTTTTGATGGATGTCAGTTTTCAGTTATCTCCTGCTAATTTCCCCTATGGAAGTTCCCCGCTGCCTTAACCGGGTATTGAACCCTTTGGGTCCTGTCACTGGATCTAACCACTTTCTGAGCGACTGTGCGGTTCATCTCTCTTCCTACGGGCAGGAGGAACCCGAAGGAGGCTACGCCGAAGGGCGGAGTCTCCTTCGAGGAGGTAAAACCGGCCCAGAACCCGTTTATACGGGTTCAAATGGGCTATTTTTTGTCGACAATATAGTTAAATTCCCAGATGAATTCTGTGGACAAGACAGGTTGGTATCAAATGACAATTGGAAAAAAAAAATAATAATCCCTTACTATAAAGGTAATTTACATTAACCAGAAAAAAGGCTTAGACACAAGCGTCTATCTTTTTAATTTTGAATTTTAATGTAACTATAACAGCAAAAACATTTCGATTTCATTTTTGCCTTGAAAAAGTCGGAAGACGAAACGCGTCGGCAAAATGTACGATTTTTTTCCAATTGTCATTTGATACCAATCTGTCTTGTCCACAGAATTCATCTGGGAATTTAACTATATATATATATATATATATATATATATATATATATATATATATATATATATATATATAAATAAATAAATAAATAAAAAATAAATAAAAAAATAAGTAGGAGGATTTGATAAACATATAAATAAATTCATTGAGTCTGATGTAAACCTCAACAGGAAAATAGAGGAAGCACTGGACGGCCGTTTCGTCCTATAATTGGGACTCATCAGCAGTGCATCATCCACCACCAGGTATCGAAACCCTGTCAGTTGGGTTGTCAAGCAGACAACATACCAACTGTCTGTCAGGGTTTCGATACCTGGTGGTGGATGCGCACTGCTGATGAGTCCCAATTATAGGACGAAACGGCCGTCCAGTGCTTCCTCTATTTTCCTGTTGAGGTTTACATCAGACTCAATGAATTTATTTATATATATATATATATATATATATATATATATATATATATATTGCACATTGTGTATCTGTTATTTGTCGAGGCTTGTTTACTTCAGATTATTTAACAAAATTCTACAGAAGGTTAAAATATCACGCGTTTTCTTCATAACTTAATTGATCCCAGAGGATGAAGCCGGCGAACAACAAAAAAAGTCTCTAAAAATTATCACTCGATAGGGTTGAACATTGGAATGAACAAATTAGAAGAAAGTATTTTTCTTCCAGAATTTTGATAGGGCTGATTTAATGATCCAGATACTTCTGGCGGTTTTGCTATATACTCTCTCTCTCTCTCTCTCTCTCTCTCTCTCTCTCGTTAAAATTCTTGTTTTGTAGTGTCACAGGGTCTGTCAATGTATTGAAATTTAGTCTCATTTTGCTGGAGAGAAAAAGAATAATTGTTGTATTTTAAATATATTTTCAGGAATTATTTACAAAGAAATGGATTATTTTTTTAATATGGTATTTTAGAAAATCTTGGTGAAAATATGTTTTTATTACCTCTGTTAATCCCCACATATCTAACTTTATGGGATTTCGAGAAATTAATATTCCAGGATTTTCATATATATATTAAATTGAGAATTCTTAATACATACGATGAATGCAAGTTCTGATTGCTTTCTGATATTTATGATCACTTTTCTGTCGAGCCACAGGTCACATTTTTAATCTCCATATGCAAGAAAGCTATCATTCGCCTACCACGTTGATAAACGAAGTTAGAATCATTTCGACATCACTTATTGGATCCTGACCATTCTCCTGTAACAATGAATTTTTCCACTCTCAACTCTCTTTGAACCTCCATTCGAACTCATTTTCACTCCAAACCACAAGTAAAACTCAGACGTAAGATTTAATGCCTTCTGTTATGTATGACGTCTACAAGAGTTAGAGTAGACCAATAATGAAATATTGCTAATATTTCTGTCTGGAGCTAACAAATAGTCATTCCTTGATACAGTTCAACATCGTTTACGCTGTCTTGTAAAGGATGATATTTTTTACTCGACATACTCTTTGACACAGGCAACATTTATAGCCTATCGCTATTTTCATAGCTAAAGTTAGGATCAGCACCACACGTTAGTTCCAGCAGATGACTCAGTATTATACGCTGACGGATTCTAATTACCCACATCTCATCCTTATTCAATTCGTAAGAAAAAGCAGCTTCCATTCATATTTTTTCTCATAGAACAGCTACATTTCGTGGATGCGTCCCTGTAAATTACAAACTTAAATTTAATTTAATTGTTACTATCTATCCTCTTTATCATCATACTTTTCATTTCCTAATATCTTCTCTTACGTTCAGAGCACACACAAACACCTTATTCACTAATTCTACTATAATTGATTGATTTTTACAAAGCGAGATTCACTATTTACACGATCCAGGGTCTACTCGATGTACAGAGTTATGTTTGGAGGCTATTTGTGTCTATAGGAGTGAAAGATGACTGTTAACCATCGTCTAGAACAGGGTATAAGTAATCAGTTCCACGTGGCAGTGCTTCGCGGGGAGAAGCTGCTCGAAGATGCCCGGATCTGTATGAAAGTGGCATGGTGTGTACTTAATGAGAAGGTTTGCCCAGGCGGGAACAGGGAATGTAGTTCGTCCGAGCACATTCCGTGGAAATAGCCGCATAGCTGCTAGAAGCTTGCCTCATCATGCCTGTGAGAGAGAGTTAGAGGGGAAATAATTGGTCATCGGAGACGCTTTTCATATCCTGGTGGCTCGAGATTGGCCCGATCTAGCTTTGTAAAGGTAGGGAATAGCAGGAGTAGTCAGTTACTTACTGGCGTAGTACAATCATTTTATTTAAATTCGATCGTATGTACGAGTTCCACTTGAGGTTGTGTACTAGTGCAATTTTGAAAGCCAACAGACTTTCTGTTGCGAGGCTCTCCCCTTTTTACATTAGATGGACTCATCCAAATTATACTTATACTGACAGAGAGAATCCTTGCTGGTTGAGATACGTGGGGACAGGTTGAGAGATTCGGAGACAGACACAGGGTGTTCTCAGAGACATATACAAAAATTCAGAGAGAGATGATTATGGCTTTATTTACAGACACTTGTACATATACTTTCTACTAACCCGCATTCCTAGACTACTAATCGTCACTTCTTGTCTGCATTCTTACGTTTAATACACTTATTATTCTATCCCCCAATAGAAAGAAAAACAAAAATTTTATGAGAAAGAAAAAATTACAATGTATAAGGCGATTAATGACAGAGATCAAAGCAAATATAACCTCCCCATCTGCATGTTACAGATATGGCGGATTCAACTGGAATAAAGATTGTCGATTTAAATACAAGAACTGTTTCGCTTGTGGAAAAATGGGACATAAGGCATCTCAATGGAGAAACAAAAAAACACACAAGTAGGGTAAGGACTACTAGAATGGACTACGAAGACAAACTAAACACAAGAAAATACGTTGAACTCGAGATCTTAAATAAGAAGGTAAGATTACAGTTAGACTCAGGATCGGATCTAAATATAATTAATTTTCAGATATGGAGGAATCTAAATAGACCGACCATGATGCATTACACAGAAAATCGCCCAGTCTGTTACAGGGAGGCGTATCAATTGTGAAGGAGAAGTAATTCTAAACGTAAAATTCAATGGTAAAACGAAAGATTTGTAGATATTTGTAATGAAAAACATAGAAAATTTACGGATTGGATGCAAAAATTTCACGTATTTATACGAAAATAAAGTGCGACCCGTCAGAAGCTACAAAATTAAAAGAAGAACTACACAGGCAATTTCCCGAAGTATTCTCGAGTGGTTGGGGACGATGTAATAAGTTTGCAGGTAAAATTGAACTAAAGGAAAATGTTCAGCCAGTATTCAAGAAAAAGCGAAACGTACCTTTCGCAACCATAGAAAAAATTGCCAAGGATTTTGATAGATTGGTACAAACTGGAATCCTTTCAAAAATCGAATTCAGTGAATGGGCGCCACCAGTGGTCTTCGTAAAGAAAAATACCGTAGAAACACGTGTTTGTGCAGATGTCTCGACTGGCTTAAATAAGGTTATCACGGATTATCACTACGAATTGCCAAGCCCGGAGGAAATATTTACCACGCTTAACGGTGGTAAGGTATTTTCTAAGATTGATTTCAGCGAAGCTTATCTTCAGATTCCAGTAGAAGAAGAAAGTACAAAAAATCTATGTATCAATACTCACAAAGATCCAGATAGTACATCTGCAATAAAAAATATGCCTGAGCCGAAAAATGTCGCAGAGTTGCAAATTTTTCTTGGTCTAGTGAACTATTACGGTGAATTCATTGAAAACATGCACAAATTGAGGGCTCCCTTGAATGAATTATTGAAAAAAGATAACAAATGGAACTAGACGAAAGATTGTTAGAAAGCTTTTAAGGAGATCATAAAGAAATTAATGTCTGATCTAGCACTGACGCATTTTGATCCCAAACTGGAAATTATCATTGCTAGTGACGCAAATTCACACGGAGTGGGAGCTTGTATATTACACAAGATGCAGGATGGCACAAGGAAACCTATAGCTCACGCATCTAGACCGTTGTTACCAGCATAGAGAAATTATTCGCAAATTGATAAAGAAGCGTTAGGTATAATATTCACCATAACTCGCATCCACAGATACATATATTGAAGAGAGTTTACTCTTCAAACTGACCATAAACCTCTTCTCACTATATTCGGATAGAAAACAGGACTACCAATTAACACAGCCAACAGATTTCTGAGGTGGGTAACTATATTATTGAATTATAATTTCAAACTAGAGTTCCTACCGTCGAAGAAAATTGGTCATGCGGATGGATTATCTAGATTGGTACCTGCGAAATGCGAACCTCTGGAAGACTCGGTAATAGCGGTTTTGCGAGCCGAAGACGAAATTAGTAAAGTTCTAAACAATACAGTAAGGGAATTACCAGTGACCTTGTTAGAAATCAGAAGAGAAGCTGAAATGGATGAATTCATATAAAGTACAAAGAGAAAAATAGAAGGAAAAGAAAGAAATCTGGCGGAATGTTTTTCAATTTGTAATCACGCATTACTTTATAATGAAAGAATGCTCATACCCAAATCTTTACAACGACGAATTCTGAAGGACTTTAATCTAGGACACCCAGGGAAAAAATCGTATGAAAGCGTTAATGAGAAGTTTCGTGTATTGACCAAATATGGATAACGACATTACTCAAATGGTAGAAGAATGTAGAGGCTGTGCTGTGGCAGCAAAGGCACCACCTATTATACAAAAACCATGGCCTAAGTTGGACAGAACTTGGTCTAGAATCCATGTGGACTATGCAGGACCCATAGATGGATATTACTACTTGATAACGGTAGATTGCTATAGCAAGTGACCAGAAGTTTTCAGATACAAAAACCTTACGACGGAAAACACTATTAATTGTTTACACGAATTATTCGCAAGATTCAGCGTTGTAGATTGATTTGTAACGGATAATGGTACCCAATTCACCTCGAGCGACTTTCAAGAATTCTGTGCGACTTATTAAGTCAAACATATTAAAATATTACCATACCATCCACGATCTAACGGGCAAACCGAAAGGTTTGTGGACACGCTTAAGAGAGCCTTGAAAAAAGCAGAGGACATACCAACAGAAAGAGCCATACAACAGTTCCTACAAGTCTACAGAATCACCCCGAATGGAAACACACCATCTGGCTTTTCGCCAGCTGAAATGGTGTTTGCCCGCAAACTTCGGTCTGTTTTTGATAAACTATATTACCCAGCAATAATACAAACCGGCATACACCGATAATGCCTAACAGATCCTTTAAACCGGGTGAATGGGTCTATTTCAGAATGTTCAAGAATAATATGGCATACTGGGAACCAGGTACGATAATAAACAGACTGGGGAATATTCTATACACGATATGTGGTGAAAGATTCACTCACAGGAGACACATAAATCAGATACAGAAAAGACGCGTAGAGGAACCAAACTCGTCACCTTCCGAAAATGAGGACGCGATGGAGGAGATTTTCGAAGCTTTCGAAATTCAAAAACCACAATTAGCCACGGAGATCAGGAGAACAAGCCGATAAAGAAAATTCACGCAACCACTAATAATAGACCGTAAGCGTATAAAAGTATACTTATACTGACAGAGTGAATACCTGCTGGTTGAGATACGTGAGAGATACGGAGACAGACACAGGGTGTTATTAGAGAGTTATACAAGATTCCAGAGAGAGGAGTCCAGGGAGAGAGATGATTACGGCTTTACTTACAGAGACTTGTCCATATACTTTCTACTAACTCGCATTTCTGGACTACTAATCTTCACTTCAAGTTTGTATTCTTACGTTTAATAAACTTATTTTTTTATCTCCATTACTGGCGTTGTTTATTTATTTGTGAAGGATTCCATTCACGGAATCCACAGCACTTTCAAGACAGGGTACTTCCCCGAGATGACCTCCGTTCAATCTGATTGGTGGTTGTTCGGAGTTATGAAATGTAATTAACTTCGTCTTCGAGACATTGAATGTAACCAATCAGATTTTATTCCATTGGATAATTTGTGCAAGGCCATCGTGATTTTCAGAGGTACGCTCGTATGTAGCCGTATCATCGGCATAGATATTTGCAAATGATCTGAGTATATACTCAGTTAGATATTTTACATAGATAAATAAAAAGTATTGGTTCGTTGAGTGATTCTAGTGTTCTGAATAACCTACCATTGATAACTACCTACAGAGATGGATTTTATAATCGGGAAGACCCTTTCGGTGATTCAATAACTGGAGAGCTTGGGTAGTAAGACTTTGTGCCAAACCTTTTCGAATGCCACACCTATCTAACGCTGTAGTCCTCAAGATGACTGTGTCGCCAAGAGCCTCACAGATACTGTGAGTGATAGTAGTAAGTGGATCAAGCCGAGAAAAACCCATACTACACGTTTTTTTCTAGATGCTCAAAGACCTTCTTATTAATTATGACCTAAGAAAGCATGCTGATGATATTGAGGAGACTGATGGGTCTGTACTGGGAGGGGGAAGATTGTACGCCCGCGTTCTTGAAAACCTGGCATACGCTTGATGTTTTCTATAGGCTTGAGACGTACTTCTACTTCAAGCAGTGTTTGAATAACTTAGCTAGAATTGGGTAGAATTCCAGGTTGATGTCCTTAAGTACAATTACTGGAATTCTGTGTGGAACAGTGGCTTTCTTCGGGTCAAGGACTTTAAAAAGGCTAGAGTATTCTCGTACTATGATAGTAATATGACTCAGATTGTTCTTAGTGAGACGTGGGAATTTGGGAAGAGAGTTTTCTTTTAATCTAACCTTGGTTTAGAGGGACAAAATGATACGAAGTGGTTCGCCTTGTCTGTCGAGGGGCAAAGATGAAGGCGAAGAGTATAAACAAAGCAAAATAATAAGCTGAAAATTAGAAGGAGTTAATGAAATAACATCGTCCTATCTTGAATTTTATATGGCTATGATTTCTGCTGTCTCTCATTCAAAAATATCTCTGGTATCATCTATATTCTACTGCATGCTCAGATAAATGATTATAAATCTCTTCAAGGGAGTGATGCATTTTGATCTCAAGGAAAACAGTACTTGATCAAACCATATAAAGTGTTGATTCAATATCAAAAAAGACTTTTACCAATAATAAACACTCATCGCTTGTACAATTCCAACGGCAGAATAAACAAAAGTACGTAACTTCAATTCAAAATAAGGAAGATATTGACATTCGACGTTAACGTAAAGAACAGTTTTGGAAAGAAACTCCAACCAATAATATAAAGATCGAAAATAGCTCTGGAAATCTTGAAGTTCTATCCTCCTAAAAAAAGAAATAAAATAACTGTATAGTTTAAAATGATACCTCAGAAAAAAAAATCACTCGAAACCTTCATAAGTTTGGCTGTGTGAACAGACGCTGTTGAGACATTTAACGTGAACTGACCGATGACCAGGCTCAAAAACGAGTGAACATTTTCAAAGACCTACTATTGCCAAACAAGAGCAGTTTGAACAGAAGTTCATGTTGAATTTTGAGGGCGTGTTGCACTTTCAGCTAGTCCCAAATATCAACTCAGACCTTTGTGCTCAACGTCTGTATCGAGTATATGACGATTCGCAACGAAGACAAACAGGCAATATATTTTTTCCGGATATATTTTGAAAAATAAACGCTTTGAGTATGTAATTTCTTTGAACTATTATTTCAAACTTGAAATATGGAAATTCTGTTGACTGAATCTAGTATGTTTTTGTTTAAAAATGTTCCCCAATTCTTGTGTTTGGAACATAGTCAATAAACCAACAAATTTTAATATGTCCATTAAAAATATAATATTGCTTCAGAAGGTCAGCATTGATTCCTCTCTAAAAAATTATTTTCCTTAATCCATATGAATTTTCATAGCTTCATATAAAATTCAGCATTAAGTGTTTTATTAATGTTTGCCACCATGAAATATAGACAATAGTCTATTCTTATTATTTTACATCTTGTGGAAATAATGATGGATTTATATAATTTCCTTGAGGAATAGTGCGTAAAAGTAATGCAGAAATTGAACTGACCACAATGATTCGAAATTCTGTATCGAGAAACATGAAGCTACTCACACCTGTACTTATCGATATATCTGCATACATTAGGAATTCATTTTAAATATCTATGTATAAATCAATATGAATAGGTTTATTGAAGACCTATGATTAATTTTGGTTTTGTAGTTTTTATTGATTTTTCTTGTATAAATTCCGCATTAATGTTTTATTTCCTTTTTTGCAATTATAATTTGACGGTTTTTTTATATATATCTTTTGCCTCTTATAGTCTTCTGATCAGCAGGGTTGTAAAGTATAAATAAACTATAAAAATACATAAATGGGGAAATAAAATGCCTTAATGCAGAGATTATATGAAATAAGAAAATTTATTAAAAGATTATTTCAAATATTTATCAGTAGGCATTAATAAATCTTGTTTCAAGACAAATGTCTTCAGAAGAGAATGTAGACAATATCAATTATAGTAATATCTCTTCGTGGAATAGCACATCTCTATCTATAAAATGCAGGATGCATGTGTGTGTGTGTGTGTGTGTGTAACGAATGCACGGCCGCAATTTTCGACGGATTTGCACCAAAATTTACATTCGCATGCTCCAAGTTAATGGAAAGGCCAAGACCGACTTTGCATTTCCAAACTCCTATCGATAGTGGAAATAATCGAATATTTCATGCTTCTTTCTTGCGTTTTCATGTAGTTTGCGGCCATTTTGTACAGAGTGAGAGAGAATAGCTGCCTGCCACGAATAGGCAGGAAGATTCTATTGGCCAGCGTGAGAGCCAACAGCTGACTGACACGATTGTTAACTAGCATGCTAGCATGCAAAAAAAAAATCGATAGCTGCATTCGTCGCAAATGGGAAAAATTTAAATCTGCATGGCACTTTACTCCAATTGGCTCATTCGCTTGCTTAAACTCAATGTTGATTCTGATTCCGCAGAATTGGGTTGGGTGTGAAAAGTATTTGTTGTTAACATTCTTTTTCATTCTGTTTTTCCAGTTACGAGTCCTTTTTTAAAGCTGATCGTTTTGTGTTCATTTTGTTCAGTTCTTTTTTCGTAATAGATTTAATGTTTAGTATAGAGCTTAGAAAAAATTTGCAGTGCAAGCGGTAAGGAATATAGCAACATCAGCAGGGCAAAGGGCACTCCTTTAAAGGCAAGTAAGGGCAAAAATATTTTAAGTCAAGTGATAGCGTTTTCTGTATGAGTATGATTTTTGAATCAAGCACGGGCAACGCCGGGCCATGCTGCTAGTACTTTTATATCAAGAACATTTTATGGTAAATGTATGTATAGAAATTGCTTTAATAGATAGATCATCCATAATAAATTTACGTCCATAAAATTACATATATGAGGTATTTAATAACAAAAAAATGAGGGAAACATGAACAAAAAGAAAATGAATTAAATCAAATCTGCTCTACAGTATACTCTAAAAATATATATTTAATAAAAAAATAATTTAAAATCATCAGCGTTCCATCAGCATGTGTAGTCGCATCAACGTAAACCTCACTTTTAGTCCGATGAAGCCTAAAATGATGATTACATCACACACACACAGTTGTATATATATATATATATATATATATATATATATATATATATATATATATATATATATATCACACTAAGCAAGGTAATAAAGCCACTAATATGTAACATGAGTGAGAATAATAAAGGATCAGTAATGTGATAACAGAATATGACTATTGTTAAAGCATTTAATTTTTTGAAGTTAACTGGGAAGAAAGACTCAAGAAGTCAGATGGTAGTTCCACAAACGATAAGTGCAATAGAAGAAACTAGTAGCATAGAACTTATGGTTACATCTATACATTTCAAGTGTAAAGTGATTTTAGTATTTCACTGGTGTAATGAGTCGGGCAACTATATATATATATATATATATATATATATATACATATATATATTTTGCAAGAAAATTTTAAAAATATATATGTGTGTGTATATGTGTATGTGTGTGTATGTGTGATATATCTCATCATTTAGGTTTCATAGAATATTACTCGCTCATTATTGTCTAAAAAACCTTTGAAATATGTCATTTGTGACAGAACTCTCAACCGCCTGATGAATATTCGTTAACGTTCTCAAATTTGTAATGTCCCTCAAGGGAACAAACGCTTTGGATAAGAATATTTTCCCTTGTTTTTATATATACACACACACAGACACACACACACACACACACACACATATATATATATATATATATATATATATATATATATATATATATATATATATAGTTGCCTGACTCATTACACCAGTGACATAGTAAAATCAGAACTTATGTTGGAGTGGGAAAGCCGTAGTTCTTAAGGAAAGAGGAGAAAGGAGCTGGGACGTAGATTTATATTTTCATAAGATTCCATAGCGCCACTCATTCAGAGTAAGATTGATAATTTTAGCATTTTTTAGGCAAAAGTTTTGAATGAATTTATATCTGTGTATAACTAGTGCATTTGATAAATTGCCATGTAGAATGTACTTTGTTTGTTGATAGATACAATTTTAAATTTCTACATTTTTCTCAGTGCATTTAAGATGGGTGTTGATGTGCGCATATATATTAAATACTCAAGTATACTTCTAAAATCGGTATTGGATTTACTTTAACAAAACCCGTGATATGGTTCCACATTCCTGGTTACGGGATTCTTACGGATGTTCGTGAAGACAAAAACTATTTTACACTCCTCGAGTCTATTTCTATACAAAGCTGAATCAATCTGAATTGTTCACTTTTTCTATCTTCTTGCTCTAATTCCATTATCTTTGGTTTGGAATAGTCGAAATCGGATGCATCACGAAGTAGAAAATGTGTGAATGCAGTCAACTATCACTTGTTAATGAAACATCTAAACTTCAATCATTGGTGAAAAGCATGAAAATCTACAACAGTTATGCTGTCATAGAATTTGCGATATCGAAGGGTACACTGCTGTCGATATCATTGGGGGAAACTGGAAAAACAGGGACAGAATTGACCACATGAGAAACCATTGCCGAACACAAGACAATGAAAGCAAAAAGTTTTATAACCTTGTTGGATATCATGCTGGCATAGTGATAGTACTCGTTGCAGAAGCATACATGAAACGATTAACGCTTCTTCTGATGTTCAAATGTAATGGATCGTTTATCTACCGTTATTCTCTCGACTCATGTATGCATGTTAACGTAATGTGAATGAGTAGTTGACAATAACGGAAATAGAAAATCTAGTGAGAAAACATGAAAACCGCACTTTTAGAAATGTACTTTAAATGATATTGCAAATACAATCACTTTTTTCGAACCTGGAAAGATTGGTGGAGAGGTCTTATCGGCATTGAAGACTGCTCAGCCAGTACAGACGGATGGTGTCGAATTGCAACTGGTCAACAACGAAGTGACATTTATCAAATCCGTAGTGAAATCCAATAATATTGTCAAAGGAGAATATTAAGAACAATGAAATCTACAGGACTCGAGTACAGAAAGGGAAGTTAAGAACGAAAACGGCAATATGGCTTAATGGTCATTTTCAGATGGACCACAAAAATCATTTAGACAAGTGATTCATGGGATTTGTTGACTTGGATAAGTATCCTACTAAGATACGCTCAAAATCAAACTCTGAATATTATTTCTCTCCGGAATTACATAAACGTATATAAATTGTAAAAAATATATTTTTTTACAGTTCTGTTACAAAAATATATCTTTGATGTTTAAATTTCTTATATCTATAATAATTTCCCCCGTTAATAGCAAATACACATCCCGGTTTTATATATATATATATATATATATATATATATATATATATATATATATATATATAGATTGAATGTGTGCGCTTTTCAAGTTACATGCAAGAGTTATGCATATAGATAATTAAAATTATGTACATAATTTGCAAAACGAAATTCAGACACTATGTAACGTGCATGGACCGTCTACGTGAGGCTGCCAAAGAAACTATCAAGGTTTCAATAAAGAAAGGCAACTCGGATTTAACGGCAATGATTGTACGACAAAATTACCGAGAAAAAAATTGAAGTGAAACAATAGACATTTATTGGTTTTTGTTCCACAGAGAAACTGTATACTCGTTTACTGTCAAGAGAGATTTAAATCAAATGTTGAAAAAAGTAAATTCATATAGTTAAATGAAATTAAAATGTCGCATTTTACTACTAGATTGGAATCGTTTTAATGTTGAACTGGCTAGATACAACCTTATTTTTTATTCTAACAGCTTCTTTCTCGCATTTCCTGCAGATTCATTGCTTCCATGGCACCTATAATCATCCAAATTTTAAATGCAGCGTCTATCGCCATCTTCTGAATTCCTGAATCATATCCTTTATTGTCATTTCTTCTCATTTCTCGTCACTAAAATATACTTTTCCCCTTTCACTTCAAGTAACCCTCTGCGTCTTACCGGTGCTCGCATTGAAAGAATTAAAGATAAATGAATTATAATTTTCAGAAATTTGTTTCCGAAAACTGTTTCTCATATAATACATTTTTATAGTTATGTTGAGTGTGTTTAAAACAGTTCTTGAATGCGAGATATTTCCTGGAAGCTTCGATACTTATATTGGCAACCAGGCATCGATAAAGACACAGTTCTAATTTCTTGATTATATTGACTTCTGTATAACTAGTTGTGTTTAATTTTATTGAGAGATGAAAGAATAATAATATTCAAATTTTCATGCTGGTGTATGTTCGAGTTATTTTCAGCTAAGTCTTTTCCAAATAAAATGATGACAATTTGTTACTTTATAGATGTGCTTACTATCTTCTATGAATATCTCTAATGAATTGTCGTTTAAAAAACTACAGATATGTTTGAAATTACTTTATTGCACGTTATAATTTACATGAATTATGCTTTTATATTTTCAAAAATGTTACATCTTTCTGCCTGTCTTTATTCCTTTGTCATATATGTTATTTAACGTTTAATTTTAAACATCATCACTTAATCTTAAATATTTTCAGGTTGCTTTTTGTTATCTTTTAATATATTAGAACAATTTAATTTTTGAAATTGCTTTTGAAATTTTACATGTTAACTGTTTGTTCATACCTCCTTTAAAGAGTGTTTTAATATTGTACAAATAATTTCTTATACATGTATAGTTTCAACATTGAACAACTACATATATATTTTGTAGTTATTGCACAAAATATTTTAAGACATCTAGCAATTCTATTACATACATTTCGTTGTAATATTTAACAATTATGCATTATAATATATTAAAATGGATATATTTTCATCAATTTATTTTCATATCATAATATAATTTATATATTCCTTTTAATATTTAGTGAGTTTCATTTCATTAAAATAGCTTCTGTGTGATATATATGGTGTTGAAGAAAATTCTTGTAAACATTGATTTCAAACGTAGAAGAAGCACCAATTATAATGGATTGTGCTGTCGTGCAGGCTGCATTAGTTCCAAGAAAACATCTTTTACCGAAAGATCTTCAACTACTTCAGCTCCGGTAAAATTTTCACTTACAATGACCACCAACAAGAAACAAAGACTAACACCTTTGCTTTTAGATATAATTTGGAAATACATTTCTTTCATTTGTTAGATATGCTCGATTTAGCATCGTTTGCATAGTTGCGGTACATTCATAGACTTAACTGTTTTGTGGACGAAAACAAGAGGCAGATCTGCATTCATATTGGATAACATATTTTTATTGAATTATGGGTGGAATCAGTGGCTCTGCATTTGGTATATCGAATTAAACGTCTTTCATTTGAAATCTACATAAAAAATCTTTGAAGCATTCCGTTGACTGAATCGTATACTTCTTTTAACTCTCTTTTTGAGACAAACTAGAATCGACTTTGAACATTTTTTCGATTATTTCTTTTGTCATTATTTCTAACAAAACAAAATATCTATGTACGTCTGATCGAGTTTGGTGATATATTTAATGTATTTGCCCTAGTGGCCTTTGAAACATTCAGAAATTTCCTAGAATTTCTTTCTCCTGTTTAATGAAATTCATTACTGTAGATAGTTTTTTGTTAGGCATTTTGAACTTATTCTTTCACAGATTTTTGACTAATCGGCAAAGAGTAGTGTGATAAACAGCAAAATAAAAGTTTGATTATCTTTTAAATACACACCTTTATAGTCCTCATATACTCATCTTAACGGACTCATTACTTTGAATAACCATATATTTTATACGGAATAATATTATTTTTACTTTGAATAAAGTATATGTTCAACGAATAATGTTATATTTTTATTTTTTATAATGTTCACTTTTTACATAAAAGTATATTTAAATTATACATATGTGTCTGGCTTAGTGTATACTCCTGTAAGATTCACAATGTATACATTATCTGAAAATAATAAGTTCATATTACTTTCAGAGAAATAAACACTATCGAACTATATAAATCAAGCGTCAAAATTCATTTACATTAGTTTGTTTTTGTTAATAATATTTTGTAGTCTTGCTTCGTCAGATAAGAGGGAAATATAAATAAGTCGTACTTCTGGATGCGATTTGCAACTTTAGCGAAAAACACCGTTTTTAATTAAGAGTGATGAATACAGGATACCTGCATACATAGAATACAAGGAACATGATTAACTAAAGAAATAGTCGATTAAAAACAGTGCTGGACTTAGCAGTGACGAGAGTCAATCCGTGGAAAGGGCCCGGAAATAGCAAGCAAATGTCAGTAATATTCATTTGATAATCAGACAAAAACTGTTGCATCTTGCTAAAAAAATGTACACACGTCTAATAGACTCTGATAAGAATCTGTATCGGTCATTGTGTGTGGCATCCGTCAGTCCCAAAGTACCATGGATCTGAGCTGAAAAACTTATGCCTCAGCTCCTGATGGCGGCATAGCATCAGTTATGGCTGTACAAGCTCATACGACTGTGAAGGTCTTGATTGCAACCGATACATGTGAAGACACTCTCCTACGATATCGTCGTATTGTTTCTTTCCTTCAAAAACGCTTCACTCCGGCGGTAACCATCAGTTTTCTCTCCCCTCGCTCCATTCCTCGGTGTAAATCGCGTCTCCAGTGTCAGCGATCATTGGTTACGTCTTCCCACCTCCATGTCAATCGCCCTCATGTAACTTTTGTAGACGTCCTTAAAGCGAAGATGAGGTCACCCTCGTGCCACACCCTTGCTGGTGGCACAATATCGATGATTACAGAACTCGCTTAATACGAATATTTCGAACATTTCAATTAGCAAAACGCACAAACCAATATCTTACCCCCCCCCGCAAAAAAAAGATTAAAAACTAAAAATATGAAATAATTAAAGACGGCAGAACGATATGGCACCAAATGCTAAATGATGTATTTACTGAAATTAATGAAAAATATTATAACTATTGCGTTATCCTTAATTAACTAAAGAAAGTGTTACTTTTGTCAATAATTCGATTTGGAATAATATTATTTTCAAATTTGTTGTCAGATATTCAGACAAAAAATTCTTCGTCAAATAAATCTAATATAAAATGGTATTTTTCAACCTTATATTGATGCATAAACTAAGTTCTTATAAAGCTTTTCTGTAGAATTATCAGTTTCTTTGTTCTTGTATAAGTGTTTAATCGAGTGAAATGTCAATTATTACATATAATTAAAATGTAAAATTTTTCCAAACTATTGCGTTATTGCTTATTTTCTGATTATGATTCTCTGTTCGGTTGGTTAGTTAATCCTTATTGCAGACACCTGCTCAGTCATATATTTGCTTCTTCAAAACCAAATGATCCAACAAGTCGGTTATAATGCGGCTATGCTCCGCTGACTTTATGTGGAGATTATGTTAAGACAGCGCGTAATTTTGCGTGATCTGTCGTTGAACAATCTCAATACTCTCCTACCATCGGACATCAGGAGTTGGGAATTCTTGCTAATATAACGGCTGACTACTTCTGAAGCCTTTCGTCTACGCATTTCGCTCACAGATTATGTGTCAAACCGATCTCTAGTTTACAGACACCTCCATACGGTGTCACCAAACAGATATTATAATCAGTCACTTTTACAAATTGACCATAGTAAGATTTGAAACACGGTTTTATGGTTGGAACACTAACTCCTAGATTACGCACACAAGCTGCACCTATATGACAGAAGAACGTTTCACTTTAATGGACGTTACTATTTTAAGTACTTCAAGAAATTTAAAACGGTTATGTCTCAATTAAGTGGCAGCTGCATTTCCGGTCTAAAACTTATGCACAAGCAAAAGAAGGACTAAATAAAATCAGGTTCTTTGTCCTGACAGAACAATGACCGATTGCTTTCTTTAATTTCATCGATTTCTAGCTGTAATCACAGAGGCATAAGGAAAAGCGTCTCGGAATATTTATTGGAAAAATTTCTGTTTAGACATCAACCTTCAATGTGAAAACATGCTTTTTCCTTCGTTAACCCTCATTTTATGTTCATTGAATTAATGTCCATTAACAATCAGATCATTTCTGGTCATATGTTTTACTCCGAATCGACTAATTGTTAAGTAGACCGATAAATTATTGAATGATTTGTTAAAAGACTTACAATTACGATAAAGAGAGACAACGCATTTAAAGTAAGATACTGTAGTAATAATGAAGAAAGTAAACATGTCCAAATAAAATTTTGTAAAATACGAGATTTCTAGAAAGAAAGAAAGAAAAATAGACTGAGAACATATATCAAATATCTTCAGTTTATATATTGACATTTTTGTAAATTACGGCAGGCTTTCTTTGAATTATATTAATTTCTATTTTTTTTCATATATGAAATATTATATAAAATTTGAATTTACAAAGCGTCGTCAACCCCAGAATGTCCAGTAGTCAGCAACAGAATAGGTCTAAAATAATGGGGGATGTCAAAATGAAGCAAGTACAGAAATTTAAATATCTGGGAAGTGTTTTAACATGATGGAAAATATGATACCGACATCTCAAGTGACACTGGAAAAGCATGAGCTAATATTTTCTTTAAAACATTATAAGGTGTTAGAAACAGGAACTATTTCTCAGAAACAAGAAAAGAATACCCTGCTTCTATGTTTAACCAACTACACGAGAGTTAAGATTTTTTGATAAGGTTGTACAAAAATAGTATGAAATAGTTGCAGTTCATGTTAAAAGAATGGAAATAACAACAACAACAACAAAAAAACTTAGATTTAGAATCAGAAAGAGGTAATGGGATCTTTTGGGAAACATAATGAGAAATGAATCCCTAGAGAATTTGACACGCACAAGTCATAAATTACAAGCTGACCAGCGAGTAACGTAACTACAGTCTTGGTGTAAATGGATGGTAGAATAGTTACGGCAGAGACAGTGCAAAAAAATGAAAAGCTATAGAAATTTGTGAATAGCCATGATTGCCCACGTCCTATTGCGATATGACACATAAAAATAATACGTAGTAAAATCCGATAATGTCAGCAATAATTACAAAACAAAAATAAAAATCGCGTAGTAACCTTAGCCTTATCTGGTCCTCAGCTAAACAGCAATTTGTCAAGCATGTCGCAGTCACTACAACACAACACGGACGCAAACACACCGAATATTCGAGGAGCAACTAAATTTACCGAAACGAAGTTGCATCTTTGTAGTGAGTAAATTGTTTTTGTCCATATGAAAAAAATAGAAGGAAAACTCTGAGATAACATCTGCGGATTTTAATGATATCCAATGATGTCGACGTGCTCTTCTGTTTAGTTAATATCATGTTTTGCTTAGAGGGTTGGACTGGCTCTGTGCACTGCCTTTGCCTATTATAACTACTTCATGCACAGGTATTGCTTCATATCTGGATATATTTTGTGCACTTGTAATCTTAGTATAGCATTATGGCCAGCCGTAGCCTAAAAAGACATATTGCCTTGCAATGAATGTATTTAATACAATCAATGTCAATGGAAATAAAGGCTCTGAAAACAGATGTGAAATGCTCTGGCCCGGCAGGTGTCACAGGGAGCCGCGTACTTGTCTTGATGTTGAAGCAAATGTACAGCAACATGAGAGAAGTTCTGCACTGATTGGTAAGGAGCTCCCAAGATATGATATGGACGTTGAGGCCCTTTCGAAAACTAAATTTCTTGGGAAGGGTCATTACATGGAGAAATCTGATGGCTATACTTTTTTCTGGGGCGAAAGGAAGGCGGTTAGAACATACATGGTGTTGCTTTTGCCGTTAATACATCAATAACTATCCAGCTGGAAAAGTTTCCGAGAGGAATCAATGATGATCACTATGAGAGAAAGTCTAGTATGTGGGTGATATACCCCAAACATGGGTTGCTGAGATTAAGTAAAGGAAACTTTTTATGATGAACTAAAGTCTCCTTTATGAAAGTACCTGTAACAAACAAAAAAAAATTTAATACACGTATTGGTCTCCAATGTGAGGCATGGAAGTTTCTTGGTAAACATGGGGTTGGGAAGTGCAACATCAATGTTTTGTCGTTTTTGCAAATGTGCATGGAACTGAACCTGTTTTTTGGCTGCACAATGTTTAAACAAAAGAAAAAATATACGACATCATGGATGCAAATAGAAATAGTGGCACATAATTGAATAAGTCCTTATGAAGTGCCGTGATGTACAGAAACTATGTACTGGGCGTGTGATGCGTGGGGCTGAATGTTGGACGGACCATCGTCTAGTAAGAGCAAGAGTCAAGTGTGTTGTCCGTAAAAAGGAAAGAGGCTGACTATTAATAGTATGCACGTTTCCGAGGTTAGGCAGAATCTGGTCGCTAAGATGGATGCTTTAGTAATTGAGAATAATGACTTCTTTCAAGGAAGCACTTTACGATGCATGTGCTGAGGTTGTTGGATATACTAATAAGAAGCATTAGGACTGGTTTGATCTGAATGACAATCACATAGAAAAATTCTTGGAAGAGAAAAATAAACTCTACTCTGCATTACTTCATGGTAATTTGCCTGGTGATGAAAAGAAAATTGATGGCATGTTAACGACAGCTGATATGCAGCAAAATTTGCACGCGATTAAGAACAAATTGTGGAGAGAGAAATCTAAGGAAATGCAGCTTGCGTAAGATGTGAAGGATATTAAGGCCATGTTCAATCTGCTTCGTGAAGTTTAGGGGCCTTCTACTTCACCTGTAGCTTCTCTAAGGACAATGGACGGCAAAAGTCTTCTTCGAGATCCTGATGGTATTATGTTGAGATAGCGTGAACATTTTGTCAAGCTTCTCAATAGACACTCAGAGGTTAACGGAGAGTTTATCAGGTCTATAGCAGAAAATCATGTTAAAGGATTTCTCGCGAAGCCTCCAAAGTTTGAGAAGTTTCAAAGTGCTGTCAGACGGCTTAATGGTAGAAAGTCACATGGGATGGATGGACTGCATGCAAGATTTTTAATCACGGAGGAAAAAGTCTTTTGCATCGACTTTATTCTTCGTTGCTAGATGCCTGGAGCAATAACGGTGTTCTGGATGACTGGAAAGATGCTGTCATGATTGTTTTGTACAAGGGCAAATGTGACAGGGATGATTGTTGAAATTATCGTGGCGTATCACTGTTGTCTGTTATTGGCAAGTTCTGCTAGATCGCTTGTTGCACCACATTGCTAATGAAGCTTTTTTGGCGTCACAGACGGAGTTCAGGGCTGGACGTGACACTGTAGATATGATCTTCACAGCCAGGCAATTGCAAGAAAAGTGTATTGAGCTAAATATGGATCTCTACTAGGTATTTGTTGACTTGACAAAGGCATTTGACACCGTAAAAAGAAAGGCTTTGTGGAAGCTGGGATATCCTGAAAAGTTTTTTTTCCATTCTTCACTTGTGTTATGATGATATGAAGGCATGGGTTAATTTTGGTGGAAAGCTCTCTGATCCTGTGACAGTTGTGAATGGAGCTACAACCCTATTTGTCCTGTACTTCTCTATTGTTTCTGAACAGGGCTTTAAGAACTGCAACCTTTGTATTTACATTCTCTATCGTTTAACAAGAAGGCTGTTTAACGTCAGGAGGTTTGATGCAAAGTCGAATGTTCCCTTGTCATTGATCAGGGATTTGCTGTATGCTGATAACTGGGATCTTGTGGCTCACACGGAAGGAGATATGCAGCATCTCGTGGATGCTTATTCTAATGCATTCAGTACATATGACTGACTATTAGTCTGAAAAAGACAGTAGTCATATACCAACCAGCTCCAAGGAAGCCATATTGTGAACCAAACATTTGTCCGTGGTAAAAGTTTGAAGGTTGTTTGCGCATTTCTGTGTCTTGAGAGCATGTTCTTTGATTCTGGTATGGAAATCTCAAACCGAATACAACGGAATTTTAGTGAGTACAAAGCTAAAAGTCTATCAAGCATGTGACCTTACAGCACTCTTTTATAATTGGAAGCAGCGTCTATTCAACCATAGACGCTCTTTTAGATAGAGATACCTCAAAAATAGAAATTTCTTTATCCAAACACCACTGGGATCTGCTGGATAAGGGACTAACCCCACATTTCGAATGGAGATATTTATCATGAGCTAGAACCCCTAATAACTTCCGCGATCGGTGTGATCTGTGAATGGCGAAAAAAAAAATATTTTTAAAGATAAGAATCATGATAATTTGCTAAATCTTCGTAGTGAGATATTTTTCTAAATGTAGACATAAGAAATGATTCAAAACATAAACACGGTTTTATAACGTGTTGTCACTTGTGTCAGTTCCATCTTGGTTCAATAACATTGGGCATGACATTTTAATAGAATGACTATTATGATTATCTATATGTATCTATATATATATATATATATATATATATATATATTATTGTATATACGCATATGGATGCATGTATATGTAGGCAGATGTGTATGTAGATGTGTTTATATTTAGGTATGTATGTATGCATATATATATATTATATGGGTATATATGTATATATGTATGCTTAGACGCATAGATAGAGGGATACATTGTTTATTTGTTTAGATGGGTGTGTGTATGTAATTGTATGGAGATGTGTATGGTTTTATGTATATATGTTTATGTGCACGTATGTGTATGTCCGTATATATATATATATATATATATATATATATATATATATATATATATATATATATATAGGAGTGGATGGATATGAATGTATGTGTATATGTGTATATGTATGTATGTATATATATATAGAGAGATATAGATATATGTATATGTATGCGTATGTGTGTACACGCCTATATGTATGTATGTACGTGTAAATACAAATATGCTGTTGTGTATGTGTGTATACGTATGTGTTTCTGAACATAGAAATATAGCTCCTTGCTAGATTAGATAATCGTTATATATTTTTTATCTTTTTTATATGTTTATATTTGATTTGTAGACTGTAATGGATATTACTTTTATCAAATTTTCTTTATTACACAGCGGCCCATTTATAAATGCCCTTCGGTTTTAGTTCCATCACCCCATCTCTTCCCCCTTTTTTTTCTTTACCTCTCCCTCTCTCATCTTCTGATCTTTAAGATTATATCGTCTATTGTGTGTGTATGCCACCACAACATTTATAGTCTTTTCTGGTGTATCTTGAATGTATTCGACATCCAAGAATATTCATATTTCTCTCACTTAAACCGTCTTTGACTCCACTCTTTAAAACTTCTCTCTGTTAAATTTTAATCCCCCTTCATCTTTAGGCCTTCCTGTTTTTCTCTCGTCTGTTAGCCCTCCCTATAGCTTTCATTTACTCTAACATTCGTCCCACGCTCTCATACATAAACTCTCACTAAATTTTATTTTTTATTCCCGGAGTTGTTTTTTTTTCGGAATTTGTACGTTTGATGAATTGGATCGTATTTACGATTCCAATGGAATAAATTATAACCATGGAATATTAGTGTTTAAGCCTTTTTATTATATCCTTTCACTTTCCTGGACATTGAGTTCTACCTGGATTCTATCCTCTTGGAATTATTTTTTATACATATAATATATATATGTATGTATGTATGTATGTATGTATGTATATTCATATATTTTAGATTTATGATTGCATATGTATGTGTATATTTACCACTGATACATATACATATATATATATATATATATATATATATATATATGTGTGTGTGTGTGTGTGTGTGTGTGTGTGTGTGTGTGTGTATTATCTCTCACCGCTAACAGAACTCAGAATTTCATGCACAACGCAATCTTCAGGTGCCGAATAAGGACTGATCGTTGCGTAATTTGAATTATACAATCTCTGGTTTCACACTGTTGGCATAGTTGTATATTATGTTGGAATTACAGTTTTTAATTACCGTTTACAATAATTTACAGTTTTCAAAAATATATAAGAGCATTTATTTCCGTTATAATATATGGCTCTTGCTAAAATATGTCAGTTACTAGAAGGAAAATACAATTATTTATTATATATATATATATATATATATATATATATATATATATATATATATATATATATATATATATATATATTATTGACCTTACCCATAATAACATAATGGACTATTCCATACGTAATAAATACTGCGCCTCAAAAGGAAGCAGGGACTTCAGTCCGATGTCGGACGACCCGCTGACGTGCTGATCGGTTGAACTCTCTGCCTTCGGGCGGGGATGAATCCGAACGAGGCTACGCCGAAGGGCGGAGTCACTTTCGGGGAGGTAAACCGGCCATGAACCCGTTTATACGGGTTCAAAGGGCATATTTTTGGCGGAGATCCCACGGGTTCGGAGATCCCACGTTAAACCGGCCTTGTGTCACATGATGCCCTCGTGGGGGCGTGACTAAATACCGTTCAGTCTTAAGTCTGGAGTGAAGTCAGTCAGAGCGAGCGAGTCAGTCAGTCGAGTCAGAGGCAGTCAGAAACAGAGTCGCGTTCAGACGTTTACTACTAAACCTGATTGTTCGTACTAACACTTTCTACCTCGCTATATATATTCATGTTTGTAATATATCTGTATTATTTCATATACGTGTTTCGGTTCTTATTAATGGTTCTGCCTTGGACTATAACTGTGGTACAAGGAACCGGACCATAACAATATATATATATAGAGAGAGAGATAGAGAGACAGACAAACAGACAGATAGGTAGATAGACACATTCAATGATAAATTACTTCTATTTATATATATTCAATGATATTTATAATTGATTATATATTGATATATATATATATATATATATATATATATATATATATATATAGTAGAGATTTGTTATTATAATAGACAGAGGAAATAGGTTGCCTGTTCATTCACGTTTTATATATTCGTATATTGTCAAGTTTGTTTCATTTTTTCACAACATTTGGCAAATGTTATGCCCGTTCCCAATGACGATAACTGGAAATCACACAGAGTACCGGCGTCGATCGATGTGGGAGGTAAGAAATTGAACCGAACGCTTTATACTTTTTTATTGGTCATCATTCGATGGACTGAAGGGAAGGACAAGAATCCAAACGTACAGTTATGCTTTCTTGTACTTGTCGAATCGTGTGGAAAGTAAAGCTTCGAATCTGAGATCGAATTCAATTCATAAGAATATTATTATTTTACATAATCTCTAGAAGTTACAAGTTTATATACACAATTATATACGCACGAATGGAAATCCTGAATGAGATTGCAAAAAAGTAAATATGATAACGATATGTAAATTTTGTGCATTTAGGTTATACACACACACGCACACAAACATACAAACACACACAGACACACACATATATATATATATATATATATATATATATATATATATATATATATATATATATTTTGTCTGACGATCGCTAAAGCGTGAAACCCAGGGTCACAAACTCACATCTATCCAACCAAATATGTTAGCTCTATCTCTGATATTGAGCGCTTTCTAATAATACTGCGCATATAATATATAAATAATTATACATATATATATTTATTTATATTTATATACACTTTTCATATATGTATATATATATATATATATATATATATATATATATATATATATTCTTTCGTGCGTATTTTGGAAGCAAATGTTCTTCAAACCAAACGTTATTAAACAGTGCAGACATTTTGTGACGTAATCTTTTTTATCCACTTTTCCAAATTGCAAATAATCCTTATCTAATAAGGAGGGAATTCGGGAGAGAATTGTCCAAAGTTTATGGGGGGAATAAAGATGGTCGAATCTTTCGATCTTCCTAAGTCATCATCAGATTAGGTAGAGACAAACTGTGAGCTTCTTAGAACCGGTGATTGTTGTGATTTGAGCAAAGATGTTTATGACGTCTCTGTGTGTGTCTCCTTATTTTTTTATATACAGTTGAGGATGCGAACTTGATAATTGTCTTATTCATAGATGGTTATTTTTTTGATTATGAGTCGTGTTTTGATAATCAGTTTATTTTTTATCATAATATTACTATGATCCTTATGCTGCCTATAAATGTAGTCTCTACATATATATATATATATATATATATATATATATATATATATATAGATAGATAGATAGATAGATAGATAGATAGATAGATAGATAGATAGATTATGAATAGGAATCCGACAAAATGATAGGCAAAAGAACAAGTCGGAATCATTTTTCACTTAATGCTTCATCAAAGATCAAGATAGAAATGATAACATGATAAAAACCAGAGTGATGCAGATTACAGCACAACAATGTAGGACATAACTTTAATTTCACCAAAGCCAGCCTCATCAAAATAGAACATAACTTAAAGAGAAAATATTATGAAAATATATTCATAGCAATATTACCAACTATTAGCACACGTTTAAAAAATACATTACATCACCATTATTCTACAGATCTATTATTCATAAGTTCAGAATACATAAAAATCAATATATATATACAAAATAAGGACGAGATATATTTTAATGAAAAATTGGTCGAATTAACCTACAGCGTATCACTAACATTTACATACTTTAATATCTAGAATTTTTTCTTAGACATATTTGAATATTATCTGTTATTTCTTTACACGTGACATATATCCAATCAAATCATCCTACTGCATCTTATTAACTTTTACACACTTTCGTGTCGAGAATGTTTTCCACACATATTTAAATATTATCTGTTACTTCATTACACATTAGACGTATCTAAGCCACTATTTTTTATCATTTTTCATCATTTCTATCTTGATCTCAGACCTAGATTTCGTAAAGTTAAACATTTTAGAATAAGATCTGTTTCGTATTATATATGTGTGTGGGCGTTTATGCGTGTGTGCATGTGTTTGTGTACCTGTGTGTACGCGTTTTCACTATATATATATTACGGAAGTTAATGATATAAAATGGCGAAATACCTTCGCTAATAAAATTTTAAAGATGCATCAATATGGCAATTTGAGAATTTTTTTTATAGGGGTTTATCAGTTAATGTGGCATGAACAATAGTTCAATAAGTCGAGTAATGTACAGTCGAAAGTACTTGCTATTTAAGAAAGAACTTATACAGCTTATTTTTTAAAAAGCAAGGATCATAACATTCATTGAGTTCTTGGGAGTTTAATGCAACTTTAAAATTTGTTACAGAAGGAATTTCGCCATTTTATATCATTAACTTTACTAATTTACTTTTTGTATCAATGATTCATTGTAATATATATATATATATATATATATATATATATATATATATATATATATATAATCGACTCTCCTGTCGAGATTCGACGTATGAGGGTCAAGCAGATCAGTTTCCAGGAAACAGACAGCCTGACACCGGCACATGAGATTTGATTATAGTGGTGAAGGCCTCGTGCAGGACCATCCACACTTTTTGATGGGACGAATACAGAATATATATATATATATATATATATATATATATATATATATATATATATATATATAACTTTACTGATTTACTTTTTTGTATGAATGAATCATTGTAATATATATATATATATATATATATATATATATATATATATATATATATATAGCCTGAAAACACGCATATATATATATTTTTTGAAACATGGTTAGAACTGTGTAGCGGAAAAAACATATTTTAAATCAATTAATTTATAATATTAATGCTCTGTAAATTTACATTAAGGACTATTTTGTAAAAAATAAAAATATCTATAAGAACACCGGATTATATATCTTACTGTTCTTTCTTTTTTATTTAAATACATACATACATACATATATATATATATATATATATATATATATATATACGCATATATATATATATATATATATATATATATATATATATATATATATATATATATATATATATATGTTTTCAGAGTATATAATTATAAGTTGGGATATAAACTGGTGAACTTTACAATATTTTTCGCGATAATGATTACCAAGAGAATGTTGTTAAACGTGATGTTTTAAGGCGACTGATCTTTTGGGACATGGTCTTTCCTCAGTCAAATTAAAACTACCATGATTTAGTAAGGAGATCAGACACTTGCCGATATGGTATCGACGTGTCTGAGGCTTTGTTTTTCCCATGTAAATCTGCGGTTTGGATTTAATACTGTTCTAGTGTTCACATATTTCGCTAAGAATGGTTTGCCCTACCTCTGAGATGAGTTCCGTAATTTATCAATTGAAATGTCAGTGCAAGGCTGACTATGTGTGACGAATCAACTTGTGGTTGGAAACCCGGATTGGACATCACGTAACTGCTTCTATACGACAGGGTGTGGCGAGTGGGTGTAATCGCTTGACTCAGTCAGTTTGTGAATCAACGATTTGGCTTCATTTAATTAATATCCCAGGTTGCTCTTCTGAATTTATTGACGGAGTGTTTCGGGTCCTGCACAAATCTCGGACGGTTAAATATTTAGTGTTTTTAGAGGGGTGCTTACATCATGCTTTAGTGATCGTCAATTTTTTCGTCCTTTCTTTATCATGGGTGGGTTATGAGGAATTCTTTTTCGTTTTATGCACATTAGGGGCTTATTCACACCGATTTGTTAACTTTTGTTATATAGTAATACATTTATTTTATTTATGGCTCCTCATTTATCAACCATGTGAACATCTTTTAGTTACCCCGTTTTGATAATTGTCGTTTCAAGGAATCTTTCTGAAGAAGTATGAGACGAAAAAGGTTTCTTTAAAGGAATGCATTCCCTCACTTTTTACAAGCCTTATCCAGAGATTTCTCTGGTACAGAATATTTGTTATATATATATATATATATATATATATATATATATATATATATATATATATATATATATATATATATATATATATATATATATATACCAGTAACCTGCATATAAGAGACTTCTTCTCCGGTCCCGACAACTCTTATATCCAGGTTATACTGTATAAAGATGAATACTTTATAAATATCTATTTCTCTTTCTCTCTCTATCTCTATATATGTGTGTGAGAGAGAGAGATCAAAATTGATTTCATAGGATAACTATTTAAGTCATACCCAAAGATTTAAGACGGTTCAGATAAGATATCATTAGTATAAAATTTAAAGACTTTACTGCTTGCCGTGTCCCTTTTACGATGTCGGCGATCATGGCTCTCCACTAATTTTTATCCTTTTTAATTCTTAGTGAAATGTGCCATTTCACTCTCTCTCTTTCTCTTAAATCCGGTTCTGAGATTTATTCACACATTCTCCTTTGCTATGTTACAAGCTGCTTTCCTTTTGTTCATATAGCCTTCAATATGTCTTTGAGTTTCAAATTTTCCGGCGTCTCTGTTCCCTAGATAATTAAACTGTCACTTTCCGATGTCTTCTGTAAGTGTCCTTATATAAATATATATATATATATATATATATATATATATATATATATATATATATATATATATATATATATATATGTACCGATCTACAAAAATGTCCTGAAACATCGCACCTTTGCAGGTGTGTAGCAACGTAAGGATCTAAAAATCGTAAAAAGCTGGTGATACGTAATTTATTACTTTTCTCCAGGCGAAACATTTCAGCCTGAAGAATTTGGCAATTTGATTGAAAGTAAACATCCTGGTGTCCGTTTCTGCATGCAAGGAATATTTGTTACACGGAAAGTTAGCAATATGCTTTAAATATAGAAAAGCGTGTTGTCCACGACAGGACAAACATTAAACACTATTTTGTTGGATTGACCATCTTAAAGAATAGAAGACTGAGTGTAAACTCTATATCACAAACGGTCAATATAAGTTCGCATCAGTTTTATATATTGACCTTTGAAATTAATAGAACTTTCCCTCTTAATTGATAATAAGAATTGTGATATTTGACTTTCTAACTTATTTGTCTTGGAAAATATCCAAAATGTTTCCAAATCAGCTGCATTTTAATATCTATGATAAGACCGCAGTTGTCTTCAGTCCGCCAGAATAAACATACTTGGCTTAACTACCATTTAGAATGATGAAATCGCCAGGGTGTTAGCTTGCCAGATGAAAAATGTACCCGTGATGTAGTGTCGACATATATCAAACAAAAATGCAATAAAGATAATATAAGTGTTTTAGTAATTAAAGGAATAAGAACTTTATGAATAAATTTGGATACTCTCAATTACTCAAGTCCAATGTGCGATGGCATTTACAATTGAACTGCACAATTTACACAGTAAAATATCAGAATATAGTTTTGCATGTAACCATTATTTTAAGAGCAATCGTTTGTGTTCCTTAGATGGTTATGCGAATCTCAAAATTATAGATTTTGAATCCACTTCATACCACGATTTATTTTTAATGTATACCAAAATTTATTATTCCAAATCCTCCTCAGACAGAGAATTTGTTAACCTTTTGCTTCATGATATTTTGCTCTAAATCCACATGCAGTTGCATGACAGTTTGTCCTTGAGGATCTATCATTATATATATCTATATATATATATATATATATATATATATATATATATATATATATATATATATATATATATATATATATATATATATATATATATATATATATATATATATATATTAATGATTTTAACCCTCGAGTTGGAGGTAATGGTTAGATCTAAACTAGAACCGGTTCAGATTGCAGAGATTGTGAGAAGTATTCTCTTGGGAGTCGGTTCGTGGAAGAAGCACGAGTTGACCTCCAAATAATAGAAAATGCATGATGATGGTTCGCTATAAAGTTCGTCACATAACAGGTCTTATCCGTAACTGTAAGAACTGATGGAACTAAGGAATTTATATCGTCTTTCCATAAAAGTAACTATATAACACCGAGCTGTATACAAAAACAAAGAGAACTGAATATACATGGTCTATCCACATATTTTACATACTTTGAGCGCGGGTTCCTCACACCAAAAAAAGGAAAAAATCCACATAAGTATGGGAATTCTGATCTACCCACAGTTGTTGACTGTGTAAATATGTTATTTCATCTCTTCCAAATATTCTTTCATCCGTAAACAAGGCTTAAGGGACAAAAAGAGGATCGGCAGTTTGTGCAATAATTCATCAGCAAAAGTTCTCCTTTGTTAAATAATAAGTATACAGGAGCTGTTCTTGAAGATCCCCAATGTAGTACTAAGAAATTTACGACATTCTAGGGACCCTTGATATGCGCTGAAAATGACAGCCTGTAGAATGTGTTCTTCGTGTTCTTAAGTACGAGCGGATCTCGGCCTTCCACGATTCATAGTATGTGTTGCCTCATATCCTCAGCAACATGACGATAAACAGCAGCAAATTTTGGATAACTCGGCTGCTTTTGGTCTGGAAAAACAATCTAATACATCTCTATAACTTCGCGTCCATTACTATTCGTGTGACCTTATTTAAAGATCATATCTCCCTGCTCACAATATTAATATACTGCTATTGTTAAACGGAACACTTCTCATTTAACTCTCTATTACACACGTTAAAAGCTGAAAAGAGACTAGCCACAAATGTGCACTAGTCTACATGGCAACGCAGCGCCATCTTCCGTAAACTTTCTTTAAACTTAATAACACAAAAAAACGAAAGATTTTCGAACATATGTTTATATGGACATTTGTCCTTCTCTTGTGAGGAACCCGATCTCAAAGTTTGTAAAATATTTTCTATACACCCGGCAAAAGTAGCCATTTTTAATACTGAAAGTACTAATTAATACATTCTAATTACTGAATATTATTACTTTTATAGTCAAACTGAACATAAAATATGACTAATAAAATTATTATAATACGAACACAATTCTATATACATTAATCATTTTCTGTGTAGTACAATTTTTCATTATTTTATTGGGAGTCATATAATCTCCTAGCTTATTCAATAAGTTCTATGTTTTGTAACTTACTTTACTCTTAGGAAAATAATCCGCGCTAAGTTTTATTTTGCGTTGATCCAAACAAGGAGTCAGGAATATATTACTCGTAAATCAATGATATAGTTTCATCGTAGACTAATAAAACACCCCTATATTTAATCAAATATAACTGTATATATTCTTGGAGTCCCAACGTTCATTTCTGCCACAAGATATTTCACGCGATCATAAATTACATTTATTCCTATGTTACCACAAATACTTTCGAGGCTTCAACCATGAAAATATTACTCCACAAAAAAATATGAACAAATATTATATCTACAGCGCAAATATATTTACACAACAAATGATTGTTCTTATATATATATATATATATATATATATATATATATATATATATATATATATATATATATATATACTGTTTAATTAAGTATACGAGTTTTTATTTGTTGCACAGGGAAGTATAGAATTCAAACTTGATTACATTCTTCAAATATAAAAGATATATTTTATAACATTATTTCGTGATAGGGTACTATAACAGTTATACGACTTCCTAACATATACAAAGGAAAACGAGAGTATGATTATTAATTATCGCCTGAATTGTGTTAACAATACGTATTTATCCATAAATATATTTATGTTACTGGTCACAGCAATTAGCCGTTTCCTCACTGATGCTTTCTGTTTAAATTTATAAAAGCTTGCTCTTAAAAAAAATTTTCAGGAAAATATTTATTCACGTCCAGTAAATGTTTTAGCTCTTTCCGATACTGATAGCGTTTCCTTTCTAGCCTTTTATTTGAAGTAGTTTGGAGTGTCAACATGTTGATTATGCCATTATTTTATCATAGCGTTACATGTACTCTTTATTTTATTTGTTCCTATTGTCAGTAGTGCTAAAGTGTTGTGGTTTCAGTTTTTTGTTTCCGTTTTTTGTTTGTAAATCTGTAGCCAGTCCACAATCCTTAAAGTGGGATGGTCTTTGGTAAGACACACAGGCTTCACTCGTTCAAATCAATTTTAACAAATGGTCTTATAAAGAGATTGTATACAGCTGACAGATTCGATATTTCTGAACAGGTTTGGCTCCATGCATAATATACATACCAGTCTTCCTCTGATGTTTCTATTTAAAAACTCGAGTCTGCAGGCTGAGAATTTGGTTTTGTAGCATTTCCGCTATTGGTGAAAGTAATTATGGCGTAACCTATTTATATTCAATTTCCTTTTCTTTGATACTAAGTTTCTTAGTACTGATTTTATCTGTGTTTAGTACATACTAATTCCACATCATGAATTTTTATGATGGATTCAGAAAGGCTTTCAATCATATTTCTTGGAACGCTTTATAAAGTCTGTGGATTGTCTGTTTAGAATCATTCTTATCCTAACTATGAAGATCTATGTCATCAATATAACTGTCCTCATGATGTATATTGGCCTCGAGTAGAAAATCAGGACCGTCGTCTTATATTCGTAGATTCGTTTGGGATGTAGTGTGGAATGGTTAAAAAGGTCAGTAGCCATCTTTTAACGTCTGTTTTTTAAATCCGCAGAGTATTGTTTTTTAAACTCAGGATTGATGTCTTATGGGAGTATCGTTCAATATTTACGTATTCTTAGAATGATCTCACATGCTTAAGCTAATGACGATAACATAATTTGATTACTGTATGTTTTGGTCAAGATTTATTGACATCGTCAAGTGAATTCAAAATTTACCCATTTATTTGTAAGGTCTGGATGCTATATCTCATTGTTTTTCTAGGGTTATGTGGGAAGAAGAAAGCTATTTTGTTTGATATATATATATATATATATATATTTATATATATATATATATATATATATATATATATTTAATATTTAAACAGTTTTCATGAACAAATAAAAATATCAATGGCAGTATTAGTATTACGATTACTCCCCTTGCTTTCTAGCATCCGAAATCCCACTTTTTAATGGCGTCGATTTCGAAATGTTGTATCAATGGAAATATGCATTTCTTCAGGCATGGGTATGATGTAAAAATTCTTATTTAAATTAGTTAATATTGCCCACATCACTGCTGTTAATGGATTAAACTGTTCACTCAATTATCTGGTGACAAATTAAATGGTTGTTCAAACACTAGGCCGGGTAGTGTGTTAATTGTATTCAGTGAAATCTGGGCGAGTGAGCGAAAACTAAGCAGCACTAAATAAGAACTTGATGAGATATTCTTGGACATTGACAGTGGAACAGGAACAAACTAAAATGTTGATTAGCAAAGGAAAATTCAGACAGAAATTATAAAACTATATTTTGCTACACGAATCAGATTCTTGTGTTTCTCATTTGTCCAGTTACACGACATTCGATCTCACATAAATGGCTAACTCAGCTACTTTAAATATTGGTGCAACTTATTATTTGCGCTTGCTCGAGAACATCCTGATGTTAGTTTAAAATGGCAAAAATGAATGTGTCACGCATACAAGACTTTCATTAGAAATGTTTCTCCGCTGTTTCTAGATCTCTGTTCACTCGATAGTGTGATTTTATATAATTTCCCCCTTGCCTATGCCATTTTAATGCGCAAATTTTAAGAAATAAAAAGTGGTTGAGGCTCCATCCAGGAAGGAATGAGAAATGGGACAAATACGATTAACACAAACACACACATAGACTTTATATATATATATATATATATATATATATATATATATATATATATATATATATAGAGAGAGAGAGAGAGAGAAGAGAGAGAGGAGATGAGAGAGAGAGGGCATAGTGATGGGGACTGGAAAAAGCGAGGATTATTAAATAAATTAAAGTTAAAAAAATAGCACAGTGACTTACCGTCCCAGTTTTTCGGAGTTACGGTGACGCATATTCTGTCCTGTTGTAAGATAAATCTATTGAATTTATTAAATAATTTTCCAATAACAAATAATTAGTAAACGTAAATTTAATTTTAGATTTCATCTATCCTTAAAGTTACAATGCGTTATGCCAATTTTGTAATTGTTTGATTATGTATTCGATAATGTTACCGTCATAGAAATTTTACCAGTATGGCATACATATCGTAAGTCAAAAAATATAGTAGTTATTATTTACTCCCTGTATTCTTAGGCAATTATAATATATTTATTATTATCGCATCTATTTGTTTTATATGTTTTTAAACTGCTACACTAAGTGTGAGTTGGGGACGTTTGTTTGTTTGTTTTTAACCAATGGTGTGAAAATACAAACAAAAAAACAGTAAGGTGAAAGAAAATGATTCCATGAAATTAACACCAATAAAAATAATGTTTTCGAAAATACATATTTTAAATACATACGTGTGAAGATCACCTCAGAATAGTATGCAATTAAAAGAAACAACAATTCCATACAAATCGTCACTTGCAACATCACTTTTTAACTATGATATTCTTTAAAATTAAATATTGAGCTTTGTATATCTATCAAGTAACCTATAATCAGTTTATGTGTGTGCGTTTATTTTGTCCGAATACAAATTCTCATATAGATACTTATATTCCAACGCACAAGAAATCAATTGTATGTGTTTAAATGTGCGTTTGTGTGTGTGTGTGTGCACACGCGTATGTGTTTATCGAACGGTGCGTAGGAGTAGATTTAACGAAGACATGTGCATTGGTGCATTTATTATTCTGCTTGCCATTGGTCTTAATGCGGGTTACGAAAAAACAAAAATATTCCAGTTATATAGGGTCTAATGCCATTAACATGAACGGTAATAATGATTTGAAATATCACGCTAAATTTGAAGTTAATTCTGTGTCTTTCCATTTTGTCCTAGGCTGGACTCTAAAACCAATCTCCTTCCTTATCAAGTGATTCTTTTGGCCATTCTAGATGCGGAATATAAAGCAAAGGAAGAAATAGTAATAGAGAGCATCTCAACATTTGAGGACACTTAGTCTTTTCTTTTCAGCCATTTACTGTTATGTCTTTTTATTTCGTTCTGCCATCTTTCTTTACTTCATTAATGTATTCATTTCTTCACTTGTTTATTTTTCTATTGTTGATTTCATCATAGCAACGCTTTAAATTCTTTATCATGATAGAACTATTTCTTTTCATTCTTCATTTGGTATTCATATCGTATTATTTTATCACTTTATTCATATTGTTTTAAATCATTTCACCCCCAAGCATGGGAATGAATCAACTAAGACATAAGCGGTTACAGAGGGTGAAAGAATGTAAAAAAAACATCATTATTAAGGAGAGAAAATAATAAAAGGAATGTATTCATAGAAACGGAAGAAGGCGATTGAGATTTCATTTAAATTGTTGAAGATCAAAACTTAATTTAATTGCAAGATGCCTGAGTTCCACAAGCGTGAATTGCAAGATGAAAAATTGTTAGCATATGATTTATCGTTGCATCTAACAATTGCAGATGCAAAATATTGAGACCTAGATGTAGGTCTTGTACCATTATAAGATTCGCAAAGTCAAAGAACCAAAGAGCAAAGACTTGCCATAAAAATATTTATAGGAAAAGCAAAATGAATCTATATTACGGAGGCGTGAAATTCACTGAAGTCTAGATGACAAGGAAGAACCAAAAAAATTGCAGATGTTTGGGGTTTTCTCAACAATATCAAGATACATTGCAGAGGCACGAGACCACATGTGACAGCAATATTAATTACATACACGAAGAGTAGACTTATAAATTTGAAAAAATAAATTCTGGCGTGATACCATTCCATATCACAACTTTCTAATTTCAGCTTTAATGTCTTCATACAAAAAAACTTACACTTAGTACATAAATAATGAGGATGGGGAAATGAAAGCAATCCTTTCTCCTGGGATGTGTAATAAATATATAAATTTATAAAAAAAAATACACTCTAAATATTAATAAATCTTCGGCAATATAAAAATATATTCTTGTACCGCGCCTCCGCTTCTAGACTTATACTTGATTCCCCCAGAGAGACAGAGTAAAATCCATTGACCTGCAGTCTAATTGTGGGGTTTCGATAAAATTGCCTGTGCTTTGATCAGACTAATAAGAGTAGATAGGCTCCTCAATCATCCAGTTCGTAGCTCTTACACGTTTATTGAACAGTAGAGGATAATACTGTTTCGGAGATTATTTACAGATTCTTTCTTAACTTTTTCTGATGATCAGATTAACAAGTAGAACCGATTTCTAATTATGTGCGTATCAGTTACTGCAGCCAACATGGATTAAGGAACCCCAACACCTTGGTAGCGCTTAGAGAGGCTGCTCTGATCAACAGTCGCATAATATTGGGATATTCGCAGTGCCAGGTCGCGCACGAATAGAACATGCATGCATTTCCGATGGGCAAACCTGAGAACACATTATGCTCTAGTCTCAGTCACGTTCTGGTGGTTTTTATTGCCATTGACGACTTAGAGTGATAATTAGGTTAACCTAATTTTTTTCTCTTCAAAACAATTCTTCGTATGTCAAATACAATATAATGTAAAACGCGAAAGCCAGTAAACAAAACAAAAAGAAAATCTCCCTTTCTTTCACCAATTTTTTTTTTTTATCCGTTCCAATTTCTGCATTTTTGTGGAAGAACAAATTAAATTAATCCATTGCTACTATTGTATACTCTGTTCCAGGATATCTTCCTCTTTGATAAAAAGATTCCAAATTTCACATGTATGGCCCTGGTATTTACATGTGGGATGACCTTCCAATCCCATGGGTATTGTCACCCGAATCCCCAGACAAATCTTTCATGTGTTTTCGACTCTTGTTATTACACTATGTTATCTATATCTTTTTCCTTTATCGCTTTCATCTTCTAAGGATAGCAGTATATTAGACGATATTATTGGCAGTATAGAAATACGTTACAACACGTGGCGTAAGCATTCTAATGATACTGATATTGCAGGTATTCAAATTTTCAATTTTCCATTGCCCAGTGCATTATGCAAATCTTGGACTTCGCTACTCGTTAGTGTAACGAGTAGGAAAATAAATCTAATCTAGGTATGTTATCTTTCTTTACCTGATTTGTTTCTTACCTACTCTCATAACTCTTGTCGAGCCTCGTAACATTATACACTTGACAACTCAGATCGTTGTGTATTTATATTTTGTTTCAATCATCAATTAGGCTGGAACAACCTATTCATAAGACATCTTTTAAAGAATGCTGGTTGGTATTAACTCCGTGTTTTTTTAGGAGACGTCTCTTGGATTGATATCTTTAACTTCACATTGAGAACTGCGCTATTCCGCTTTCTTCTTTGGTCAAAACCAATATAGATGCTTTCATTCCTTCAGGGTGAAACCTTAGTCTTCTTCTTGGTTCACACCAGCACTTTCTGCTGATATACCCCACAGGAACCACTATTTCCAGCTATACCAGCCTGAAAGATCTGATCATGGTTGAAAGTGATATATATAAACGTGTTCTTAATCTTTGTTTGCCGAAGAGAATTATGTATCGTATTGTATCTATCTACCAAATTTGGCTCCTGTGGCTACTAGTGGTTCAGTAATAGTGTATCAAATAATAGTAGTTCTTTTCCTCCTCTCGTCAATCAATTTGAGCTGTTTACATATTCCGCGGATAAAGCTGATTGTTTAGCCCGTTAATTCTCTTTAATCTCTACTGCTGACACAACTGAAGTATCCTTGCCTAACATCCCATTCAGAACTCAGTCTTTATTGGGTGATAAGTATATTACCCCTTACATGCTCCCTGCTATAAACTCAAATATGTAAGTTCCATGCCATGTGCATTTGATGGTGTCTCAGTAATAGTCGAATCTATGTTAAGCTGTGTTTTCCCAAACTGGCTCCTGTACAATGAATACGACACTACCTCTTGCATGCTTGATTATTTTGTAAATCCTTATCTGTTGTTCATGTTTCTTAAGAACTCAGGTGAACCTCTAGATCCTTCCAACGACCTCTAAAACAAACTGCTCTGTATTAATCATCTGAAATACCCGTTTATACCTTCCATTAGCATGGATGATGCTAAACGCCATGGGAGTGATTCGTTGCGCCTCCTTGGGCTAAAATTATTGGCTAACATGAAGTGAAAAATTTATATTGAATCTATTGCTAGTTCGACTGCTAAGAGATTTGTGGCGTGATGGACAATTTTTCTTTCTAGAACCTATCATGCAAATCTAGAAGTCTACTCGTCGTTCATACTTAGAATATTGCTGCGCCACATATGGTGTGTTGCCCCTTCTATATATCTAGAGATCTTTGATAAAATCGAATGAACAATCAGTAATATTATTGGTTTTGATCTCGTGTCTTGGCTTCAGTTACTTTCCCCACTCCCCAGCGTAAAGTTACTTCCATATGCCAATGCCTTCCCTATATATACTTTCATGGTAACCGTTCCGATGAGCTCTTCGATATGAGGTCTCATCAATTTATATTTGAGTTGCCTATATGTAACCATAGGCTCTATGCTAGCAGTTTCTTTTCTCTCACTTCTCCGATGTGGAAGTCTCTTCCGACTCAATGCTTCCCAATTTACTTTAATCTTCCAAAATGTATATGCAATATCAATCGCTTTTTTTATCCTGCTGATTACTCTTCATTTATTCTCGATCACTAGTAATGTTTGTTTTCTAATTCATCTACGACCAGCAACCTCCTGTGCCTTCGTGTCACTACTGACTTGCATCGAGTAACTAGCTTAAAAATATACGTGTCGTTCAAAAAATAAAATAAATGTTCTCTTCGGTTCAGATCTTAAATCTCGTTCCTTCTCGCAAGATTTCTTGCATGAAACCAAAAAAAAAAAAAAGATCCCGACTTTTATTTTCGGATATCGACACTTCATCATCGGTATACGGGGATATATCTTTCGGGTTCTTCCACTTGTAGGTGAAAATTGACCTTTGTGGTACTGTCTCCTTTCTCTTAACTTTCTACGGGTCATATTCCTCCTCTCTTGTGTGTTGCATTTACGGTCCGATGATGTTGCTCCTCTCATCTATTTCCTCCCATTAACTGTACACTGCTCTGTAGCACCGTTTTATTTACCATTTCTCAAGCATCGCTTGGAGGATTTCCGAGCGGAAAACCGTACCATTGTCTATTACCACTTATACTACTGGACGTTCAAGAATCGCCTTATCCAGTTCCTCTTTGATCACAGAGGCTGTTTCCGCATGCAATCCACTCTATATTTCCTGTCGCCTAGGTCCGCAGTTAATAATCGACAAATACGTACCCACTCGATAATGTGTTATAACCGCAGCTAACCTTGTGCAATTGTTTGTCGTTCCAATCTCACCAAAATCATGCGCGTGTTGGAGCAGGGTTCTTGACTACCATCTGAATTTCCCCTCTTTTTACAAGCTGGTTAACTTTTCGCAACAAATATAGAGCCCTTTCTACTCTCATATGATACGCATTGTGCAACTCATCCAGTTATCTTCTCCCTAGACAGCATACTTTAGCCTCTTCCTCCTCATTGATGACCAACCTCTTTTTGTTTACACGAGTCAATGCACCAATTCCCGAGGCCCAAACACTGTTTTCATTCGTAATGCAAATTCCTATATCAACTCCTCTAGTATTCGTAATCTCCACTTCACTAACACTTCTCCAGTACATTTTGTTCGTATTCCACTGCTCTCCTCTACAGTAGAGTTTACTCAGCTTACTACTGTGGTTGAATCAGTGTTTATTTACACCTCACTTAACACCCACTTTAAAGCCAAATTAACGCCTTTTAGCACAGTATCTATTTCAGCCACATTCGTGTGGTTATAGTCCTTTTTTATCACCCATCCTGGATCTTCCGCGAACAAACTGACAATCTCTACGATTACGCTTGTAGCAATACTGCTAGCATCGCACTACACTATTCCAGTTTTCGTTTTAGGAATGTGCCAAATCCTGGTCACGGGGTCTTCTTTTTTTACCTCAGTTAAGATTGCATTACAGTGACAGTTTCATCATCGACTTTACATTCCCAGATATCCCGCTTGCTCTTTTCACGTAGCTGCATGCTGGTCGCAACCATCCGGTTTAGTGTCCCATACCAAGAACAATTCCCGACTACTCATCTCTCTTGTCAGCTGTTGAACCCCGTTGATCATTCTAAACATCAGTTCACCAACTTTTCCTTTCTACAGCTTAAGGCTCAGCGCTAACCCTCCTTCAAAGTGTTCTCGTGACTTTGCTGTCAATCTGAATTCCTTAAGATGATTAACTACTTCCTCCGTCGATAACATTTTTTTACATCTATCATGATGTCATCAATGTATGAATAGGTGAATTATGTCTTATTGCCGTTCATCAGCACCTTTTTTCCGACCGATGCCATAATTTTCATTGAGCCCGAAACCCAACAGATTCAGGATGTTAGTTTTCCTCTTATAGCGCACCAGCTGGTCCTGCTATAGTTTCTCCATGACGTGTAAAAGCACGTAGGAAGACTTAAGGTGCACATAATGCAGAAATTATGGTGGGAGAAAACCGTCAACAAACGGATATAAAATTATTTTTTCTCGCTGGACTAATGTGGGTATGAAGAACAATGGAAAACAACCTATAACGTATCTGGCATGTTTTTTAAGTAAATGGTTTGCAGAGCAGGCTTTAGAACAGGTAATAAAATTAAAAGGTATTAAGACGTTCAAAGAACAGGAAATTGTGAAGTTACAAGGAAAATCATGAAGGGATACGTCAACATGAACAAAAAAATAATATTTGATTTTGTAGTATTTTTTTTGTAACGTTTAAATGAAATAATTATTAGGGTCAATCGGTGCCTTAGAAATAGTAAATTATATTCATTGCATTGATGAAAGAAATGTCTTTATTAGTTTCACGAATTTTGTTCATAAAACATTTTAAACAGTCACCGAAATCAATATGATAAAAGCTATTCGAATGCATGTGTGAGAGTGATACAAAAATGAGGACTCTCAAAGAACATGATTCAATGTGATTAAAAATGACAATTAACACAATATCTGTATCTTTGAGAATCTTATTTGAAAGCAAGAAGGCGGAATAGAATTCTGTATGGGAGAAGTGTAAGAGAAAAATATTTAGCATACAGTTTACTGTTAAAAGTCACTAATTATACTGTGAAATCATTAAAGCTACCTGTCTATAATAAGCTTAAATTCATGAAGTCGATGTAACGAAAAGGATTAGGTCATCAGTGCGATGGAAAAAACAAACAAACAGGCAACCTTCGATACGAGCGTGGGAAGGCGACAGAAGCCGACATAACAGGTCCGGACAGTTAACATAGCTGATTCTTCTGTGGCATTTTTAGAGAATCTCAAGATATACTGCAGAAGCACCAGACCAAATTTGGCAGCAATATTTGACACACGAACGAACAAAAGATTTACAAATGTGCAATAGATGTTAAGAATTATTCAATTGAAATTTAGGTATATAAAATTGAAATGAAATGTATTCCATAAAAGCAAGGCGATAATATCACTAAGACTAAAGGATATAGAATGAGAACATATTGGAAGGAACCAAAAAACCAATCCGGAAAAGGAAACCAGGTTGAAACCATTTACTCCTGCTCAAACTACCGGGAAGAAGTGTGAACCCGACGACAGGCGATCTTATCGACATTAAATGAAACTGTTAACTTAATTCAGAACAAGAAACCCGATCAGCGAGTATTGTCAATATATATATACATATATATACATATATATATATATATATATATATATATATATATATATATATGGGTCTAAAAGAATCCGGCCCAATAAGATTCCCATTGCAAAGAGTCTGTAAAGTTTGATCCTTTGTTTTACACTATTTATTCGATTATACTGCTATCGAATTGATAATCTATCAATCTATCTATGAATTTAAAAAGAATAAATTAATGAAAACTATAAGAAATTAAAATTATGCTATAAGCAATTCTTTATACGAAATGTTTATTAAAAGTATTGCAATACATGCACACAGATCTTAAATACGATATCACAATACTCTCTAAGATAAATAATGTAGAAACATATAAATAGCATCACAAAGAAATAAAAGTAACTATGAGAGGAAATTAATACATTATAAAGAAATAATTAATGAGTCGATGCGAATTAATTTTGCAAAACTTGAATCAAGAGATGGGATTTGAAAAATAACGATGCAAAAATGAATATTAAATTAAGTTTGAATAGGGAGAAAATAATTAATTCGCAAAATACTTTCCTTACTTTATATTCATTTTGAAAATAGCAAACAAGAAGGAAATAATGACAAAGATCAATCAAAAGTATGTAACAAAATGAGAAGTTAAACTGGAAGGAAATATAAAATACATGAATGAAACTGTGTCTAGCGTAAGAAGAAATAAATTGAAAAATTAGAATCTTATCGAATGAAAGTAATCTGCTATAAATTAATTAATGTACATTCTGAGCATAACAAAACGATTAAAGGAAGAAACGGAAAATATAAAATTTAAGAAAAAAAAAATGAATATATTAAATATAATACAAAAACTCTATAAACAAATAAACTGAGAGGTTGGCTTATCGTCCGCTCCTGTTTAGTATTAGATTTTCATTTACTCTTCAAATATTGATAATTCTCTTTTATTCCCATTGCCCCCTAGAATCTTCATGGCATTTTGTGCTTTATTGGGTGGGTGGGGAATTGATTACAAAAAGAAGGAATAAATTACTGACCCCATCGGAGATGAAACTCTGATAAAAACATTCCTGCCTGACCAGTGCAATATATTCGATAACTGTTGCTGGCTTCGTTAGTGATTCCGAGTGGCAAATCAAATTAAGCTAAGCAAATATCTACGAGCTGTTCCATAGTTTCGAATGAATATTAGGAGGGAAAGCAGAGATATTTTGGTCTTGTGCCTTGCTAGCTCTAATCAGTAATTGTTGGTAAATAAAGAAATATGAATAGGAAAGAAAAGCCAAAATGTATCTCAAAAAGAAAATGAATCTAATTGAGAAGAAAACGTTTTGTATTGCCAAGGCTCAAACTGTCTGACAGTCAAATCAATGTTTTCACAGCAACATTTTGTCACTACTAAAATGCATATTACTTTGAATATTCAGTCATTTTATGCATTTTAGTGAAGGCAACATCTTCTTCTTCCGTTTTTACATAATGTGCATTTTAATGATTTTCACACCTTGAGGCGTAATTCCAATGTCATCTCTCGACAAATGAATTCCTTATTAGGTAAAGTGACGTCTTGGCAACCTGTCATATGATTAGCATACTTGCGCACATTTCTATTGGTGGCAAACTTCGCTGACACAGGGCGCTGTCGTTTGCAAAGCCCAGCGGGCGCCAATCTAACCTGCACCCCTGGGAGAACGCCACAGGGAAGGAATAAATTGAAAGGCTAGAGTAGCAACTGAGGAATCACGAAAGGAAGAATATACTTCGGATGAGGAAGCGTAAAAATCAGAGAGAAGAAATGGAAACGAATAGATAGGCACAAATTCTAAAACATAATAAACAAATAAATTTGGCAAGGAAGAGGACGTAGTCGGAAATTATTGATCAGAAACTGTAAAAATATAAAAGAGAAGGTTATTCAGAAAAATAGAAGGGAAAATTTTGAGCTAAGAATTCAGAAGAAAGATCTGTCAATCCTTTTCCTGGCCAAAGTGAATGAGTGTGAAAAAAATGAAAACATTAGATTGAAAAAAGAAATAGATAAAACGTGAAGGAGATCTTGATAAAAATAGAAAGTAAGACAAGACATATATATATATATATATATATATATATATATATATATATATATATATATATATATATATATAGATATATATAGATATAGATAGATAGATAGATGAATTGAAAATAATGGAAGAGCAATGGTAAAGGGAAAAAAAACGAAACTATTAAATCAAACAGAGAATAATTAAAATGAAATAAAGACAGAAGGTGAACATAAAAAATAATGAGAAGAATTATACTGATTATCTATCAACTATAGTGTTAGGATATTTAGTAAGTTCGTTTGCACAGTGCCTTCGATTATGGGAATCAGTATCTTGTTAATGTTTTATGGTAATTCTCCCACGTACGCACTGACTCTCTCAACTATAAATAGGAGCAGGTACTGCTTTGTGTGGAAGTGAAGTTTCCAACAGTCATCTCTGACAGTCGGACAGAACATTCTTGCTGTAACACTCTTCTTTGTATTTGTTTGTATTACTGTTTCTGTTAATATATTTGTTTAACTCAATTCCTTTCTTTGTGTCTTTATCTCTGGCCTCACAAGGCCGCAACAACATGGCGACGAAGACCATTAAGGACACTTAGGGACCTCAAAAGGAGTACGGGAAAATTGTCAATATTGGTTCTACTCACAGTACTTGGCAATCCAGAAAAGGAAAACGAACAAAGAAAATGCACCCAACTTACACTGAACTGTCTGAGAATTCAATACGCTCAGAGGAAAAAAAAGCACTCATGATTTTCTGAGTGAGTAAGAAATTAAAGTTATTTCATTTTTTATTTTTTCTCTTCAATTACATTCTATTTCGGTTTAATCCTAATAAAAATCATGGACGAGTTCAAATCTGCCATGCTCGATTTTCTTAAGTTCCAATATGAACAACAAAATGAACGGGAACTAAAATGGCAGGAAAAACAACTTGAACAGAAAAAAAGAATGGAAAACTCCAGTTGGATATAGGAAAAGAAAGACTTGAAAATCAAAAACAAACTGAAAAAGAACAGCTTGAAATTCAAAAACAAACTGAAAAGAAAAGGCTTGAACTTCAAAATCGAATTGAAGAAGACTCGCATTACAAAAACAAACGCAAATCAGGCAACAAATACTTGAAGAAACTCTACTTCAAAATCCAGAAGAGCAAAGACATGTGTGCTTGAACTGACAAACAGGTGATAGATTAGTGAAAACGAAAATGCGTTCTCACAAAACACGATCTGGGCCGCAAATAGACAATTTCGTATATTCCCCGGTGTAGGATATAACTTTAACTTCCTTTTTTAGAAGGTACTAGAATTTATACATCACAGATTGCGCAAATTGGGCAAACTCTAAGAAGGTTCGCCTATTACTTCGGAATCTAGGCACCATGGAGCACACCAAATCTGTGAACTATATGTTACCCCGTAAAACAAGCGAACTGACATTTACCGAAGAGATTAAACATCTTACAGAACGTTTTCTTTCTAAAACTTCACTTTTTCATAAGAGAAGGAAATGTATGAATTTATCCGGAAAGGATAGTGACGATTACACTACATTCGCGTTGGTCGTGAACAAACATTGCGATGATTTTAAACTGTTGTAATTGAGATCGAATAACGTCAAGTGTCTGATATTTGTTCAGGGACTCGTTTCATCTAAAGACGATGAAATTAGACGTAGAGTTCTTAACTAATTTTTAAAAAGAGGCAAACCTTACTCTCTAACAAATAGTGGAAGACCGTCAGAGATTCGTAAGAGTACGCCAGCATTAGAAAAATATCAAGGGATTTGGTATAGCACAAAGATAAAACAATCTAATTCTCTCTCTAAATCAAATCAGTCCAAAAAGAAACAAGACAACTTGCCTCCCAGCCCGTGTTCTGGTTGTGGGTCACCACATTGGTATAAAGACTGCCCTTACCGGAAGAAGAATGCCTAACTTGTAGCCGTATCGGACACAAGATCTCACACTGCCGAGCGAGGAAACCGGTTAATAGTTTCGTAAAAACACAAAATCGGATGAACAAGATGTGTTAAATACGCGCAAGTACAAAATCCTAAATAAAATACGCGCAAGTCTAAATCCTAAATAAAAAAAAAATCAAATTACAGTTGGATTCTGGGTCAGAACTGACTATCATACATCTTCTGAAAAGCCGGGAAAATAAACCATACTCAGATTTAATAACATGAACCGGTCTGGAGAACTTATTACAAATCTAACTTATCTTGGAAAGAAGTTAAAATTAAAAACGTACCTATTAAAGAACACAGAAAATTTATTTGATACCGACTGGATGGAGAAAACGAAGTTGTGGGACATACCAATTAATTCATTTTGCTAAAAACTCGAAATTCTGATCACCGACGGAAAAAACATAATAACAGTATTAAAAAAAAACTTTTCTAGAAGTATTTTTGGGGGCCTTGATCGGTGTAACAAGATGACGGCAAAATTCGAGTTAAAAGATGAAATCCAGCCTCTGTTTGAGAAAAAAGAAATGTGCCTTTCGCCTCTTTGCTACAAATAAATGAAGAACTCGACGGACTAGAAAGAACTGGGGTCTTGTCGAAAATTGAGAATAGTCAATAAATTTCACCAACCGTCTATGCGAAAAAAAGTGAAAGGAGATCCGGGCCTGAGCCGAATTATCGACGGGGCTTAATGCTGTACTCAAGGACTATCACTATCCTTTACCAAGACCGGAAGAAATTTTCGCGAAACCAAATGGAGAAATTTTTTTTTCAAGAATCGATCTCAGTGATGCATACCTTCAAATACTGGTAGAGGAAGGATGTTCTAAGTTGCTCTGTATCAACACACATCGTGGTTTGTACAAAGTCCAATGTCTACCTTTCAGGATCAAGGTCGCGCAGGCTATCTTCCAACAAGTAAATCTGGCTGTAGATACAGAACACGGAAAAATGGAACAATCATCTTAAATTATAACTTCAAGATGGGGTTCATACAGTCCAAAAAACTCTGTCATGCCGATGGACTATCCAGATTAATCCCGAAACACAGAGAACATCTTGAATATACTGTGATTACTTCTCGTCGAATGGAAGAAGTAATTAAAACTACATTATGCAACACAGAAAGGTAACTCCCTGTAACTCTCGACCAAATCAAACGAGAAGCTCTAAACGATGAGTTTATCAGGCAAACCGATAACAAAATTCGTGAAAAGGGCCAAAAGACATCAGATCATTTCTCCTAATGCGACGAAGTACTGCTATATAGTGAGCGAGTCGTCATTCCCACAACGCTACAAAGAAGAATTCTGAAAGATTTCCATGACGGCCACCCGGGTATTACAAGGATGAAAAGACTTATGTACTGTTATGTGTACTGGTCGAGCATGTATAAGGATATCGAAAACATCGTAAAATCCCTTTACTGTGCCTTAGCAGCTAAAGCACTCCCAGTTAAATATAGTCCTTGGCCTAAAACGGATCGACCATGGTCCCGAATATATGTATATGTTGCAGGTCTGCTAGACGGATTCTACTATCTCTTAGTAGTAGATAGTTTTTCGAAATGGTCCGAACTCCGTAGATGTAGAAAACCCATTACAGAAGTTACAATCAATTTCCGCCTGGAACTGTTCACCAGATTTGGGGTAGTCGATTGTCTAGTGTCCGACAATGGAACACAATTTACGTCCGACTTTAAGGATTTTCTGAGTTATTCCAGATCAATCGTATCACAATTGCCCCATATCATCCAAGGTCCAACGGACAGGCTGAGCGTTTCGTTGATAGACTGAAAAGAGCCCCGAAGAAAGTTAAGAACACACCCACAGAAAGAGCCCTACTGCAGTTCCTTCAGATATATAGAATTACGCTCAACGACAACACACCATCATCCTTACTCCCAGCCGAAGAAATGTTTGCGCTTAAAATCTGCTCTGTGTTCGACAACCTACTCCCCAAACAAACAAAACCCTGACGAACAAACACTCTCCCAAATAATCACTACCAACCCGGAGAGAAAGTTTTTTCTTTTTTTTTCGTATGTTTCGTGATAATAAATATTTTTAGGAAATGAGTGCAATTAAGAAAAGAGTAGGAAATGTAATCTATATAATTAAAGGTCACCAGTTTACTCACCAGAAACATTTGAACCAAATCAGGAAAGGTCTATCGGACGATACTGACAGCAATCCTCCTGAAGAAAAAGAAGTCATGGATATCATTTACGATACATTTGACATGTCAATACTTCAAGTGGCCCCGGGGCAATGCCGTTTAAAGAGGAAAAGGAAAATGACGGACTTAATCGTCGTTAATCCAAAGAAAAACGGTATTGAGACTCCTGCAAAGTTAATACTTGGGAGGGGGTGTTACAGTAATACAACAATTCACGCATGAACTCTCCCAGCTATAAATAGGAACAGGTACTGATTTTTGAGGGAGTGTATTTTCCAGCAGTCAAGCTCTGAGAGTTGGACCGAACATTATTGCTGTAACACTCTTGTTTGTATATGCATGTATTACTGTTTCTGTTAATATATTTGTTTAACTCAATTCCTCTCTTTGGTTTAGAGATGACATATATGTAAATTTCCTGAGGCTGTGAGAATAAATGGCGAGAAATACAAACGTTACACAAACAAACTACATAACGTAATTCTTTCGTTTATGAATAATCTAATTACAATATTAACTTCTCTATAACATGCTCTATTACGAAAAATCCCTACTTTAATCATAGCACCTTAGGCAAGGCATTAAATTCACTAAGACACAAGGGTTTACTGAGTCTAAAAAAATAAGAAAATTTGAGGAACATTATTAAAGAGTTTGGACAATAGAAGAATAATAAGGAAGGCATTAGATAATGATTGACTTTGCATTTAGATTTTTGAAGATCAATGTTGGCTGGAAAGTATGGGAAGAGAGGTCACCAAGCAAAAAGTGCGACAAAAGAAACTGTAAACATAAAATATGGAGGTATATCTGGCCAAATCAAATGTGTATTGATGAGATCGTGCCGTCAATTAGAACTGCGCTTAAATTCACAAAGTCTAAGTACCATTGCGAAAAGTTCCTCTGAACACTTACCATATAAGTATGTTTTAGAAAAGTCACAGGGAGGGAAATTTATGGCGGTGAGAAAGTGACTGAAAGCAGTTCAGGAAAAATAATATTGCTAATTCCTCTTTAGATTTAACAAGAATCTATAAATATACAACAATGGAATCGGACTATATGCAACGGAAACATGAACGAATTGTAGATTTAGAAATATGAACCACAGATTCTGAGGAGAAATATTGTTATAAGGAGTTTGTTAATATAGATTTGAGACCGTCCTTTCAAGTTCAAAATGTCTCATGTATTGAACAAAAAACACTGTTTAATGAAATAGACGATCAAGAGCGTAGAATAAAATTAGATGGACATTTTTATTATATATTGGACGTTTTTCTACCAAATTTTCAATGATGTTTCCCGTTTTTCTGATAGCCTCTGTAAAATAAAATAAAGAAATTATTGAACTTAGTCTATTGATAAGTTTATGAGCTAGAGATGAGTCTTGTCTAAGCTTTGTACATCTGTTCAGGCACGCCGAATTTAGCACCATTCCTCAAACCCAGCACGGTGGTAAAAGGGATGTTTTGTTCTGATTTATGTTACGTATTGTTAGACATGCCCAAAAGTGAAATATAATCACTGATGTTTATCTTATTTGCAACGCATGTATACTTGACAAAAAGGCATATTCTCTGCTGGACGTTACATCGTTATCACGGAATGAAAGTTCTGACATATCTGAGTAATCTTTTACACATTTCATCACAAGCAAATTGATCAAGCCACTAGGGGCCAAAAGTTTACCGAAATTCAAAGAAACTTAGAAAATGTTGAGGGGGAATAGAACATAGATTGTTTAGTGGGCAGAAGATGATTCATTTTGAACATAATGTAGAAAATAAACCACAAATTGCCAGAGAAGAAATTATTCGTTCAGTAATTAGAGTTTAGATGTAAATGAACTGCATGAGATATTATCAGAAGTTTGGCAAACATGTTCAAAATAACTGTGACGGGAAACTGAAACCTTCACAGATCAATCATAATACAGGAATACTTTTTTGTATGACTAGGAAACCTCTATCCTGATTTGCTTTGGCAATGGTCAATCTACTGAAAATGTACAACCTTGGTGCATTTCAGTTAAGGGCAGGCCTCATTTTACGGGACCCAGTGCACATAACACAACACTCCACGTGTGCCGACTTGTGGACTAATCCACGTATGGCATGTAATTTATACGAAAAGGCATGAAAAAATCAGAGAGAGGGAAATTATAAAATCTTTGTTACCAAAATCACGCGAATGTGTAGGCAACAAAAACTTTGCCAAATACTTAGCTACCAAAAATTCACTTTCACACAAACCAGATATGGAAGTCGAGGGGCATCAACGACCCAGTATAATGAAATATAAAGAAACAACAAAAGTGCAGACGGACAAAAATGTCAGCAAGATTTGAAGTCTCGATTAAATCCTCGTAGCGAAGGTAATGAAAATTCCCTTGACTCCCCTTCCCCAAGAAAATACTGACAATTTAGAATTATCAAATATCAGATCCGGTGTGAAGTTATCCAGGTACTTGGAAAGGAATATTCGCTTGTTGATGCGAAACACATGCGACAAGTTTCACGTGAATGCCATTCTGCGACTGTTCACAACAAGCATAGGAGATGGAATGTTATGCCGTCGTACCAGGTTGAAAAGTTAGATATAGTTCTGTAACTTGAAAATGAAAGTGCTGGGGGTATTGATATTCTTTGATTATATAGAATAAAATAGAAGACCAATGGGGGTGTTCATAGCAACAGTCAGAGACAAACAGCGTGATTGAGATTGAATGAACATTTGAGAGAAAATACAAAGATAAAGTGTCACCCCAGAAAACTCTTTCTCTTTGTGTTTTTTTTTTTTTCTCGACGGAGAAACACCGGAAGATATCAATGCATCCACAGTGCTGCAAAAGAAACCAGTAGGGATCAAATTTTTAAAAAAGGATCAGATTGATGATTAATATCTCAACACCAATGATTAGGGTTCTAATGAATGGAACATGTCGCAGAATTAAACATTTTCTTTAAATCGCTTACGTCATGCAACTGAAACAAATATTATAACCGGATGACACAGAAGAATCGAAAAATCTGTTCTTGCCTTTCCTCAGTTAAACAAAGGTATTTGGTACAATCCGTTACGAAAAAAATTATTTGCTTACGGATAAAATAACAAATAAAAAAAAAAAATATATATATATATATATATAATCAGATAAATAGGACAAGTATACGCTTTTTCAACAGATCTAACCTGAATGACATGATGAATCTATGATTATAAGACACCATATCAGGATTTTTAAAGATTAAAACAAATCAAGAGAGGTTACAAAACACAAACGAACAGAGAAATGATTTTCAGAAAATTAGTAAGGTATTAAAATACTTAAACAAAGTGGAAATGTGATGGAATATTATGTATTGTTTAATTTCCAAGTAGTACATTTTGACCAATATCCTCACAGAGGAAACAAAAACCTTAAGTAACAGAGATATGGTTCTAGCAAGAAATGTTGATGATCATATGGACATTATAAAACAGACGATTTCTAACATGCATAAAGATAAAATAAATCAAATCTCATTTACAAGGATGAATTTAAACATTAAAATAAGTTTTTCAATTCCTAATATATCAACCCTAACTTATCGTATCCCATACACTTTTGTTTTATCTGTATTTTTATATGTTTATCATTATTGTTTCACTCATAACACATTATATTACTAGTAAATGTGTGATGAAGGAAGATATAGGTTTTCCGACTTAAATTCATGCAGATGATTTCGAAAAAAAATATAATTTTCAATATATTATTATGTTAATATATATACATACACACATACATAGGATAAAGCTGGGCATTTTTGATGTGGTGTAATAGTTTATAAGCTTGTCTCACTAGAACAGTTACGACTGAATAGCCATTACAATTCTCACTGGGTACCCCAGAGAATCAAATTTGTGCCACATCTAAGCTCTGCTTACAAAATCACTATAATTATGATGAAGTTTTTTTTATTTGTTTTTCTTGCATTCATACAAGTTATTTTTATTCTAGACACGAAATCAACATTTCCAGTTGAAAAAGAAAACCTTCCATGATAATGACGGATATATATAGCCGAAGGGGCTCGATTTTACAGATCCTATGGACAATTTGATCCAATGCATGCAATAAAAATGCACCACTTTTAGGTACTTAGGAAAATAAAATAGAATGACTTCTCATTTCACATTAGTGAAACATGAATTAATACTAGGTAGAGGCATTAATGGCATACATTGAAAACTATTCAGCAGTGAAATTACACACTGATTGCTTTTCTTAGCGCTTCTTCATTCACCCTTTGAATTAATTTCTGTATTCCTTATTTAAATGCATCGCTTTCTTTTCCTTTTTTTTTAATTTGACGTGAAAAACATTAGCATCTCATACCCTGACCATGTTTGTATATATCCAGTAATGCAATTCAATATTTTTGTTGTCATATTTTTGTAAATGAAAATTTATTATTCATTATATATTATTAATGAAATGAATTAAATACGAAATCACAAGAACGAAGAATAATCTTTAAAAAATGTATTCGGAGAATATCAAAAAATCAAAAGAAAAAATATACAATACTAGATAATAATTATAAGCATGGATTACAAAATCAAACACTACGGAACATGATATTAAATATTTGAACTTCATAAAATATTGGAAAATAGGACAAATAAAAGCCTAAATACACGTAAACGTTCAGTGTTTAAATATTTACAAAATATTATTATTACTGACACAGTATTGAGTAATATTAAAATAAATCAAAATAAACATATTTCGCCACACCACAATTCCGACTGGCCAAATATATTTCATTGTGCAAGATAAAATTACCATTTAAAACAATAACAAAACAGGTCAGAAGATATAAAAAAAAAAACTAAGATCAGAATGAAATTTTTAAATAAATACATACAGCTTCAGAATACGCGTACATGAAAAACGTGGTAATGTCTGTCAAAATATATATATAGGTCAGATATATAGCATTATACTTGATAAAACTGCGAAGTAAGCGGGAATGAATAGTGCTGAAAAGAAATAAAGTGTTAGGAATTCTTATTTAACAAAATATTTATATCCATTCATTCTGTCCTTAGTGGGAAAAAACAAAATTAAAAAGCAATGCGCGAAGAATTATCAAACAAGTTAAACCCTTGTCCCTCTGTGAAGACTCGATTTTAGGAGCATTTCGTGTTACTTCGAGGCGATAAAAAATTAAGTTGCATATCGTAGAGAGCAGGCGTTTTTCGTTTAGGAGCAAAGAAAGTAGTGCCATTGGTTGAATGTAGAACTCGAAAAAATAATTAGAAGTAATTAAAGAATATTTTTTTGCTCTAAGCAGAATGACAAAATAAGAGAGAAAAAGAACTGGGATGATAAAAAGAAGTTCCATGTATCAATACGAGGAAGACCGTAAGATACCTGAAAAATAGAAAGAGAAGAAATACAGAAAGGAATAATGTTACAAATAATAATAGTAATACGAAGAAGGATCGAGGAATTAAAATTGATATTTTGTAGGAGATTACTAATAAAAATAGAAGAAAATTCAAAGAATATGCAAAATAAGAACGGGGACAAAAAAGAATAAATATTCAATAAATAATAGGAAGCAATTGGCGTGTTGACGATAACAGTTCGACCAACCCCCGTTCTCATCATTACACGAAATATTGAGGGATTTTTGGCAATGGAAAAGTGTCGAAAAGTAAAAGATTTCAGCTCATAAATCAAGTTACAACATATACGATACCGATAACTAGGACTCATTTGAAACATATTCATATGAAAATCGAATTAAATGGGAAACTGGAATATAGTCATATTTTAACCGTTCTATCTATGAATGTCATTATTAATGGGACAGGGATATTGGCAGAGGTAGTCCTCTCAGAATGATATTTTTATAAGTGGTAAGTCGTGTGATGTTTGACATGAGAATATAGGGTGTATAGTGGTAGGCTCATACTGATTCCAGGGATAGTAAAACATCTGAAACACAAACATTTGAAGCCACACTTTAAGATATTTGGAGAAGTTTCATTATTATTTTTATTCACGATAATTTTTACTCACATTCGGCGATTTTAACCTGATTAAAAAGATGCATAACATTAAAGATAAGATTTTAACCAGAAAACAACTTCGCTTGATTTTAATTAATATTAAGTCAATATTATTCTAGTCTACTAATATATAATCGCGGTCTTATTTTCTTTCTGGATGCCAGTTTACTGACAATAAGGAGTGAATCTGTACTGATGATATAGTGGTTCATAATCGGAACAAAAATGAACCTGAATAAGTATTTTAAAAATGTTTTCCAAGATGTAGGTCTTAAGATAAATCTTCCAATTCCGAAACTATTATCTGGAATTGAAATGAGCTAAGTAATTGCATATAGTCTGAATCCATCATAAAAATTAATAAAATATAAACCCTTCAAATTCCTGTTATATTGAGAAGTTATTACAAATTTGATATAGTAAATAATAACACCGGAAATTTTGCAGTGGGGGTAATTTTCTCCAATATCAAAAGCAGAATGTTAATATGAAAACCAGATTCATGTACTTAAACTGCCCCGATGAATCTAAAATCACAGATGGATGTCATGATTGACACCCAACTCATTCGGAAATGTCTAAACATTACATCCGAAACGGTTTTCTTCGTTCAATGATTAAAACTGACTTCAAACAAATCAAACCATTCTGTCTTATAGATAACAATTCGTCATCAGGTCGTACAGATTGTCACTGCAAAATCTCAACACAATAACAACAACAAAATTGACAACAACTGAATACTGCGAATAGCAGAATCAACTGATAGTTACAGTACAGGGAACTGGGATGGAAAAAATTGAATCAAAATGTTGACTTTCCAATCTGCCTTAAAAATCAATACTAAAGCAAGCGGTAAAAGTTAGTGAACGTGAAACGTCTAATCAAATAATAAATTTAAAATAGTTATATTTTATAAGCAAATTCAACCGACTGTAACGCTAATGCATCAATTAATAAATTATTTCATCATAGCTAATAGTTATATATATTTATGATAAGTTTTTCGAGGCAATAAAAATGAGGAATCGTGTAAAATTTGGTACAACAGCAAAAACACATATGGAAATTATAAATATACAGGCAAATACGTAAAGCAATTTCCTGTGAGAGGACGGTATTTGTAGACAATAACGTAGTCAGACAACCAATCAATTTTTTCCTGGGGAAGTGGCGTCTAGTGTAATCATTTTAAAAGATCATTGTAATAAAATGCATAGAAAAGAACGATAGCGTGTCGAAAAATGGCACTATGTATTTATTAAATGAAGAATAACGACATTTGCAAAATTCAAGTTTTATGTCGGTTTTACGAGAGTACTAAAAACGAAAATAATAAAATATTTATGAGTAATATATAAAAAATAAATTAAAGGATGATAAAATTACTTAAATAAAAATTAACGAAGGAATTAATTGTCATTAAAAGTAAACCTTTAAAGATCGTATTATTAGAATCATATGCATTTGTTAGAAACATACTTTGGTAATGCATATTTATAGACATGTATAATGCAGAAAGAATTTATGGAATGTAATGTATTTAATTATTTTCTTGTAGTAAAATACGTGATTTATGACGGGTACATGGATTAAATAAGATATTAAATTTTATTTCTTTGTTTATACTTTCTTCGAATAATTTTTTAACTCTTTACATATATTTCATATTTCCCCTACATTTCCTGTTCCTTGTCCTGGTATTGGCCGGTTATTTAAAGTCTATCTTCTTAAAAATATATATGTATGTATATCTGTACGCATGTATATTTTATTTGCTTTTATTTAATGAAAGTAGATATCTAAACATAACTATTCTCTTTGTATGAATAATTTATGTGTCATGAATTCAGAAGAGTTAGAACTATGCTATTAGATTTCAGACTCAGGTACATTTTTATTATGGGATTGATATCCAGCGTACACCTCTCTTCCGTTTATCGTAGTGACGAGTTCAATTTATCTTTAATGATTTAAAGAGATATACATGGGGGAATAAGAAAATGGTATACATGCCCTGTTGAACTCATAGCAACATACCTCATCTATTAGAAATTGTTTTTCAAAATTCGAACTTCACAGAATGTCCAGATATGATAGAGGAACTATAACGGCCAAGAAATTCATACATGTCTGGTGAAAACCTCAATACCGAATCACAGCAAATTTCACCAGGAATAGGACAAAGGTGAAATGAAGGCCTCCATTTTATATATAATCTTAACTAGAATATCTTCTACCCATATACAATAACAGATGTGAATAGATGGTCTGTGATGATTTATGCATTCCATAAGTGATTTCAAAAGAATACACAAATAAAAAGCAGCTTTCCTGCTCTCCTTTCTGATGTTGCTGAAGATATAGATATTGTTATTTGGGATAAGAATGATATTGAACAAAACATCTAACAGCTGTTCCAAGAATTAGGACTCAAAATAAAATTTCCAAAAAAATCTATGATCTGGAATTGGAATGAAAGCATACATGCCATAAACTGCGAATTTATCATGAAAATGTCACGGTGTGGAATTCATAAATAATGAACTCTCCAGATACCTCGGTGTATTGATCCGTTCTAAAAAAAAATAGTATAGGAGTTGAAGATATGGAAGAGGAGTTATGGCTGCACATGGCTTAGTTTTTTGGGGGTTTTTTTTTCCAATAGTTTAATTTGCTACAAAACGAAAATGTTAACATATGAAGTCCCGTCAAGTACTTAAATAGCGTTTTCAGATCTAAACTGTCATATGAATATCACCGAACACACCTAAAATTCCCTAATCCCTCAGATGTTTATAAGCGCGCCTACTTAAATAAATTAGTTATTGAAGGATGTAGGTCTCAACGAGGACGATATTTCGTCGAATCTTGTGGACACGAACAACAGAAGCACAAAGACCTTTCCCAAATAATAGAAACTACATTATTTCAGGACTTCCAGTAATAGTAACAACTAAAATGTATATAAACAGAAGAGGAAATAATGTCTTAGTCAAGACGTTGACTTTTCCCTTTACTCCAAAAAACAAATGTAAAAAGGAACCCCCAATAATGGAAAGAGCTATAACATGTAGTGAACATGTTATAGCTCTTTCCATTGTTCTTGAAAAGAATGTTTAATTAAAACTGTTTATAAATTCCAAACCTCTGTAGCACTAGCTTTTTGTTCAATTAATGCTGAATGTTTCCTCATAGCAAAAAGGGCTAATGTTACTATCACCATTACATGCATAGTAACTTTTCAAATTCAATATCCATTAATAATATAATTTCAAATCAATTAATTCAAACTAAGACACGCTTGTTCTTTTCTTCTAAACTTTCTGTAAAAGGCACAACGGGATAGAGGACGGAGACAAGAGAAATGAAAGGTGGTAGAAAATAATTTGATTAAACGGAGGAATAAATATGGAAAAAGAGATAAAACCTTGTGAAGTTGTTTCCTTTCATATGAAACATTTCATTCAGAATATTTGCCATATTTAATCAGGTTCTAATGAAGTTATACATGGGTGTATCAAACATGTGACCTACGCATAATCCATTTCTTATACTGAAATAGCATAATTAAAATTTAACATTGAATAGCATTCCTCATTATTGAATAGAATATCGAACAGATACTAAGGCGCCCTCGTAAGTTCAGTTTAAGCTAAAATCGTTTCGTCGATTATTTGAAGAAAAAACTGGAAAGGTAAACATTGACAGACAAGGTTTTTAATTTAAATATAAATTATCCCGTGAAAGCGAGAAAAAAATCAAACCTCAGTGGATATCTAAAAAAAATTAATATGCAAGAGGCATATTAAAAACATCAAGAAAATTCTAATAAAATCTAAAGTCGAATTAAAAAATTATTTTATATAAAAAATATCCGGTATCTAAAGATAGCATATGGCTGCCGTCTTCCTTCGAAGGATATCAGTATTCTTCTTGGCTGATTTACTGTTGACATATGCGCTCACATCTAAATAATACAATGGGAGTAAGTGCTTATGTTTTCATAAGAATTTAAACATTGTCGTTTAACCTTAAAAAAACGAATTCAGAATGACAGCTCAGTTGTACTGGATGTAAAATAATGCAAAATTTTTCCCTATATTGACATTTAAATTAATACTTAGTATTTAAATCATGAAAAATAAATATGTATGGGAATGAAGAAAGATAAGATAATTTGAGTTGGACTCAATAAACAGAAGCAATTATTCCTTTGCTACTTGTTGGCAAACCTATGTTTGATCCTACGCAACTTTGGTATTGAAGTACAATTCCGTTTCTCACTTTCCCCACTGTTCCTCGACTTCTTCTGAATGCCGTTGCTGGTTCATATACGATTCAAATTACCACTTAGGTTGCAATTATTTTCAGGGTCGATTTGTCCATGAATCAGAAAATATTTGCATTGCCTTTGTTTTCAGATCATTAGTTATAGTGAGGATTTTAGTTTCAATGTTACAGTATTACCTTCTCAGTATATTCTTTTCAAAATAAAAATAGTTAATTCTGAATTACCATTCATCGTTAATATTTAATCGATTTGTCACCAAAATTAAGGATTCGATTTTATAGCGTCGCCCGATATTCTAATTGTATATTTCACTTATGTTTCTTAATAACATCTGCTCAGTATATGACTGATTAAGTTTTAAACTTTTAACTCTCTGCATTACTGAATCATCATTTTGAGACATATATTTATGGACAATATTCGTCTTTGCTATTTAATACTTGATTCCTTGTCCATGACGTTTTTTTACTAACACATCGTTGTCCCGGCCTCTTAAGATCATTATATATACATACTCACAATCGTGTATATATATATATATATATATATATATATATATATATACATGTGTGTGTGTGTGTTTATATTTATATCGCTATTCAGTATTTTATTGAATTCATTGTTTATCGTACTGGTGCTAAATTTATTTGTTTTGGCTTCCATTTATCTCTGTCTTATTGTCTGTCTTAGCAACGGTACCTATATATGATGTATCATCATTCTACTAATATAGAGTTAAGACAGTTTGTATGCATAATAATGTTTTATGTTTTCAATCTGAATTTAATTTCAATAGATTAGCTTAATTCTTGATTAAATATCCTGTTCCCTGTATATTCAGTCTGCGATATATACATTGTTTTCTAAAGTAGGAAAAAATGAAAATAATACTCATTTCAACGTATCATTTTAACAGATATATCTACCAATATTACACAAACTTGAAATAGTAAAGCGTAAATTTATTCAATAAAATAACCACTGGTTTCAACCACGGTCTCCAGGCGATTCCTAATCACCTGCAACGTCGCTTTCCTTAAGTTGGTGAATGCTGTCATAATATTTGCCTTCAGTTCATCCTTGCTGTTACAAGACGTTTTGTTAGTCTCTCGCTCAACTGCGCCTCACACATAATAATCAAGGGGTTTCGGGGGTAATGTGGCCACATTTAAGGGGTGATATAGTTGCAGAAATTGTCTAGCAGTCATGAATGGGCTCATTTGCCAATGTGACATGGTGCAGTCTCTGATTGCCAGGCATAGAATCTTCCAGCAGCCACTCTATTGACACAGAACACCACCCCTTTCCTTAAGGCACTTGCGCGTTGATTCTGAGGCCCTGAGGAAAGATGAATGCCATTATTATTGATCACTCCAAATACCTTCATAATCACAATTAGACTCCTCCCACTCTTTCCTTAACTTTTGCACTTACACTAGATTGACACCCAAACACTGAAATGTTCGTATTGGAGCCTTTGGTGCGAATTCCAAGAAGTACAGAATGCCGTTTCCAAATTTCTGGTGGAGTAACTTATATGGTGCTCTTTGTCTGACAGAAGGTGTATAATTGATCCTAATATACTGTGCAGCCGTCAGTCAACAACAAACAACGCGCATGAAGTATATTAAAAATATAAAATTGCGAAAATATACCAATTGCATGCTGTAGGTTCTCCTGGATTCTTACAAAACAATACGTCAAATATGTTCGTTTCCCCCCGCACCATAAGGCTGACCACAATTTTGACACAGAAAAGTCTACTATGATAAAAGGATGTAATATTTTACAACGACATAAGTGTCTAAAGTGTTCCTTAATTGCAAATCTATCTACAGTAATTTTGAGCCCTGCTTCTTACAATATTTCATCATTCTTGTTTAATAGTTTAATTTAAGTATGTCCACTGTTTTCGCGGAAAAAACAGCATAGCGTAAATGAAAAATGCCACAAACTTAAAGAAAATAAAGTATTATCGCCAAAATGCTTATGTTATTATTAAGACGAAAGAAAAAAGTATTTTTTAATTATTTTTTGAAATTTTTTAATGTTTTCTAACACGTTCGAAATTTTGGTTAAAGTCGTCTTTGTTTACGTCATCGCGGTGACGTTTAAAATAACGTTTTTTTTTGCGTTTTTTTCCCGTTGAAAACATATTGATTTGGAAATTCTTGTAAAAATAAAATAATTGTCCGATTTTAATGAAATTTTCAGGACTTATTCACAAATGAATGAAATTATTTTTGAAATATTTTGTTTTTAGAAAATTTCGGTAATTTTTTTTTTTTTTTTTTAAATAAGTTACCCCCCACTTAGTTAATTTCATGAAATTTCGCCCAAAACCTTTTTGGCTCCACAATTTTATTTTTTTTTTTAAAAGAAGGAGTCTTTGGAGATGGTAAATAACCTACTTTTTTTTTTACAAATTTGAGCTACTTAACTGAAAATCTTGTCTGAATTGAAAAATAATGAATCCAATAATTACTTAATTAGAAAAGCTTTTAATTGCTTTTGTAAATAAGTAATATTAAGGACATTATTGTCTGAAGAAATTTTTTTTTTTTGATGAATAATTAATTTTTACAAGAATTTTTTCGTTTTTTAAGAAATTTTAATTATAATAATTTATAATAGTTTAACATCATGTAAAGCTCTGTATTAGGAGGGCTCCTCAATATTATGTAGTAATTAAGTAGAAAAAAAATTTACGAGTCCAAAATTGCTAAGTTTAATAAATTTAGTTGCGCTACTTTTTTTAAAAATAATTTTTTATGTTGTATTTTTTTACTTAATACATTCCTTATTTCCAGGTATGATATACAGAAATTGCCATTATTATAACAAGGTCACGTGATCTAAGGGTTTTGTCCCTTTACGTGGCCTTTTCAAAACATTTCGTTTCTTACAGGTTTGTATTTTCCGTTCAGCTTTAAAAGTGTAAACTTTAAATTTTAAATTATTTTTTCTTTTTTTCATTTACTATTTCGCTAAATAATTTTATTTTATGTATTGTATTTCCATTAGTGTGTGTCATACTCAAACAGAATTTTTTTTTTTTAAACTCAGACTTAACAATTATGTCATCCATGGTCATCAGTAGTAGCTGTGATCGGTTCGTCATAGAACAATCCATCAATTGATCGATCAGATGAACAGGACCGCTCGTTAATAATTGGTTGTATATTATTTTTTATGCTATAAGTAACAAAGATTTCTTTGAAATCAGATTACTTTAACTTTAATTTTTTTAATTTTACTAAAATAACGTGTCAGAATTTTTTTTAATATTTTAAAAATCGATAAATTTGTGTTTGTTTACAAATTTCTTAATATTAGGAAAATGGTCGTTTTTAAGAAAATTTAAACATTTGAAATTAAATTTGACAATCAAATGTATATAGTTTCTATCTGAAATACACCAGAATTGATTAATTAATAGAAATCGTAAATTTAATTATTAAACTTTCAATTAAAGCTAAAATGAAATCTTCAAGAATGTTTTTTCGTTGTAAAAAAAATATTTTAAACTTCAATATAGAAAATTTATGCCGAAATAGTGGAGGTTCTTAGTTTAATTAAATCTGACATAATGGGACTTTTCTTGTATGCAAATTAACTCTGACGGTTATCGGCGCAGATATTTAGAAATTTAATCCTCATTTCTTGCGTATATTATTGAAAACGCATGGAAACTCATGGATAAATAAGTAAATCAGTGAAGCGTCTGTTCGTCTTCTTGAATAGGCCTAGCATTGTAAGCAAGTCTGCATAGCTCCTATTGTAATACAATCCTTATTTGATATGGATGAAATGATTTAGTACTAAACAGTATATTCCTCCTATCATACTCCCAGAAACTGGTTAAGTTTTATCAAGAACAATTTACAGAAATCCAAGAAATGCTATATTTCACTATAACGCTAATAGCTTGGTTCGGGTCTATGAACTCAGTTTGGTCGGTGTGCATTAAGACTAAAGGCTACTTCCTCCGAAAATAAAATAAGCGCATCATGAGCAAGGTCTGACTAACATAATTTGTATTTCTTTGGAATTAACGCCTTTAAGTTC